>CACRXP010000710.1:271989-303390 GCA_902702965.1 Spirometra erinaceieuropaei
CGGCCCAGACGATCTCAATTGTGAATCCCGTATACAATGCCATTTGCAAGCCAGTCCTGTCTAACCCACATTCGACATTTATTGCTATCCTGACGATGGCCGACAACATTCCGTTATATACCGCCACCTACAGGCCAGTCCTGCTCGTTTTTTTCTCTTATTATTTTTATGGAGGGGTTTTTTCATCATCCACGTGTAGTTTCATGTCTTTTGGTCCTACCAAACTTCCTGGTCCCATACTTTTTCAGAATAACCCACTCTCAGAATGCCTCATCATAAAGGACCTAGGCCTAAGTTATACAAATAAGCTTGCTTTATCACCTCAGGCAGATAGAATCTCTGCCAAAGCCGCGCAGATATGTGGATTCATATCGCATAATTTTTTCCTTCCGGAAATGAAGCTAAGACTTTATCAAATGTTTATTCTTCCAGTTCTCGAATATTGCTGTTCTTTCTTCGGTTTAATGAACGCCTGCGACCGTAATAAAATCGAAAATGTTCAAAGGGTTTTCACCCGGAAACTGTTCTCTCAAGCTTCCTCCAGTATTTCTTATACTCAGAGATGTCAGCTGGCGAACATTAAGTTTTTTGTGGGTTAGAAGACTCGAAGCTGGCCTTTGCTTCCTTCTTCGCATCAACTCTAGCTCCAGTCTTCCGTTCATTGACACTCTCACTCCGAGAGATCGGTCTTATGCCACGTGCAACTCCTGCATGGTGATTCCGCCGCCTCTTTGTACTACATCTAAGCGCTCCCTCTTCTTTGCTTCCAAATATGCCTTCCTTTGGAATAATCTTCCGCCTGAAATTAGATTATCGCCTAAGTTACATGTATTCAAGTCGAAATTACGCAAACATCTTACACCGGAATGCATAAAGGCACTGTTAACGGTCTCATTCCCGAACACTCAGATTCTTGACTTCGAGAAGGGTCTCCCTGGGATTTAGTGGTAGATTAAGTGGTAACTCTTGATTATATCATTAGAAACCCCTGTTTTGAATTGGTTTCTAAATCCACTGCTATCACTCCTCCCCCATAACGACAATTTTCGCGGTTTTTGATGTCATCTCCCGCATTCCGACCTCATGCGGTCTGTCGACGCTCACGGCGGAACTCTCAGTATTCGCCGTCTACCAGTAGTTTGGTCGCACCTCCCTTCCCCACTGCTCGGCTGAGCTCGAAGCGTGCTGTGGCCGATTGCATCTCGGTTCCTCTCATCTGGCCTCTTTGACGCGGCGTTCCAATCTGGCCCAGACGATCTCAATTGTGAATCCCGTATACAATGCCATATGCAAGCCAGTCCTGTCTGACCCGCATATGTACCCCCCAAGGTTAAGGTTTATTGCTACCCTGACGATGACCGACAACATTCCTTTATATACCGTCACCTACAGGCCAATCCTGCTCGCTTTTTTCTGTCACTATTTCTATTGAGGGGTTTTTTCTCCTGTAAAATTAATCCAATCATTTTTAACTTTTTGTAAGGAGTTTTTTTCACCCCTCAATCATCATGTTTCTCAATGGACTATTAATTCAGAAACTATGAATTGCATTTTGTAAAGATTCGGCCTACCTCGTCTAAAACTCCCATGTAGATTTATTTTAACTTGCTTTGATGGGACCCCGACGGGTCTTTAATAAAAAATTATTTATTTATTTTATTTATATACTGACGAAGGTATAATCAAGGAAGAGTTACGAAGATTGTATGGGCGACTTCTAGGGGTAGGTGCTGAAATCGGATGAGTATTTGAACTATTATTAATGCAAAAGAGGAGACGGAAGCCTGCTTCTAGTCTTCGAACCCTAAAATTTTTATTTTAATTAGTTGGCATCTATCTGAGTAGATATTTGTATGCCAGTTACTCTCTGGCAAATTAAAATCGTCTGCGATTATCTTGACCTTAATTGGAGTCATAAAGGATTTCTCCAGGAGCTCACCGAGAGGGCTTCCATCGCCAGAATAGCAGCCAAGTAACGTTTCTTATTTTGCGGGAGGATGAGTAAAACGGAGCCGATATTTCCAGAAGAGAAAGAAATGCACAAATTTAGGACAGGTGTTCAATTGAAGCGCTAACATAAAGAAGTCAGCCATCGGCAAGTTTTTCAACGTCGTCTTTTCTGTATAAATTGAGGTTATCTGTAGCGAGCACCAAATCGGAAATTAGAAAGTGAGCCAAGATTCTGCAGTGCTTCAGAGTACTACGTTTCTGTCAAAGCAATGGTATTTTATGATTGATCATCGATCAACTAGCCGATTTCATTCATTTTATCTAACATGCTCTGCACTTTTTAGCCAACCGTCTTCAGTGCCTATTTTCTTGTGTGGGGTCTGCCCTGTTCATGAACCACATTTGCCGTGGGAACAACCTCTTTAGTAGTTTTATGTTCCTTCGCCCTATTTTTTTAGCGTCTTTTCCCCTCTTTTGTCTTCCCCTTGAGCTGCCATGAGCCTCCTTAATTTGTGTTTTTAAACCGGTTCCTAATTGACTGAAAAGATACGTTCCTATGTGAATTAAAAAGAACCTTTCTTCCCTCTAGGAGGCTCAATACCTATGGTTCATGTTCGAGAATAATTTGAAGGGAGCTCACGTGATGCGTCCGATTTTCCTTGGTGGGAAGCCATGCTCACAGTAACATAGCCAGCATCATAAAATACAGTAGTATATAGAGCAGCACTGGGAAAGCGGTGGGGCAGGTATATACGGCCAGGAAATCTCCACATACAAAGGCAAACGAAAGCTGATCTTCATTCTTCTTCATGCATTGAAATAACTTAGGAAATTGGCTTGTGTTTAGCGCACATGCGTAGGCAGAACGTGCCTTTATTTTATTGCAGGCAAATGGAAACTTTGAGTAAATACCAGAAACCGATAACAAAAACTTCTGCTTTCTTCGTCGAAAAGTTTTAGTTCATATTCCTCGTGTGAGGTCGGATTCAAGCATTCAACCTAGACCTCAGTAGAAATAAAGAAATAAAAGAAATTTTTCCTATGTCGTCGGGGATATCACGAGGACTAGCCCGACATCAAATATGACAGTCTATTACCCTTCCACTGACGAAGTTGAGGTAAGAACTACTCTTTGTCGACTAGTAGCGCAGAAGTCCGGCAGTCGTTTCAGGCAAAATCATTGAAAACATCCACCCCAGAATTCCTTGTGCGTTTCTTGAACACCGCGAAACATACTCAGCATGGCTCTCACAAAAAACGGCTGTCTCACAAATCAGACTTCTAGGAAAATCCTTAGTAGGTAACATGATAATGGCCGGTGAGCCGAGGCTGTAATTTCTGAGCATAGAGAGATCTTAGACATAAAGAGTCACAATTTACAGTTCAGTTCAGTTTATTAAGGGAAAGGTAGGCGAACAAGTTTGAACTCCCTATTGGTTACAATAACGTCACAAAACCAACGTGAAAAGCAAGTGGGAGAGAAGAGTAGGTAGTTAATTACACGAATTTTTATGAATGTGTCAATGCATGCGTACTGTGTCAAAATTGTGAAATAGTCATTACGCGAGGCTGGAATTGTCCAAGTAATATGGAAACGAACGTTTATACTTCAGTCAGGACTCATTGGTTCTCATGTGGACATCCGACGGAGGCATTTAACGAAAAAGTTATAGGATAATGTTATGTAAATATAGAGAGTAGCATACTTTGTAACGTATAACGTTCGGGGTGGAACAAGGGGACAAAATTTGTTAGTTTCTGATGACATGGAGGTATATATCCCTGTACTGGTCAAGCTTCCTCTTAAATGTGTTGATGGATGAGGACATGACGACGTCCACAGGCAGAGCATTCCATGGCTTAGTCACCTGTAGCTGAAGAAGAATTTCCTTGCGTTTACTCTTGCCCCGGTCATTTGCCTATTTTGAGAGGGTGTCCTCTTAAGCTGGCAGTGCTGGTCGGCTCACAAAAGTCGCCTGATGCGAGGCAGCAATCCCGACCCCGCAGCATGCGAAACGTTTGAATTAAGTCGTCACGTAGCTGTCTGTAGTTCAGAGTAAAGAAGTCAAGACTGTCAGTCGAGTTTCGTAATGTAGGTTTATTGACTTCTGACAAGCCTAGGTTGCCCGTCGTTGGACTTTTTCGAGGATGGTTCGGTCTTTAGCAGATCAGGGTCTCCAGGCCTGAGTGGAAAATTCTAACTGTGGCCGCACGAATATGCCGAAGGCCTTGCTAAAGCACTCTTCGCAAATGCCCGCCGAACATTGCGGATTTCGCCACTTTCAAGTAATGGAATGACCGCCTTAGTGAGGATGTTACCCACACACCTAGACCCTTCTGAATCTCTATTTCTGGTAGCAGTGTGTGATGTTGATATTACTTCCTCTGGGACACAAATTTGGTTTTGCCAATTCGCAGAATGTTGCTTTTGGCAACATTGAACGGGAGGAGTCAATGACTCGACCATTGCACGAGTCGGTTCAAGTTTGCCTGCAGAATTGCTTCATCGTCCACGTTGCGGATAAAGGTCAAAGCTTTATGGCGTCAGCAAACATGGCACTGTTGCAGTCCAACCCACGGATGCAGTCATCAATTTATATGAGGAAGAGGATAGGGCAAAGAACGCAGTCCTGAGGTACGCCGCTCGCAACCGTCACCTCCGCCGATTGATGGTCACCAAGACGGACAGTCTGAGATCGACCAATCAAGAAGTTTTTGATCCAGTTAAAAAGATTATCTCTTACTCGTGTGCGTCTGAGCTTGTATAGGAGATGTTGGTGTGGCCACATTCACCATCTTTCCTCAATCAATCGCTCGGGTCCACCGTTCTAGACAGTATAGTAAACCGGTCAATTAGGACGGTCCTCTGCGGAATCCATCCTGCCCATCAGAGGGAAGAAGATGTTGCTCTAAAAACTGCATCGGTCAGCGTTTGATAATTCGTTCCACAACTTTACAGCATATTTAGGTGAGACTTACCGGTCGGTATTTGTTTGTGGAAGCACGACTGCCACTTTTATATATCAGTTAAATCCACGCAGTCTTCCACTCAGGAGTCAGTCTGCCTGCAACGAGGGAGGCTTAAAAGAGAAGACATAGAGGTTCCGCCAATTCCTCTGTTAACTCCTTCAACAACTTTTCTGGTATTTCACTAGGACCCGGCGATGTCGCCTCCTTCAACTTCATTAGTTTTTGTTGAACAATAGTTTTTATGAGAACCACTGAGTCAACTAGTGAGACCTCATCCACATTATAGTTATCAGCGTGTAAACCGACTTCTCTCGTAAAAATCGACTGAAAGAACTTGAATAGGTGCTCCGCCATTTCGTCGTTCTTGAAAAGTTCAGCGCCAACATCCGTTTTTAACATAGGACTGGCCTCCCTATTGCGAGTGCTTTGTCTCTTCAGTTCAGTTCAGTTCAATTTATTGAGGGAAATAGGCGTAAGCCTTTGAGTACCCTATTTGCAACGTAAAAAATGTGTGGTGTACAGATAGATGTTCTGGGCTGAAATAGTTCGAACACGCCCATAATGGTGGGACAAAATGAGAAGGAGTTACAGGGGTGAGCTCGACTTCTCATCGTTCTTGGTCATTTCGGAACATAAATATGTCCAGATTCTTCTTAAAACTTTGTATAGATGGTGACATCACAACATCTGCGGGAAGCTAATTCCATGGTTTAACCACCCGAACCGAGAAGGAGAACTTCCGCACATCCAGCCGTGCCTGCTGAGTGCGCAGATTTAACGGGTGACCTCGGAGGTTGGTCGTGGTAGCAAATTCAAAAAAGTCTTCGAAGGCCAGACTGCAATCCAACCCCTTTATAATGCGGAAGGCTTGCAAAAGATCTCCGCGAAGTTGCCTGTAACTCAAAGGAAAGAGGTTCAGATTTACTAGGCCGGTTGCATAAGGAAAGGAGCTTTGACCCCTGACCATCTTCGTGGCTCTCCTCTGGACTCTTTCGAGGCAGTTTTGATCCACAACAGCCCACGGCCTCCAAGCTTGTATGCCGTACTCTAAATGCGGCCGGACGAATGTTCCGAATGTCTTAGAGAAATCTTCTTCGTCAAAGTCCATAAACGCACGCTTGATGGCGTACAGTACGGAAATTGCGGTTTTTGCCACCCTCGAACAGTGGGCGGATGGTTTTAGGGAACTCGTCGTCAGCACACCGAGGTCCCTTTGGGCTTCGACCTGTTGTAGGGCTGCACCGCCCAGAAAGTAGCCTCTTGTGCTGGCGGATCTGGCTGTGTTGCCTAGGCGAAGTATGCTACATTTGGCAACGTTGAACCGCAGGAGCCAACGGTTTGACCACTCCTCCAACCGATTCAGTTTCATCTGCAGTCTGTCTTCGTCGGCAGGACCCCGAATTACACTCCATATCTTCATGTCATCCGCAAACATTGCTACTTCACAGTCTAAATCTCTTGCGGCATCGTCCACGTAGATAACGAACAAAATCGGTCCCAGAACTGAACCCTGGGGGACACCACTATCGACCATAGCCGGATCTGATTTTCCCCGACCGACGCACACAACCTGGTGTCGACCCACAAAGAAGTTTTCGACCCATTTAAGGAAGTTGCCACCGATCCCTATTTTTCTCAGCTTATGTAAGAGTATTTGGTGTGGCACAGTGTCGAAAGCCTTCTGGAAGTCGATGAAGGCTATGTGGACCGCGTGCCTGTCGTCGAGAGCTCGGGTCCAGCTCTGCAGAGATTGCAGCAGGTTTGTCGTGCAGGAACTTCCTGCTCGGAACCCATGTTGGCATTTCGATAGCAGGCCGTGAACTTCCAGGAATTGCATCAGTTCACTCTTTATGATCCTTTCCATAACTTTGCAGAGAATGCATGTCAAGCTTATGGGCCGGTAATTTGTCGTCGCTGCCCTGTTACCTCCTTTGTGTAGCGGCGTAATATGCGCCAGCTTCCAATCGATAGGAAGTGTTCCAGTGTCAAATGACGTTTGAAAGAGCATCGACAAAGGCACAGAGAGCTCACTGGCAAGTTCCTTCAGAAGCTTGGGTGGAATCTCCTCTGGTCCTGGCGACTTCGATTCGTTCAATGCCTCTAATTCTCTTCGGACAATGCCTTCTGAGAAGAGTATATCACTGACGCTTGGAGTCGGCAGTTCTTCTGTGGAGGGAGGAAGGAACCTTGTCTCGTTTGTGTAGACTGATTAAAAGAACTGTGGAAAATACGCAGCTTTATCCCTACTATCAGCGATCTCATCGCCATCAGTAGTCTTTATCAAAGGGATTTGATGTCTGTTCCTTGTAGTTCATCGGAGGTAGCTGTAGAGCAATTTTGGGTTCTGCGTTGCTTTTTGTAGCAAGGTCTTCTCGAATTCCCGCCGCGTCTGCATTATCAGCCTCCTCAGTTTGTTCCTCTGTGTCTTGTAGGTGTTGAAGCATTCAGCTTGTCTAGTGACGCAGCATTTTCTACACAACTTGTGCTTCCTGTTGATTTCTTTCTTGAGGTTGCTATTTAGCCACCCAGGGCTTTTGTTCAGTCTTACACTAGTCAGTGGGCAGTGGTTGTTGATGAGCTGCAGAAGGACATTCTTGAACAGCTCCCAATCATCGTTGGCACTTCCCGTAAACAATGAGCCCCAGTCAAGACCGGATAAGTCTGCCCTCATCTGATTGAAGTCGCCACGCCAAACATTACGCCTTTTGTGGTCTGGAGTATGTGAAATGGAGAATAACGAATAATCCCACATAAGCACTACGTGGTCACTTCGGCCAAGGGGCGGCATGGAGGCGATCTCGTCTATGCTGTCTGGTGTTTTCGTAAAGAACAGATCAAGGCAGTTTGCCCTTTGTCCTTCACGTGTTCTCGTTGGGAACATTGCATGTTGTGTGAGGCACGCATTTAATGTTTTGCTCAACAGGCGGTAATCGAATGCCGATTTTGGACCTGACGCTTGGAGGGTATTCCAGTTTGTTCCTGGTGCGTTGAAGTCGCCCATGATCATGATGTTAGGTCAACTGGAAAATTTCTCCAATTGCTCCAAGAGT
Organism: Spirometra erinaceieuropaei; assembly: GCA_902702965.1. Classification (NCBI taxonomy): domain Eukaryota; kingdom Metazoa; phylum Platyhelminthes; class Cestoda; order Diphyllobothriidea; family Diphyllobothriidae; genus Spirometra; species Spirometra erinaceieuropaei. The sequence continues at coordinate 279,960 of CACRXP010000710.1, forward strand.
TGAGTGTCGGCGATTTGGTCTGTCCTAGGTGGTCGGTAGACAGTGAGGACATCGAGACACGGGGAACCGGTAGCCTTGATGGTCAACCAGATAGCTTCCGTACTGCACGCAAACTTAGTGGTGTTATCCGACACTTTCAGACCGTCATTCACATACACAACGATACCACCACCCTGACGATGTTCCCTGTCCCTCCGATAAATTTGGTATCCAGGCAAGGCTACTTCGTAATCGCTAATATTCCCGGACAGCCAGGTCTCAGTTACTGCTAAAACATCTGGAGACAGCTCAACAAGTCAAAGTTTTAGTTCTTCTAGTTTCGATATGAGGCTTTGGGAATTCGTGTACAAGCACCTCAGTTTAGCACCAGCCGAATTTCCCGTTGCATTTGTTACTGCTGTGAGCATTACTCCCTTATCGCGGACGTCGTGTTCTCTAGGCTCTTCCGTTACTTGATTGGTTCCATTTACATGCCTTGTTTCAGTCAGATCATTGGACGCTACGGGCTCACTTGTGTTGGCGCCTTGATCAGGTGGTTCAACGAAGGTGTCTGTTTTAGCTGAGTAGCTGTCGTCGTTCGTAGTATTACAGGCTGATTCCACTGAAACGGCATATATTTTCGAACTACCTTCCCCTTGAAGATAGCCAGATTGTGTTCGCCATCCTTCAGTCTTGATTTTAACTCCAAGACAAGTTCCCGGCGTTTCAACCGTTCCGCTGGTGAATAGTCCGGTTGAAAAAAAACCTGCTTGTGTGTGTTTCTGAGATCGGTTTTTTTAGAGAGGATAAACTTGATTTGCTCTTTGTTCTCCAGCATAATTTTGAGAGGACGAGGTGGTTGTGCTACTGTCCTGTCTTCACTCCTTCTTCCTATCCGGAATGCTTTCAGAACCTTTATTTCCACGTCTGCCGGCAGTAAATGATTTAGCAGACCATGAAAAGATGCAAGGTCCTCTGAGACACGGTCTTCAGGTCTGACTGCATTCGATTCTGACAAACCCTGAATAACCAGACACTGCTGGCGAGCATGGTCCTCCTTACTTCTGTCTTTCCGGTGAATGCGCTGCATGTGGGCGAGGACGATTTACGGAGTCATCGCTTGGACGCACACTTTTACTGTCTACCGACTGTCCCGAGCAACCCATCAGGGCTGGCTGTGACTTCAGAATCCTATCATGGCGTTTCCCTCTCCCCTCTACCCACGGATTTATGTCTTCGCATTCAGCTACGTGCTCTGTAGTACGCTCAGGGTGGTTGCCAGAACAAGAGGGCCACAGTAGACTGGATGACCCAGGCATATCGTCTCCAGGCAAAACAGAAATCCCATCACTTACAGCAAGAGGCTTAGTTGAGATGGCTTCCGCGACATGTAACTTTTTTGCGACATCGCTTAAGACATCGTGCGTGGGAATCGAGTCTCCCTTTATCGGCGGCTTCATTTTCATTGTCCTGCTATTACCGGCGTCTGAGGTTTTGGCTGTTGAGTTGCTACTCGTGTTTGAAGATGCCTCCAAGGAGATATTTTTGTGCGTTTTTTGCGTTTTGCTCTTCGTTTTTGGGGTTCTAACACAGGACACGTTCTGGCCGACTACGGTCTGTTTCACGAACGTCCTTAAATCAGCAAGCTCCTTTTCGAGTTGTTGTACTTTGATTTGAATATCTGCGCACCCACCACAAGGCTCGTCTTCGTACCTCACACTTTTAGCGGTATTTACGTTTTTTGCACGCTTTGCTGGTCGTTGGCTGGAGGCGAAGGTAGAGCGAGCACAGGTTCTGGATGTGAAGGATAACTCACCGGACTTATCTTCCAAAGAGGTGCCGTCGCTGGCCGTACTACTACAGTTAGCTTGCTGAGAATCCATAAACTTCGACGTGATATAATATGTATAATTTCGCTTTCGATGTTATAACGAATATGTCGGCTTATATATGATGAATTAAAGTGAGTATTCAAAACTCAATAAGCGAAAAAATACTTAAAATCCGATAAATTTTGTTGCATTTTATCAGAAGCGACTTAGCCCTTTCCAGATCTCGTGGGACTTGAATAACTGCAGACCTTGAAGGATTTTGAGCGATTGGTTTTCTAGGCTGTATATCCGTAAATCGGTTGCGTAGCCCGCTGCGTTGCCTGCTGAACCGTGCTGATAAACAAATTGCACTTAATCCAGGTTCCAGGCGAATTTCGATGCGTGAAAAAATATTCCAAAAATGCACAAAGTAATTCTGTACGTACGGTTCCAGTATCAATGTCAGAGACTGTAACTGTGGAATGGTAACCAAGTCGAAATTGTCCCAGTTGGAGCGCAGAATAATTCCGTCGTGCTCAGTTGAAGAAATGTTTTGGGTTTTCGCCTGCATAGTTTAGCAGGTTACACTCGAAGTCTTGGCGGGCTTTGTAAACGAGGCACTTTAATCTATTTCGCTGCGCCTTGTACCTCTTTGTTGATTCGATTTTCTTCTCCCTGAGATAAGCTTTCCACAGTTTTTTACTTACGGTTTACTCCTCTCTTTAGTGTGCCCTGTAGCCACTGGGACCTGCTGTTGATTTTCTTTTTCGATCTAGGGTAGTATCTGGCGATAAGTCCATGCAAAACGACTTTAAATCTTAACCGGTCGTCGAGAACACATCCCGTGAATGTTGGTTTCCAATCTATACGACGCATATTTATATGCATTTGTTGAAATCTCCAAGCCACATGCTACGTCTGACCGTGATGCTAGGAACAGGTACAGAGAAAAGCAAATGCTCCCACTGTAGGACTGCATGGTCGTTCTTTCCGAGAGGGAGTAAACAGCTTACTGCATCAACTCTGTCAGGCGCTTTTTTCAATATACGGTCTAAGCAGCTGGCTAGTTGCCCTTCAAGAAGTCTCGTTGGAGAGGAGACGCGTTGTGTGAGATGAGATCTTTTCACTGCTTTTGGGAAGCGGCGATCGAAGTTGAACTCCGAGCGTTGGGCAGAAGTCAGATTACAGTCGATATTCGGTACGTTAAAGTCACCCATAGTCATGACGTCGGGTCAGAGCGAAATCGCTTCTAATTCTTCTTTCAGACTACTGTCTGCGGATCGTTCCTCGGTGGGCGGTAGACCGTCAGAATCTCGAGAGCTTGTTACCCCGGCGTTTTGATGGTGAGCCAAACTGTTTCAGTTGCGTGCTTAAACTGTGCCCCTTTTTCTGACGCAGGCAGACGATATTTGACATATGTGAGCACACCCCCATCTTGACGTCCCATTCTATCCTTTCCGAACAAGTGATAACCGGAGAGGACGACTTTACGATCGTCTACGATTGCGGACAGCCGCGTCTCAGGTATGCACATTACTTACGACTCCTGTGGCCTTGTTAATGACGTCATGAGGTGGGTCGGCTATTTCATACCTACTTATACGTTGCGTGTGCTGAAATTTTAAAATTGTGACATTAGGGCCCATCTCCGTAAAATGTGCTTTAGACCTGGCCTAGAGTACAATACCTTTTTATTGACCTCATGCGTATCGATAACGGAAGAAGATTGGATCCGTTTAGCACTTTTAGCTAAAAAGTGTAACCACAGAGAATCAAAACTCGACCTACCATGAACGATGAAGAATAACCTTGATCATTTATGGTTATGCCGACTATAAAGGAGACAATATTTAATACATTAGCAGCTTGCTAAGAGGGCAGCGGACAAGAAGCAGATAGCTGCTTCGTGGTCGTTACCGATAATAAGTATTTCATAGGCGAACAGCTTTTTAGCCCTCCACGCCTTAACTGACCCAGGCCCACTATCCGATGAAAAGGAATAAAGCATGCAAAGTCCCGCTAATCTTGCAGTCATCAATTGCGCTTCTGGACCAGGGTCATTTCCCTGACTGAAGACATTTTTCCTCGATAAAGGTCAGCTAACCGCGCAGTGTCTAATCCGGAATTCTCTATTATAGGTGTCATAGCAGATTTCAAATAATTCATTTTGACTCAACTGCGAAAACTCGGTGTCTATGTGGGATTCGAACCCACGACAGTAAAGGAGGGCTTTTGTACAGTCAACACTCTCACCATCGGATCTACGAGGCCCCATCGGACTGTTTGGGCAGTCAGCTTACTGTATTAGATTTGGTGGTACCAGATGCAGTAAGTTGGGCTGGTAAACTTGAAACAAATGTGATTAAACTCGCGTCGTCCGGTGGGGCCTCGTAGCTCAGATGGTTAGAACGTTGGCTGTATTAAGGCCTGCCCTTGCTGTCGTGGGTTAGAATCCCACAGAGGCCCCGGGTTTTTCACAGTTGGGTCAGAGTGAATTATTTGAAATCTGCATAACACCTATGAATTACTTGAGCCTGATAGTAATGTTGTGGATTGTAGATGTATTGCTTAGGATATCCTGCCTGGGCAGTCAGCCTGCTGTATCGGATTTGGTGGAACCAGACATCGCAGTAAGTTGGGCGGGTAAACTTGACACAAATGTGATTAAACTCGCGTCGTCCGGTGGGACCTCGTAGCTCAGATGGTCAGACGAGTGACTGTATTAAGGCCTCCTCTTGCTGTTGTGGGTTCGAAAACTACCGAGGTATCGAGTTTTTCGTAGTTGGGTCAAAGGGAATTCTCTATTACTCGAATCACACTAATATGCATATACTGATACTGGTTGTAAACCGGCATTCGATATAATTATCATGGTTTTCAGTCGCCGCAGTCTTTGTGTTTTAGGGTTATGATATGTCCCCACGGAAGTCACGTTCACTAGTAGTTAGCAACCTCGTCAATAAGGGTAAGTAGGCGTTTACTGGCCATGCTAATTGTTGCTTAATGCATCGTACCAACGGTAATTAGCAACTGCTTACCCTCTGTTTATCTTAGTTATGGGCATTTATTGGGGACTAGACCAGTAACTTTGGCAGTGAAACATCCTAAGGGTGACGTTCAAGACACTGTCCGATTAACTAATTGAATGGGAAACAAGACTTTCGCAGGGAACTCCCGTGTGACCACAGTCCAAGGGACCTGGGTGTTCAAGACAACATAGCTAGCTTAGTACTACACCAAAATAATGATCAGCTGCTTTAACTTAGTTAGCTTCCTCCATGTCAGCATTCGGACTGTGACTCGAGGTAAATTATCGGAGGGTCTCGGGATTAGAAGCGATTGGTCGGAACCTGTATTGACTAATCTCAATCCACTGACCAATACCTTGCCTTTGTCATACTTGCATTTGCAAGGATTCGGTAGGATAAATTAGGTATCAGTGAGGCTGCGTAGACCATCCTGAGCAGTTATATCATATGTTCGTGCTTCGGCATTTGTACAAATGCGGGATATCCTCCGGAAAGTTCTTTACCTTATGAGATTTTCAGCGAGCTTTGCGCTGGAGTCTTGCTCATACGGCGGTTAGAGCTCAATGTTATTACTAGAGATGAACAGAATTTAGTTATAACACCTTGACGCTTAAATATTCCCTTGCATTATAGTACTATCCCAGAGTGGATCTGTATTTGTCCCCGGTTTATGACACCGTTTTAAGGTGAAAGAAAAACCGCGTGACAGCCGGACGAAAGGAAACTCATGTCATTATTTGTCTCTGGACTTAAAGGCGCCGAAACCTGTGGAAAGTGGCAATAGAAGAGACTAACAAAAGGACATGTGGAATGATTATAACACAGAGAGCGTCCAGTGCCATAGAAAGAGAGATTTGAGAGGTAAATCGGCGGCTATGAGTGGGTTGCAGTAGCGGGCCAAATAAGTCAGTTTTCATGAATGATTACCTTTACTGGCAGCTACAAAAATAATGGACCCCGCCGGATCGTGTTGGCTTCAGAGAGTGCTGTATTTGGTTGCGTGAATCCAAAAAAATTGACCGCAGCAGTCTGCAATCAGTCAACGAATTGGACCTGGTGCTGGATGATTTCAGCCCTGAAACTACTCGTCTAAGAGATTCGTTTTGAATGACGAACAGATAAATGAGTCTGGAACAGCTGGACTGTATGCGTTTGCTTTGACTGAGTGAAATAAGGCCTATAACAGTCCTGCACAAGCCTATGGCATTTACTGAGGGTATAATTGCAAGTCCTGTTTTCCTGGTGGTATCTTTGATGGTTGTATTGTTTTTCTCCCATATCGACATTTCCTTCGTTGATTACAGATAGACCACTGGGGGCTACATGAAGCCGCTCAGAGTTTTTGTACATGCAAGAGTTGATAATAATTAAGCATAATTCATACAAAACGCGTTAGTAAAAGGGGAGTTAATTAGTGGGTCAAAACTGATTGTACCGGTAGTACTTATCAGATATAGACTTGCTACTTAGTACCTATTTGTAAGAATAGTTCTTTACAGCTGGTGGGACTTTACGCTTTAAAATAACCTATAAAAATTGGTGGCTATGTTTAGGTCTCTCTGACATGTCCCGGTCTGTTCCGTGATCTAGAGGCCGAGATGACGCTCTAATCTCCTAGGTTCCTCTTAGCATTTGAGGGTTAGATCGCAGTTGGTAGTCAGGAATGGGGAGGCGGAGAGCCAAGTCCCTATCGTACGGGAATGGTGGGAAAGGGGGTTATGTGGGTGGGGTAAATGGAAGGTCTGGTAGAGGAAAGTACACCGGACGAAGTGTTGGAAATTTTTAAGTAGGTGGAATAATGACAGAAATTTAAAACCTAGCCTCAACCCTAAAATTCAACACTAACCGCAACCGTAGAGCCTAACCATAAGCATCAAAACCGAAACGTAATCAAAATCATAAAACCCAACGCTAACCCAAAACCTAGGCATAACCCTAACCTTGACCCAAACACTAACCGTAACCCTAACCTTAACCTTAACCCTAACCCTAAACTTAAGTCTGACCCTAACCTAAACCCCAACCCTAATTTTACCCCTTACCCTAAGTTGACCCTTAGCCGTAACCCTGACGGGAGCCCTAACGGGAACCTAAACCCCCACCCTAACACTGAAACCTGACCCTAAAACGCAAACCCTAATCCTAAAACTTAACCTACGCCTAACCCTAACCCTCACTACACCCAACCGCCTGACCGAAACCGGCGACCTGCCTAACTCAGTAAGAGCACACCTACTGATAACAAGTTCCCTTGACAAGGTAAGCACACCTTCTGATAGCAAGTACGTACGTCGACAGTATCAACGTATAATGTTTGGCTACCAACTGCGATCTTACCCATTTTAGATTCTCTGTTGGAGCGTAGTAAGTGGACTACGGAATGGGCCGTCTTCGATACGATAAAGACTTCCCATCTTCGGAAAATAAGACGGTGTCTACGAAGTGCTGCGAGGATCTTGTTTACGAATTTGAAACTGTCTATGAGGTCTTTTGCGAAGTATTTTTACCGTATCATGGAAATAGGAAAAGTCCAAGAAGTACATTCTTCCGCCTGGTCCAAGAGCGAATGATAACCACTTTCGAAAATTTTCTATTGATCGCTTTCAAGGCTCAAATGACTAGTTGCGTCCTTTGTCACTGACTGAATGCGACTAATAATGACTTTGCTAGTTAACAGAATCTAACTTTTTTATAACGTGAAAAATTTCGCAGTTGGTCCGGAACCTACAATATCGCCCATAAATTATCTCAGGTATAGAACTGTATATGATGGAATCCACGATCCAATAGACCAAATAAATTACTCAGCTGAGAAAATGTAGTTTGAGTAATTTCACTAATAGTAGCTTAACTCCTTACCTGCCACCACGCATCGAGTTTATATATATTTACAAGATCCAAAATGGTTTTGCTACTAATTACCTGCTGCCTTCGCTTCAGAAAATGCCTAATTAATGAGTGTAGCGACTAATGGGTGAGAGTCATGCGGAAAGAAGCAAACCAACCGCGGACACTTTTAATTTCTGCAACTCTGTCGGTTATGAATTGTGTGTCGGACTCTTCGTAGAGGCTCCGCGTACCACGAAGAGGTCGACAATGACCAACTGAATAACCGCAAAGAACTTCCCACCATGAGTCTCTCCTTATCCTTTTGACAGTCCTAACTTTTTATCTTACTTGCGTATCGTGCAAGTGATTACGTTACCCACGAAATATTCAGGTACTTTCGTCATCTGCATGCACTTTGCCAACCACAAATCCTGATTAATACAAATGGTTTACCATCCAATTGCAAACTCCGAAAATTTCAGAGACTTTTCAGCGGACATTGCACTTCAACTTGCTACAACTATTGTCCGTGCAAGTACATGAAGAGCATTAGAGGATCAGAAAGCACGAGGAGCTCTTTCGCAAAATTAATTTTTTCCTTCCATTTATGACAGAAATACAAGTAAGGAGTAAATCATGTTGAAATGGAAACTAATTCATCGAAAATCGAATGTAGACTGAAATTCAGAAGGAGGGCTTGATTTATGGGGTCTAAACAACACAAAGTTGCGGAATACGTCGAGTTTGACATGATAGTAAGTTCACAAATGTACATTTTTACAAAACAGACTAAAACGTTCTCCAGATTCTGTTCTCTCCGCTTCAGCGCAGATCACTAGCCTCAAGACGAAACCGTAAGTTCAGGCAACGGTAGATGGTTCCTTGCGTCTTAATTCCCTGGAATCAAGAGAAATGAAAGTTTTCTCGTCTTTGAAAACGGGGCTCATACGGATAATCAAAATACAGTGCGTGTCAGATAGTACTCACTCCTTAATTACTCTTCTAATTAATATATATGGGTATGACATTCAAAGTGTTTCATGTTCTTACTCTTGGTTTTCAAATAGGGTGTACTGGCTTAAAGGTTCCAATCTTATTTTCCTGTTCGATCTTACCTACTCATATAGTGCTAGTAGGCACTTAATATACTCAAGCCAATAATTTCAGAACTTATTAACTGCAGGGCATGGAGTCAGGTATTAAGGACATGACTTTTTAAAGTCAGACCGGCAATTTCAATGTACATTTGATACAGAGGCAATAAACCACTGTGGAATAAGCACGAACTGTCCATTCTACAAGCAAGTTTATCGGCTTTTAGATGGTACCTGTGTCAGGAGTACGGTATAACTCATTCGCCACTTCATAAACCGCAGTGGATGTGCTAACTAATGAAACGTTATCCGAGATTCTGAGAGGCGTTTTCGACTCCAAAAACCTCATTTAAATAGGGTTGAAACATTAATTACCGTGCAGTATAAACTCAAGATAATTCAGTTACTTCCAGATGCCGGCTTTTAAACGAACTTCTATGCGACCACCTGCCAAAAGTCACTCTGTGAAAAATGCCTACGTAGTTAGTACAAATTTTTCTCATAGATTTTCGATGCTATATAAATTCAAATATATTTTAGGGAAAAGATCCATAAAAATATTCATTCGTTTGATCATTTGACAGGACGTTTAGTCTTCTTTAAATGTTATACTTGATGGAAGGGTATAATTCGGTTATAAAAAGTTTCTAATTAGGAGATTTATGCGACCGCGAAATGCCCGTTGAAAAAAACGTCGCCTATCTGCACTTACGGATGTTGCTTGTAAAGTTTACAATTTGATCCTAATCTACCGTTAAAGTTTACGAATCACGTGTAGTTTCCTCATAATAGCGTACAGAAATGCATGTTTTCCGTACACGGGAAACACTCGTACTTTGGAAACCCTGAACGTAGGTGCAACAGCAGGTCGGGTTCAAATCTATTCGAGAATTGAAAAAGCATTTTGAAACCGAATTAGTCCCTTCCGCAAAGCACCATATTTAAATAAGACGTAAGTTTCTATCAAATGTTCAAAAGAATGAGTATTTTTATGGATTTCCCCCATAAAATATATTTGAATTTATAAGATTATCGAAAATCTATGAGAAACATTCTTACTACCTACGCAGTCATTTTTCACAGAATGTACTTTTGGCAGGTGGTCGCATAGAATTTCGTTTCAAAGCCGACATCTTGAAGTAACAGAACTATCTTGAGATGATGCTGCACGGTAATTAATGTTACAATCCTACTTAAGTGATCTTCTTGAGTCGAAAATGCATCTCAGAATTTCGGTTAACGTTTCACGAGTTAGCACTTCTACTGTGCTCATTACGCTTGGATTGATGTCACGAAATTTGGCGTCTTTTATATCTTCGTATCTCAAGTGACACGCGTTAGACGGAAGTTCTAGGCCATATGAACTCTATACTATACTTAGCTTGACTCGAACTTGCCACTGGTATGGGGGACGGAAAATAGTGAAGTTATTCCACCTTAAATAAGATGCTCAGTCTCTTCACTACAAACAATGGAGCACCTTTTGAAACGGTCCCTATGAGCAAATAGTCCTACCCTTAAGGGTCCCCAACTGACGAGTTAAGTCAGTCCCAGTTTGGACTGAGGGTCAGATTACAATGGCTCACTAACAGGGCATTTATGGTACCCCACCTACGTTAATTCTGGGATCCACGCGTTGGAGACTGTCACGTCTGCGACTGGGGAAGTCTGTGTGTGGTATGCACAAACATAGGTTGCACGCCGCCAGTTACTGTAACCGCGTCCATTTTGTTTTCTCAACAGAACGCGGTGGGCGTGGGGACGAATAATAAAGCACATGTACTGCAAAATTACTTCACTAGAAATTAATTTGCGCGTTGCTTATCACCGGGTTCTCTCTAGGAAGTGTTGGTCCTAATTGCTTGCGATGGAAAAACACAATATAATAGTTTTATCGAACTGTTGTTTCACTGCACTTGTCTGTTATAAACTTTCTTCGAATCCATTAAGAAATTTGCTATAAACATCTGCCACGAATGAGGGGAATCGGCTGTTTTCAAATAATTTAAACGGATACTAATATATGCCTGGTGACATCAGTTAACATTCGCGTATGTGACACAGGATTGTATTTTTAACTTCCGGTAAAAGTGTCTTTAGCTTCTGTGAAATCTCGGTGGAACACCGAGAAATTGGAATTTTCCTTTCTTCAACATGATTAACTTCGATCGTTCTAGAGTCTCTTCGCTGGAGTACATAAATGCAATTCTGCGGGCTGAAAATTGAACCCCAGGTCTTCGATCTATTTCGGACGGACATCCAGCCAACATTCAAGTATTAAATTATGAACTACATCAGAATGCCCGTCTATAACTATCCTTCGTCAATTATGATAAAGTCAAAATGCTTCTGGCTGTCAAGAGTCCTATAGTCATGAACCGACACAGAAAAATTTACCCAGTATGTTGTCAATCCATCCCTCCCAGCAGATTTGAGATAGAAGAGGCTCGATCTTAAATTGATAACCAGAATGCCCACCAATGAAAACGAAGGAATTCATCTGAAATGACGACCAGAGCAGCTGATGTTCGAGGTCCTAAATTAATGTATGATGGTTCGTCCATTCTGTAAAATGTGGGACTGCTCGACTCCAATTGCAGACTAGTACACTTTATAGCAGCTAGTTCTGATATAAATCCGCACAGATCTTCTTATCCTAGTTTTTTTCCTATTCTTTTTGAGGTAAGCCGTTTGACCGCGAACTTCATAGCTATGCAGATATTGACCAATGTCATGCGTTACTTTTTAAAAATACCCATTCTGTCGATTGAATAAAAGCCGATTTCTGTTGTACTTTCTTTAACAGTATGCCAAGTTGAAGGCCCTACTGTTAACTGGCTTTGACTATGCTTACTGGAAATACAGACGCCCCATCAAAGATATAGATCAGAAAATTAAAAGAACTATATACACCATGTGGACTTTCTATGCCGCCTCAAAATAACATTTATATAATTAGAGTAAGGCGGTTTCAGCGCGCAAAGTCATTTAGACTCAATATCCAACCTGATTTCGGGTTCTTCTTGGGACTCCTGAAGAAGAAGATTATTCAAATTTTCGGCTATCTTGAAAGTGAACAACTACTAATTCAAGTTGTCAGCTTATCCACCTCCAATACTGTTGTCTAACAATCAGTCGGGATGCTCGTACCGCCTCAGAAGTATGAGAATTCTTAGTGTTTCAACACATAAGAACTGGACACCAAACAACTGTCGAGAATGTACTGGACTTATTTTCTGCTATTTAGCTAAGGTCCTGCATAACCCTAAGTGGTGGTGTTTATCGTTTTCTCTGAAAACAAGCTAAAACGAAATGAAAAAATAAAACTCGGAGTCAAACCTTGGGCTCGTAGCGCCGAGTTGAGACATCACTGACCAATGACGGCGGATAAGTCAGAAACAGCCACCACAATTCCCTTATCTTTGTCGGAAAAACTTATCGGTGAGTGATCGTTAGTCGCCATTTGGCCTCCTACGTGGACTCTAGACCCTCAAATCTCAGGCAAAATACAGACGCGCATTTCGGCCATAGTAGTCAAGATAAATCGGTGGATGTCAATCCCATATAACCGAATATACCCACTATTGGTCTGCAGGGTGTGAATCCGTTCTACAGATATGAGGGCGGTGCTCAGTGACTGGCACAAATCTCGGGGATGTAGCATAGGATTGGGTGTCCCCGGCTGAAGACGACGGACAAGCCAGAAAGGCTCATTCCAGTCTCCCTGTCTTTGTCGATAAAGCTTCTTTAAGTCTCAAAACCCTTAATCTGATAACTTTTCCAGGCAGGACAGTACTCCGTGAGACCTTATTTTTTCCGCAAGCTAATCAGATTCCCACTTTTCCTACGTGATGGTATTTGTTAAAACCTCATTCAAATCCGCCAACGGACTGGCAGTAATCATTTTAGTCGCTCTAAAGGGCCTCACCTATTTCACTAGACTGACGCTCGGCAAAGGGATCCTTAAATTCCCCATGCGTACACATACAGAAGTACTTCGGACTGTGACTAAAGGGCAGCGTAGACCAAGTCACGAAAAACCCTATGACGCATTCCGTCACCCTTTTGTGACACAGGGCACTGTGGGTAGGACAACAGGACTGGAGTGACCTCTCAACGGTCTTTCTCCGTTATGCAATATCCCCGCTTGTCCCAGGTGCTCTGAGTGACTTGTCTGAACTGCAACTAGCACCTTGACCGAACACAGACTTGGCCTTCTGAAGGATAGGTATTTTTAGCCAGTATTTTTAAATTGCTGAACCCTTTCGTGTGTACAAGTTTTAGGTTTTTTTGGCTCCATGTAATGCACCCAAGATTTTTGAGAAAGACAATCGTTGCGGTGCAGAAGATGTAACGCAAAAAGTCCCTGACTGTACTTTCATCGTGCAGTTAATCAGGGACCGTTTTTTCATCCTCGTCTGACCAGATCATATTCATCAAGTAACTGAGTCTAATTTGACTTTCCATGATTCAACATCGGCGTTCTAATACAGAAATATTGAGGGTTGGAAGCTCAAAACTCTTTGTATTTTGAGGAATGAGCGGCTGAAATCAACATTTGGCGGTATGGAGCAAATTTTCAAAATCAGCTAGAACACGGTCAGTAAATAATGACCGATGGAAATAGCACATGTACATTATTGTTTTTACTGAAGTTCGAGCCTTCGGTTCAAAACCCTAAACGCAATTGTTTGACTGACTTCTGCAGAAAGTAAGGCATGTACCTCTTCATCGGAGGTCCAAGTTCAACACTTATTTAAATTAGATCAGGAACGCATATTGATCGGACGGTTTCAGGCAACTCCGACAAACTCTAATGCGGTTCATTTCGAGCCATGAATCTTCCTGGAACTATGGCCTCTAGATAAGTGGTTACTCATTACATTATTCGAGCCGTACACGAAGATCGTGTTTCGGAAATGTATAATGGGACCCTCGCGCTGCATGCTCCCCGGATGCGCGGGAGCCCTAAAGAATTTTGGACAATTTTCGCACACCCGCCCGCTACCTAGAGGTAAACGACAGCTGTGTCCATGGAGGTCTAGACGACTTACTTGACATGTCGTATATTGGAGCCGTCGAAATTCGTGCAGCAAGTCTGTTCAACAACGGGATTATTCAGCAATGTCAATTTAATGCGAAACACACGTTTCTAGACTTTAGACTCACGTGTTGCAACTCCAAAACTGCCCGTTGAGCAAAAGGTTCTGGGGGACGGAAAGTTTTCACCGCTGGGCGTTATGCTATAGGCGTTCAGGACGAGAGAATTGTTAAATTGGAGCACTGGTGTGGTTGGGGTCTGCTCGCCCACATGCTCATTCCAAGTAGGATAATTTCGAGGAAAGTCTATCTTCTCTGTTTTTCTTTCGACACCATCATCCTCGTCCACCTCCTCCTCCACCTGTTCCTTTGTTGTGAGCGCAGGGTAGGTATCTGCAGGAGGCTTGAGCATGGCATGCCGAAATGGACAACGAGGTGCAGGAGCGGCATTGCTGGTCGCCTCAGAGCCCAGTGACACGGGGGAGCAGAAATCAAAACCAGAAAATCGACGCTGAAATAAACCCTGATAACCATGCATCTTCTCAAGACTGGAGGACATGAGTGCGTCAAACTCGCGCGCAGGGTAGTCCGATTGGTGTGCGTTGTGATGATTGCTGAACTGATCCGTATTTATGGACTCTCCAAGGTGTCCCATGGGGGAACCGCGATGGCGAGCGAGAAAGCCACCGGTGACGCAGGGTATCGTGTACTGGCTCAACGGAGAGGCCGTTGGCAGTGCGGCGAAGAGAGCGTCCGTTGGGAGGCGCAGGTTTTCCGCCAGAGCCCGAGATTCAGCATTCAGCTGGTTGGAGTTCGGGTAGCAGGAGGAGGGACTCACATCGGGCGGGCCGGTGGCGCGACTGATGCCGCCGAGGCCTGGTGCGGCGGACACTGGGGTGGAGCGCGCGAAGGTAACTATGGAGGTGGATGAGGAGGAAGAGGAGGATGAGGGCATGAGCAGGTTGGGTGATGGTGTCGCCAAGTTACTCAATTCCGGCGAACACAGGGCGTTGCGCGTCTCCAGTCCCGCATCCTTGTAGAAGTTGATTGATGGGGGCGGTGGCCAGTTCCGCGGGCTCTCAACTTTGCGTTGATAGGAATTTGGAGATGCCCTCTCCTCTCTGATGTTTGATCGGTTGTCCATCATCACTTGTTTCACTTGATGCTGAAGTAGGACTGAGTGTGCAATCTCGTCGATGCAGTATGGATTCTCGAATTTACCTTAGGGTGGAAAGTATGCAAATTTGGATAATCACATACTCGGGCTGAGGTAGGCACACTTTTGACATGCGTTGGTGGCTGGAAAATGTTTGTTTCAAATGAATCGGACTTTGGCAGTATTAATCTCACTCTCTATCCCCACAACCACGGAGTCCCATATGTAACACAAAAGCAATACAAGTGTAGGTGGACGTGAAGGCCTTGGGAAACAAAACTTACTGGGCAGTCTGTGCGTTCCACACATGTTTTCGTCCACAGCTGTAACATCTGCGGCTTCATTATCGAAGGGGAGGGTTCAGGACTCACGTATGCGAAAATGTCATAAAGGCTGCATTGAGGGGCATTCCAGACTTGTACGCCCGCCGTTTTGTCTACCTCCTGCATACGGTTGGTTTTGACGATCACTACTGTCGTTTTTATGATCGCTCTCATGCATGTCGATCCAGTGCAAACATTGTCCAGGTCTCATCGTCGGTCTTAAAAGCTTATGGGAGATTTTCAAGGTTATTTACATCTTTTTTGTTGACCATCTTACCTGTGAGCCCCTGTAACAACGTGTTTGCTTGTCATCTCCACGATGCGGACCTTCCGCCGAAGTGCTAGATGCAAACACTTCAGGATCTGCAATTTCCTTGTCAGTGGGGTTTTTTCATTTCAGCTGAACATCGGCACACTCCTGTTGGGTTCAGTTCGGGATTGGCCTTAGAGACCTGGAAGGAGTCCTTCATTCCTCTGCAACTTACACGTCCCAAAATATCGTTTTTCTGTGAGTCAGTTGATTGTCTGCCATCTTTCTTAATCCCCTCGCAGGATATGAAGGGAACTGAAGGACGCGCTTCTATTTTAGGCTGCTTTGAGGGTCAAATAAGCCTTATAGGTCAAGTCTCTCTCAGAGTTCATTTGTTGCATTGTTTCATCTTTGTCATTAAAAACGCCTTCTGTCGTTTTCGACGTGCTGCCCATATGTCCTCAAGAACAATGGCGTGGGCGGGGGCACACGAACACTTTCAACCGTGCCGAACATCTTCCTTCCCCAAGATTTACATGTCGTCCAGGCTTTGTCCGCATATTCTCCTCAAGACCCACCGCTATCGTTCATGCTTGCCTTCCTGGAGGGTGCCTCTGTAGATGGAGTTGAAGCCCCGCTCTGAAACCAGTAGTCAGGCCAGTAGTTGACCCAGTATCCGCCTTTGTCTCGAGCACACCACCACGATCGCACAGTTCGGCATTTGGTATTGGCACGACTGAGGTATGCGCGTGTCTATCCTGATGGCAGACATATTCATGTTGCTTGCAGCTGAGGGTCGGTGGTCCGCTGACGCGGATCCAAACCTCGATTAAGCAGCCCTCGGCGATTGGGGTAGCATCGACTGATAACAGCAACTTATTCATATACGGCCACTTAAGTGCCTCTGCCTTCCTCGGTAAACTGCTGGGTTTACCAAGTTGGCAATGGTTAAAAGTGTGAGCAATAGCGAACATCACTGAATGCCTCGGGCCAGTAAAATGTGGTTATGTAGCCCTACCTGATGGACATAATACTGTTGGGGTTGGGCTTAGGTATTAGGGTAAGGGGCTAGAGTTAGGGGTCAGGGCTAGAGGTCAGGGTTAGGGTTATTGGCTAGGGCAACTATTTCTCAACCATTCAAAGTACAAACGCTCATTCCCAATGGTTTCCCGTTTGTATACAAGTGCTTGACCTCGTCGCCTGTGCGTTCCGCGGTCCCAACTGTAAAAACACCTATTTCCACCGGTCCCGTATTACAGATGGTTGGAATTGCTTACTTCAGGTGGGGCTATATAACCACATCTGACTAGGCCTTATTTTATGGATAACCCAAACCAGAGGGCTCAGCCGACACTGTTCACACTTTAATATTACAATCTGATCCTTTCTCTACAACCACACCCCTTGACGAACATGCACGGTTGCAAATGAAAACAGCAGGACGATGTATGCGACGTGAGTCTTCTTCTGCTTAACTAACTGTGAATGAGCCACGATGAGAGAGTAAGAAAGGGGGTGTAGGTTGCTGGGAAGCGGTAAAAGACAGAAAACAAATGGAGGTCAAGGAAATAGACTTGATAATTGTAAAAAAGTGGGGAAGAAAGAATAATCATAGTTAAAGGAACTAATAACTCTGTGAAAACTTCAGACAAAGACATCAAACCGGTAGAAAACGAGGAAGCAAATAGAAGAGGAGGAGGAGGAGGAGGAGGAGGAGGAGGAAGAGGCGGAGGAAGAGGGGGAGGATGAGAGGGCGAAGAAATGCTTATTAGCGGCTAAGCCTTATTACCGTCTACTATGAGGAGCGTACGCGCTCTCGTTCAACGAACCTGGATAAATCTTATTGTCCTGCAGATGTACAGACTGACTATAGGAGCGGACAGAGCTTCCGTAGTCGCCTTCAGGTGAGAGTTGAGCAGCTGCGCGTGTGCAGGCGGCATGCAGAAAGGAGAGCGGCGGTGGCGTTGACTGCTGGCTGGAGAAAAGTCCATGCGCACTGACAGCTTCAAGTCCACGTGTCAGGACGTTGAGGCCGCCGGGAGGCTTGAGGTTGGATGCAGCGCCAGTCTTCTTTCGTTTCTTCCACTTCGCGCGGCGATTCTGGAACCATACCTGCTCAATTAACCAACATGGCTGCGTAAACATTACGTAAACTAACGAGGGCGGAGTCAGAGGGCAGTACATTGAAGGAAGACCAAACTCCGGTTCCATGGGGAACATTTCTCCGATTTCTCTGTGTTCTCTCCTGTACTGTAACATAAGTGTACATCGGCGAACATCATTGCACCCGATCAAGTCTAGCTATACTTCTCGAAAGTTTTGTTTTTCTGGTAATTCACTATGACCCAAGTGTGAAGAACTCGGTGCCTCGGTGGAATTCGAACCCACGACAGCAAGGGGAGGCTTTGGTATAGCGAACGCTTTAACCATCTGAGTTACGAGGACCCACCGGACAACGCCAGTTTAATCACATTTTGGTCGTCCGGTGGGCCCCGTAGATCAGATGGTTAGAGCGTTGACTGTATTAAAGCCTTCCCTTCCTGTCGTGGGTTCGAATCCCACCGAGGCACCGAGTTTTTCGCAGTTGGGCTATAGGGAATTATTTGGAATCTGCCAAAACAACTCTGAATTTTCTGGTAGCTTTTTAATAGATCACGTTCTTCTACTCTCGCAGTATTCGAAGGCGGTTGTCATCTGTATTCTCTTTACTTGGCAATTAAGTAAGGCAAGAGAGCACGTTCTCGGAAGGAAGTCGCGGAAACGAGCACACCGAATTGCCTGGTTAGGGCGTGGGATAGGGGTCCGACCAGGGACAGGCTTAAAAAATCCCGCTTCCGTCATTTGCGCCAGGGAAGACAGACAAAGACAAAATAGAGCTTTTTTATCGTGCTATCGCTCGAATGTGATGAATTCAAACTTTGCTCGGCCTCTGAGACCGGCTCATCATCACTCTTAGCGCAAAGTCGCGCGGACCCTAGCTATTTATTCATTATAAGCTAACTCGCTTGCAAACTTCCGACATGCAGTAGCAATGGCTTGGTCTCCTTAAAACAAATGAAAGATGAACAGAGCCTGATCTATTATCTCCGAAAAGTTGTCCGATGATAGTGTCCAGAGGAAACTTATTAGAATTTCCCGGAATGAAGTACTTTTCTACTAAACCAACGGGGAGTTCGTTAGATAGAGTGGATCGAGCCATTAAGGCAAACAGGCCTGTCTTACAGTAGTATCTCAACAAGGTTACTCCACAGGAGTTAAGCGATCCGCCGTAGACTCTGGTAATCCTCTGCTAAGAAGTACTTTACCTTGCTTACGAGACCTTAGACGGCTTTCATATATTGGTACTATCTTATACCACAATTTTCGAGATTTATTCTTTCTGTCACATGGCTGAATAAGCAGGACCACAATTTTACGGATAAATTAGCATATTTATCAGGTTGGAACGAAAGTTCGTCAGAATTTTCAGACTGAGTTGCTTTCCTATTTCTCATCAACGCCTAAGGAATATTACAAACAAGACATCACTGCATTCGTTGAATTGTAGAATCGTGTTATGGGAAGTACTTGAATGTATATTTACGACTACATGTGTTCCCGAGCCTTAACTGTTTATTACCGTCGTATATGACAAAAACGGAAAGAACTTTTTTTCCAATCTGATAGGTGCCTGTTGCCTGGTTTGCGACACGGGCTCCCCACCTTGCAGACCACGCAAATTACCAGAACGCGGGCACACTACAGTCATTGGTTCGCTGCTAGACTCGTCAGTTCACTGTCTGGCGTGATGCTCCGCCCATTACCACCATACCCGTATGCACGATCCGCTGTCGACCGACAGTTGAGTCCCTCATCCTATCTTTGACCTAGACTCTGCTACGTTTTCCGTAACAGCCGATGAGAGCCATACCGTACAGGAATAAATGACGGGCCACGAGGTCATAGTATAGCAATCGAGACAGCATGTAATGACCGCTTTTCCGCGTAACTCTGGCTTTCGCTTCACAGCTGACGCAGGAGTTCGTCAAGTCGGAAGACCGATCAAGATTCGAGCAGAAAACGATCATTATTGCCCATCGAAGTACACGACCCACAACAATTTGAGAGAGTTGATAAACCGCAAACAATTAGCGCGGAACAGGGGCAACACGCATGATCTTCGCTGACTGCCTCTTAGATGAACGTACGCATACCAAGGTCCTGCTGGCGGCAAATGTTATTCTGGCTATATGCCTTCACTGCATTTCTATAGCCTGTTAAACCATGCGTGATCCTCTGCACTGTAGATAATCTTAGACTGTCCGACGTGACACTAAGTTTTGTTTCTGGCATTAGTGCACTATGTTCATGTTGAACCGGTTATCACAATTGTTATTCCTGAGTTAATGAGGTGCTCTTGACGCTGGGACCTCCTACTCTTAAACAGATATGACAGTGACCCGATGCGTATTTAACGCACCTCAGCCTCCTCTCCAATGCAAACGAACAGAAACATAAAGCATTCACTATTTTATATTCCGTGCTGCACATTTAATGAGGGATCTTAGTCCGGAACTCCGGACCTGGTTATGGGCAAAACAAAAGATGATGTGCGGAAACTGCAACTGACCATTTATATCCTAAATCCGAAAATCTGGAGAAATTTAGATAAAGGGAAAGAGAGGGAGGGAGAGAGCTGACGTTGCTAATCCGTCTTGCGGTCAGCTTCAAAGTCCACTATTTCAGTCAAGTCCCGGCCGAAATGCGGGCTACATTCTTACGAAGTTGTTACTTTTTGTGGAAATTCTCTGAAGCAATAGCACTTTGTGCGCCACCCCCGAATAACACGGCAGTCGAAGGATTGCGTGTCTACTGTTCTTTGGTCGCCGACCACCGTTTTTTTTATGGTCAAACGACAGACTCGTATTTTGGCAGGGCCCTGTGAACTCCCGTGCGGGTGCCGTACGCGTTTGCTGCCGTGGCGAGAAAGTGTGTGTGTGTGAGTTGTATGTGCGTGCATGCATGCAAACGTATATGTGGATGCCTGAGTTGCCGCAGCTTCGCACGTCTTTGAATTTCGATAGAGTGAGCCAGAGTTCCGAGGGCTGGGTCCTGGAGTCTCTGTGAGCGTAACAGCTGGGATTGAGGTGAGAGGGAAGTTTACTTGACTGCTCAGGGGAGGGAAGGGTGGATGCAAACGAGGTTGGGGTGAGGGATACGATGCGGCAGTGGGCGTTGTTACGACCGTGGATCGGTGATGGTGGTGAGGGAAGACCACCTTCATTTAGCCAAATGGATCTGTCAGCAGGACAGAGTCTATCGTTGCCCCAGTCTAGATGCTTGAAAGCGCTGGATTGAGTCAAGTAAGAGATAATTATAGAAAGGTTGGCCCATGTTGGACACACGACCAGGTCCCGGAAATCCGACCTGAGTTTGTGCTAGTTCGGCACTGACGGCTTCTTGGGAGTCTGCTGGGGTTACTGCGGTCCTGTTTTCTTGGAGAATGTGTGACAGTCCTGGCATGTCCCATCCGCCGATTCACTTTCGAACAGGGGATTTTGACCAAAATTCTGCATATTCTGCGATACTTTTTATTTACCTAACTGCCCAGAAGACAAATAGGACTGGATCAATTGGTTGTATGCTAACAGATATTGCTCCTCTTCTATAGACGCATATAACTTACCATGTAGGTAAGGGGGAGGACGTGTTAGCCAATGAAGATAGACATTTCGACAGTTCGCACCTGTCTGTGACAATGGCTATGGCTGCCCTGCGAAATGCACCCGACGGCGGTGATTTTCGTATCAATTTGTTCATAGTGAAGCAGGTTTTTGCTGGATCTACCTCGCTTTCTTCTCCCTTGCTCACTGTTCGCCGACTGCACGACAAAGGCCAAACGGTGGGAGGTGGGCGTGGTCGCGGTGATTGTCTCAGCTAAACGGCCCACCTACGAGTTCCACTTACTACTTGGTTCCTGTTTCGTATGTGCCAGGTCGCATTCCGGAAGTATACGACCTTCCATAAGCAGAAATGCATAAAGAAGGAGCATTGCAGTCTGGTCTTCAGTCTTGAGAAGGAACGAGTTACCACATCTATTGCTGGCAGCCTTGTAGGTCAAAACGGATGGCGCACTGGATTTATTAAAATGGTGAATGCACTGACTGTGAGTGTAGATAGATTTCCCAGTGCTGGGCTAGACAAGGCATAGACACGGGTGACCTTAACGGTCATTTCCGACTTGGTTGACATCATCAGTCAAACACTTCGCAGTCCTTGGCCGGACAGATCTAAGTAGCGGACCAAAGAAGCCTTTCAGGTTGTCTACCGAGCATTATTAAACTTCTCTAATGGCCTACACCAACAGGTGTTAGCTACAGCAAAGGCAATAACTATACGACGAGCGAATCCAGAGTTGTGTTGTCAGAAGATGTTGAAACAGACGTTCTTTCTTCCGCGGACAACGCCGACCCCAGATAGTGGTCGCACACCATCCCAACCCCCTGATAACAGTGATGTGTTCTCGACGTTCTCGACTTACAAACGGCACTCACAGCCTTCCTCTCTCCACCTTCCCCCATTGACCACAACACGCCGGCCTCGCTATGTGGGTAGCGTGGAAAAGATGAAGTTAATGATCCCCGAGACACTTATAGGCCCTGTCAACTTCTCATGGTTTCGTTTTCGGTGCAACTATATGGGCCTGATTATGAGTTGCCAAAGCACGCGTTTACCAGCTTGACTCTTCAAGTGTAACATGGGGATATTCGTATAAGTTAAATAATACCAAGAATCTAAAGGAAGTAAAATAGCACAATTTTTGAAAAAGAAGGGAAAAATTATCTGCTATGGTTCAAAGTGCTTTTGCCGATCTTATCAAATAAAATTGTCATGAGAGTCCACCTGGTGTCTGTTCAATTTATGTTTATCACAAAAGCACTTATTCAAAAAAGTAGTGTAGACTACCTTGATAGAAGCTGGACACGTTTTATGCGTGTATCTGTGTATATTTAGGGGAATTGGACAAGGAGCCCGTGGCTCAGTGGTTAGAGGCGTTGGACTTGTAACCAACAGGTCGCGGGATCGAGCCGCATCGGGGTTGGGTAGGGCTGGTTAAGGACGGTAAATAGGCTAGAAGTGACCATTCCAGTCTTTGTCGGTAATGCCATTCTGTGCATATTATGCCCCGCTATGCGGCTGCTGGCGGCACTCTAGAAAGAACACCAAGTCACAACAGGACAAGTGCGTCCCCCCCCACGCGACTGATGAGCACCCCTCTTCCAAGGGACGTTTTGGCCTGAAAACTTTGGTGTAAAGCTTCCGAAATTTAACAATTTTTGCTACCTTGTTTATTTTTCTCGATGTTTGTTGGACGGGAAGAATGGACACTTTTCCCGCTTTCATTTTGTAAGTACCTCATTTTCGTCCTGCATAGGTTCTGAGAGCCACTACTCTGTGCAGATCAGTCATATCGAGGTATCGCCCAGGATTTAACAAACTTCAGCAGTTCCAGGCTTAACCACCTGATAAACACTTAACAGGAATTCAAAATCAGGCCCTATGAGCCATGTTCATATTCGATGAGAAATAGACGAAACAAGTCTGGACTAAACAACAACGGCAGAGTACGATTGTATGGGTTACCTTCTCTTATTTTGCTTGTGGACTTACAACGCCCGAGCGTATCTCCGGTCGTTTTTGTCATTCTCTTCCCATGGGAGCCTGGTTGACGAGGGAGGAGAGAATGTGGTAGACGCTGCGCAAGCCTGCCCTACTATAAAAATAATTCACGCGCAAGGCACGGATACTGCGCCCACGCCGTGGGGCGCACGGTGGACGTCGTCGCTCACGACGGCTAGACTGTCACATAGAAACGGAGGCTTACCAGTAATGACTATATAAGTGTGAGATGCTATGAATTTTGCCGCAGAGGAGGTTGAG
>CACRXP010000710.1:303553-314893 GCA_902702965.1 Spirometra erinaceieuropaei
CGCACACTTGTTTTCGAAACCGGCTAAAGGCATCGCAAACGCACACATACACACACGCACGCAGAGCCATATCAGCGCCCGCTCTTAGGGTGAGACATTTTGCCAGAAAACTCACTTGGACGCGCGACTCTGTCAACCCAATTCGCAGGGCCAGCTCCTCACGCATGAAAATATCCGGATAGTGCGTTTTTGTAAACACACGCTCGAGTTCATTCAGCTGACCCGGGGTAAAGCGAGTACGATGCCTTTTCTGCTTTCCCGAACCTCCTGTAGCTGCAGATGTTATGACAGCATTACCGCCACCGCCGCCGCCGCCGCTGATTTGCCCAGTGGGTGTTAAGCTGGCACGCTGGTTCCTACGCGATTCGCTCAGTGGTGTCATGCCGGGGTCCGGGGTTTTCTGCATCCGATCCTCAGCGTACGTAGACGGTTGCCTCTCGGGTTTGTGGTAAGCTGATCCTGGAGTAACAATACCGGAGACTGTCCCACCATTCACATGGCGAGTCAACTTCTCGTCAGCATAGGCGTCTTCAGTGAAGGGTCCTTCCCCCTCACCCTCAACATCCTCCTCTTCCTCTCCATCGTTGGCCTCCTCCTCCCCATCGTCCTCCTCCTCTTCTTCCTCCTCCCCCTCTCCCTCGTCTTCATCGTCGTCGTCCTCCTCCTCTTCGCAATAGCCGTTCTCAACTGTCACACCATCCGTTGAAACACTGTGTGCATACCCCCTGCACTCATCGGGGTGGCTTCGCTTACTTCTTTCGGTACCAGAGCACATGTTCTCCAGTTCAGGAGTGTGGGTATAGTCAGACGACTGGGTCACAATAGAGCGCTTCAGGTTGGAATAGATGCGACTGAGGGTAGAGTCTGTGAGGGCTTCGTCCATCTGTTGACACGATGTCGCATCTACCGCAACAGACAGACGCTTGAGGTAGTCGGTAGAATTGTTTTGAGAGTCTTGGTGGATAGATAGCGCCGCCTTTTCCTTCAAAAAAAACAAAAAATTAACTGTTTGTTTGAAAAAAATGCAAGTAAGGACAATCTCCTGGTAACAAAAATTCTAGCTGCATAGGAAATTGTTGTGAGTGGTGACCACCGGCTGTGATAACTTACTGTACACTAAAAACCTGTCATTGCTTGAATCACAAGGATTTAGGATGTGCTTCAGTGGGGCCACCGATAAAAGCTGCTTAATTGTAAGTCCTCCATCTCCAGAGAGATGCTATTGTGATATTAATTCACAATCTATGCTATGCCTGGTCTACTTCGGTTTCTGAAATATCTGTAACACTTCTCGTTTAAATAGGATACATTCAAAGCTCCCCAGATTAAGTTAAACAAAGGTTTCAACTGGACAATGACTCTGGATTTTAGTGATTTCTGATTGCATTTGCCAGTTATCAGTTTAGAAAGGCACGCCCAATGCTGTATTTATGCCAGTTTTTAGGGCGCTCGGTTACGGAGTGCAGCGCGGAGACCACTCCCAGTGGAACAACTAACTAAGGCCTATTTAACACCCTTCTTTAGGTAATGACAACAGTCCATTTTCTGGTTAATGCATTAAAACTCTATACCGAGACTATTTCCCATGCCGTTTTAAGGTCCTTGTAGAAGGTACACCTGTCTAAAGGTTAAACTCACCTGTGTTTTGTTCTCCCGGGTCGCTTTACCTCTTTGTGAAGACCTTACATATACATC
Organism: Spirometra erinaceieuropaei; assembly: GCA_902702965.1. NCBI lineage: Eukaryota > Metazoa > Platyhelminthes > Cestoda > Diphyllobothriidea > Diphyllobothriidae > Spirometra > Spirometra erinaceieuropaei. The sequence goes on from CACRXP010000710.1 coordinate 305,249, forward strand.
TCCGTAGACTCAAAGGCACCTGTAATATTACTTATGTTGATTGTTTCGTTTGGCCTTGACAGGAACTGCATAGCGTAGCTTACCCTACATATGAGATCTGAAATGTGTGTTTCGTGTGCGCGGCACACGTTTAGGGATGACTACTTCATAGCAGCCACTGTACCCAAGCACATCCGCATTCGCATTGACTTAGGCAGACCTCAGGTGTATGCGAAGGGGGAGAATGAGGTTGTTGCAGTATCTAGTTCTCCACTACAAAAAACCAAATTCCCTAACAGATGTAGCTATGAAGATTAACAACTGAGGGGAGTAATTGGTCCCGTAGCAGACTTAGGTTGCAATGACTACTTCATAATGTGGCTTTTATAAACCTCTCACTTCTTTAGGGTCTGAATCCCTCCTCAATTAAGAGTTAGTAGGTGTGGATTTAGGGGTTAAGTCGTGCGTGACACAGGCAAATGGACCGCATGACCTTGTCGGTCCCTGTGTTCACGTCCACGTTCAGTCGTCTAGACTGTGTCATGTCACCATCACGCGGTGGATGTGGAGAGAGTGACGTAGATGCATAACAAGCTTGAACTATTACAAACTTACGCGCAAGCCGCAGTCGCCTCAACTTCGTGGGACAGTGGCCTGTCACGGCGCCTCCGAGAGCAGAACTATTGTCCAAACTTGGACAGCCCTTTTGCTTTCCTTTAAACTTTAATTTTATAGCACTAGTTTTTTCCCTGGACCTTTTCCCACCAGGCGTTCAAAATATATCCCTGACATACTTCCCAATTTTTAATCCTTTAAACGGAGAAGTGTCGCTAACATTATGAGTCCGAAAAGACTGATGACTCTTCTGAATGTCAGTGATAATAAGCACTGCACAACTGTGTCAGTTGTGAATATTTTTGGTGTACTAGTACACCGTCGACCCGAGGACTCTTTGCTGAACTACTGCAATAGACAAAATTTACAAGTCTTCGAAAAGTTGAGCATGTTATCACTTCAAACTTGTTAAGCCCGTGGGTACTGACAACTTTCGAAAGTATGTAAGTTAGTGATCGTAACCATTTATTCAATTAACTCGACCTATCGCCAGCTACCTTCTTTAGAGTTTGTTTTTTGTTAACCAATAGTTAACCTCCCTCTTGTAGATCCGAAAAGAGAATATAAAAAGCCAAGTTTCTAAGAATACTCGTAAGTGAATCCTGGGTGATGTCAGTTCCTAAAGTGTTTTTAGTGTGTTTTGCCATGTGTGATTGCTATGGCTGATGAACCACTTGTCCACAATCTCATGGACCTAAAAACCTGGCAATTAACTTTTTCTGTGAGTTTTCGATGTAGTTAACGCCTACCCCGGTGGGTGCGTGTTATCCCGTGTCAGAATTTAGGGGTCCAGATACGGACTGCTGTCTTCTGGAAACTTCGAATACCGAAATGACGCACTCTTACATCAGTCGGATAAAATTCTTTAATTATTCAGCACTCCGTCGAAATTTAGTGAGAAGGCGGATTCTTTTTTTCAATTTGCCGTCCGTCCGATTGCTGGGACCGCCTTCTTGACCACTATCTTCAGCAGTTTCACTTGGCTCACAGGGTAGAGGCAGGCAGTCGTCCTTTTTACTTATTTCTAGCCTCCAGTACACTCTTTTCTTTTTCACAAAATTGTGCTCTTGAGATCGCGCATACCCTTGCTTGGTTTTTGGTCTAAACAAGTCCAATACAAGGCTTCCCTCTTCTCCAAAACACTGGTCGGGGTGAAGCAAAATATCGATCCGACCAGAAAGCACCAAAATGATTGGGGGATCATGAATGGAGGTGTAAGATATTAAAAGTTGTCCTGATCTATGAAGCACATTAATTGTTTTCCAGCATTATCACTCTGTACAGTGAAGTATGTTGTCTGGTTACTTTTCTTTATATGCCCATGTGCGTTTCTGGAATGACAACGACGAGCGAGCTGAACCGCAGCCTGGGGTGTCAAGTTCGCTACTTTACAGGCATGGTTAGCTTGCCCTTAAAGTGATTGTGGTAAACTCGGGCAACATGAACTAACTCGGCACCCCTCTTTAAAGAGTCAGGAGGAAAGTAGCTAACGCGCTCCGATGCGAGTCGGCACGGGAGGTGGGCGATTGCTCACTTTTTCAACTAACTGTCAATTGTTCCATACAGCGTGGGCACCCGGGGGAGGGGGGGGGGTGTCAGGTCATTAATTGCCGCTTGGCTTTCTAGCCCACCGCTTCTTCGTCCCACCATGTGCCTCTTATCTGCGAAATTGCATTTTATTCCGAACTTTCCCGCCTCCCCCGTGGTATTATGACCACCTTGGTCGAGGACGGGAAGAGAGACAGTGAAGGGGAGGAGGACGGACGAGAAGTGCAACGAAAAGCTGGTAAGTCGAGGGCCGACTCATGGGCCTGGGACAGGAAGTGCGTTACGGCAGCGGCTAATTAGCAGCATCAGTAGCAAGTATCGGGAGACTTCTCAGCCCCCACCCACTACGCCCTGTACTCCCACCAAGTTGCAGACCCGCCAAAGATGTGTCGCACACCTGTCATTAGGATTAACTTCTTGTCCCCCACCCCTGCCCGCACACCTAAACCGCAGTCTTGTCAACCTGCCCTAATTCTCACCTCGCTTACAGCCCTCTCCCCCCCCGCCCTCCTCCAACTGGCTTTCACTGTGGGAAGTGGACAGACGCTGAAGGAGGTAGCAGTGGGGGGGAAGGGGGCTGGCGGCCATTAGACCGCACCGAGGCTGTCTGTGGTGGTTATTGGAGTTACGCGTTGGGTGGATGCCATTGTCCATGTTAGTGCATGCTTTTGCGATGGGCGTCAGTCCTTACCTCTCCATTAATTGCGACGACGAGTATCTTTTCGCTCTTAGTTGCTCTTACGCTGTTCACTATCCCCTGCTCCCTCCTTCACTGAGGCTTCCATTGCGCTCTATCTCCCCTCGTCACCTACACTACCGAGTATTCCTTATGCAGGTAGGTGTGTACGCTGTGAGCACTACTCGTCTCAGGAGGTAAACGGCGTGTCTGGTTCGCAGCTGCAAGGGGCTGTGATTAATTGAACTTGTTTGTTTTGGACAAAGGATGCCAAATCTTCTAATCACTCAAGAATTATATGGGCAGTTGTTTGGGAAATTTGGATAAATGACACAGCGTGGACAGAGCCGTAAAACTGGACTCGGGATGATTAATTCCGAAAGTCTTGCAATTTTTTACCATTGATACCCCAATCTGCGGCGCTAGATGTCTGAACGCACCCGTCGTAGGTGCAAACGTGATGGATCGAGTGGAAAGAATGTGCTTCTTCAACACTAAATGATGTATGTTCGCAATAGGACATGTCAATAAATGCCGATGAGGGAGTGGACACTTGAGTAAACCCGATGCAGAGATAGTTCGAAACAAAATTTTAGTGTAAATGGCTCAGTTGCTGAGTCGAACAGAACAAGGTCGGGAATTCGAGGCAGTCGAGGAAAGTGCTGGCACATTTTAAGTCTGAAATGCATATCTTAAGGCAAGACAGTCTCTATGATAGATATGGATGGAGGAGCATCTCGTTGCTACTAACCAACTGGGTTTTATTCAGTACAGGTCACTCTACGGGGGCCCTGCCAGAGCCGAGATTACCCTCTACGGCGATTTGTAGCCCTTTCGGTCAAGTCTCGATGAACGCACTCTCCAAAAACAGAATGAATCTGACAATTTTTAAATCCACTTTACATGCTGATACATCACTGACACAAATAGCAGCAGCTAGAACTGTGGTATCAAGACAAACGAACAAGTCCCTAACAAGACTATTACCCAGGTTTGACAAGACTTGCCTAATTGCCAGTAGACGGACTACACAAAACAAAATACCCGACTCACATTCAAACTCGGTCGGTGTTGTGAACATCGCTTGAGTCACGCCCTGTGAATAGCGCGTCCACATGGATGCTGATTAGTTTTTATCTCGCCTGCAGGCTCCTGACCAGGTTCCAAAACCAGATATTCCTATGCCCTACAGCACATGGCAAGTCGACAAAAAGAGGCGGATCGGAGACGGTCGTCGCAATTGCCCAGCTGCTGCGTGGAGAGTGTTGATTTCACGAATGGTAGAGAATATGCGCATCCCAGGTTCTTGTTTAGATTTTATAGGATATGCTCATGTATTTGCCATAATTATGGGGACGCTTTGTTATGAGCAAGTGAGTAGCATGTAAAAGAGTCGAAGGAGGGTATTACGATTTTATTTAAGCAGCAACGGAGAATTCAACACCGTAATCGCACTCGGCATTCGGCTCTCTGTGCTTCAGACGCATGCAGGCCTCAAACCACCCCGTTAGTTAACCTTAAGATGTCACTTCTTCGCCTCAAACAGTGAAGTTCAGTGCTTAATTTCTGACCGTTTACTAGTGCTAACGCGAGTTCTGTTTTCTTTTACTATTTTCACCTTACAAAGCCTATTCTGCTGAAAATAAAAGGGTACATACGCAAGACATTTCAGTAAGAGCTATTATAACCGAAAATGGACTGATTGAGTCGGTGCGTAAGTAGAAGTATATCACGTTAATCTTCGCGTTCAATCCGCTGATCAGTATTTGACTACTTAAAAGTGTGCGTCTACATGTTGGTTAGGCCGTCGTCCTCGATAATACTTTTCAACCCTTTCCGGTAAGATGTGGTTATGTAGCCCCACCTGATGGACACTATATTGTTGGGGTTGGGGTTAGGGTCAGGGGTTAGAGCAACTATTTCTCAACCACTCAAAGTACAACCGCGCATTCCCAATAGCTTTTCTTTTGCCTACAACTACTTGACCTCGTCGCCTGTGCGTTCCCCGGCCCCATCTGTAAAAACTCCTATTACCGCCGGTCCCATATTGCAGGTGGCCGGGGTTTGTTTACTTCAGGTGGGGCTACATAACCATATCTAATCCCCTTCCGTCTGCCTAGTCTAGTTTTACGCCGGTGGCGGGACAAGGAGAAGACGGCAGAAGAGGCAGCTCACTCGATCTAAGCGTGCCACAACGCCTCGCCGGTTGCCTGGCTCCAACTGGCACGGACTTCACCTGGGTATCCAAATAATCCTAGGTACAGGTCCAGTGTTTGTGCTACAATCACTCTGTTGATTAGCATGCGCACGACGAAAGCAAAAACAAATAATGCAGCTGTAATGCGAGCACTGGACAGAATACCCTACAAAGGACTTCTAACTTATCCAACAGCAGGTTCGTCTTAAATGACTCTGCATGTGGTGCGAATACGGCATAAAATCTTTTGGCAGGTCTTTAAAAAACGAATTTATTGCTGCACGGAACAGTTGTTTCCATGCTAAGGCAGAACGCCGGTGAGAGCTGGTGAGGACAAAGTTATTCACCTGCACAATCGAAGAACGCGTTTCGTCAGGGAATTCGAAACGGGGAGATCTCCATCTGTCTGGAAAATTTGGCGTGACAAAAATACCTTGCCATAATTAACTAGAGTGCCAACGAAGAATAGTGCATGCGGTGTTGGGAAATAGGCAGAATGTGATTACCGACAAAGACAAGAGAGACTGGAACGACCATTTCTGGCTTATAAGCCGTCGTCAGCCAGTCATACCCGACTCGGAAATGCGAAACACCTGGGGCTCGAACTCGCGACCTGTTACCTGGAAGTCCCACGTCTCTAGCAACTTGGTCACGGGCCCGTTGTCCTGTCGGTTTCGATCGCGAATATGCAATAGTAGAGGGGCGCTTACTGATCGTTCTTCCGGAACTCACTCGTTTTTGTCGGTAATAATATTCTGTTTATATCATGCGCCGCTGTAGGCTGCCGGTTAGGCTCGAGCGGGAGCCCGTAAGGCGCAACGGAACGAGTGAGTTCCGTAAGAACGATCGGCGAGCGTCCCTCTAGTTGGGAAATAGCTTGCTGCTTGATGGGCGCATGTTGAGTTGAATTTCTCATGACACTGCCGCCCCATTTGTTGCATCTGGTCGAGCATTTGAAACAAAAGCTGGCGTTTAATTGCCTCACTGGTGCAGTCGTATTCTGACCTCAAGTAATGTGAGCAGACCCTAAAGGTGACTGGACCGTTGCTTTGCAACAGTTCACACTTCTCTGAGCCCACCCGAAGCTATTTGAAGATCGTGAAACCTATTTCCTCAAGATATCGATGAAAAGTTTGTTGTGAGCTTTTTTTATAAGAGTTTTTGCATAAGTGAAATCGTCGGAGCATCGATAAAGTATCTGTGTTCCGTTAGAGAACTAATCGCTCCTTTCTAGGTACCCGCCCCATGTTTTCCTAGTACGCATGGATACACCCGAAATCTTACTTTGCTCGACAAACAATGCCACCGCGAGGCCCTGTTGGTCCATTTGTGACTGCCCTAAAGTGTTCGACAACTAAGTATGCCCAATTAACATTTCGCCGAGTCTTTTTCGGTTGACAGTGTATTGTTGGCCGCTTCTCGATCTGAAAATTCGTAAAGTAAACAAGAAAACTAACATAAGAGTCTTCTTTTGGGGCCAAGTTGTCCCGCCCTCGACAGCGGAGGCTAGTTTTACCCTTTTGAAGTGCTGCTGCTTCCACTACTCCGTTACTGTCTTCCCAGAGGCTTATCTGGACAGTCATCAAGCAGGGCGTCCTCAGTTGGCCGTCAGCAGAGTTCCGGCGTCCCGCCCATATGCTGGCGCGTACAACACTGTCTACCACCGCCTTCAAAAAGCGCACACAACTGGCCCTCCATTCTCCTCTCCAGCTCGCCTTCCTTTTCCACTTCCCTCTCGCGTCTCTTCTAACTTCACAAGGCTTGTAGAAGTCTTTAAATGACTAGCATAATTCTCCCAGCCTCATTCTCCTGCCTGTTTACTTAACTGGCGCCAAGTAATTGACTTACCTCGTATCTCACATGCGAAGATGAGATCGTCCGGTCCTCTAGGACTGGACTCAGTAAGAGGGGCGGTGGGGGTTCAGCCCACGGAAAAACCTGAAAGCGGGAACTGCAAAGCAGTGGGTCATGCGTTTGGCGCCCTGGTTTTGAGACCGAAGGACTTATTAACTACTGTCCCGTCGCCAGAGCTTTTTGAAGACCACTGTTACTACGTCTGCTACCACAGCTACTGTTACTACTGGCGCAGAAGGGGAGGGGTGGCTAATAGCTTACAGAGTGGACGGAAAGGGCGACAGGCCGTGGAGGCGGGTGTGCTTTTATCGAACGGCGATCAACACTGCAACGTGACATGCAGCAGCGGCTAGTAGGGCTGCAAACATTGTTTTGAGAACAGCGAGCTATCCCTCACTGCAGTCCCACCCAAACTCTTTCGTGCGCATTAAGTCCAAGAAGTTAGAAGACGGAACTTCTGAAAATGTGAAGTTTGGGAAGATTCTCTACTCCACTACGTGTATGTTAGAGCTGAACGAACCTGAGCGATTTAAGCGGATCTCGTGACGCGAAATTTTACGATGGCAGTAGGCACTGTTTGGGACATCCGGAAAACTCGCGGACAGATATATCTGGGTAGTACTTGGTTTTACCACTTTAAAATCAATGTTTTCAAACTTGAAACAGTAATCCGATCACTGTAGCTTCCCAGAATAGACCACCGAATGATGCTGGTTTTAACCGGTCTCCAAACCTTTTCAGCTCTTCCACTATTTAATCGTCAACCTACCTTCTAGACGCCTTATTTCGCTTTTAATATTGCAGATGTTCTCTGATTTCAGCAGCTGATAAGAGTGCCCACTTCCGTAGTGATAATTTCGTTACACCAGTTGAATCATGTTGGGACTTGATCCATGGTATGAGACACATAGTATTTCTAAAAGTGGTGACGAAACCCAAGGTCATGGGAAGTTAAATCGACCGTTCTATATATGATTATGATGGGGCCTAGGAGCGTGGAATAAAAATAGGAGCGGAAATTTGCTCATGACGTCACATTTGTTCTTAACCTACCAACAATCTAAGTTACTGAATAGAGATACCCATACGGTTAGAAGTTTTGAAAGCGTAAATAAGCCGCAATGAGGACGGCTCAGTAAGTCGAAGGATAACATATGCAGGATATATGTGTTGTGGAGAGGGAGGTAGGGTTAATCCCAGCCTGATGAATTTTTATGCCATCGCACACGACTGTTTGGGCGGCACCGTCACACATTCTTGAGGACACTTGATCGCCATTCGGACGAACTGGATTATCAAAGAAACTAATCGCATGTGTTGCGTGATCTATCGGTAGTACAACAATACAGGTATTTACGGGATATAAAGGCAGTATTTTGCGCAGATAACGAGCATGAGGCTCTGGGAGATTTGTAATTAGCCATAGGTGTGCAATCAGAATCAGTAGTTGAAACGGAAACCCTAATCCAGCGGAAAGGCCACATAGGAAGAATAGCCCTGAGTACTTCTCATTTGCTTCTGATATATCGGAGAATATTTTCACCATGCATTGTCAGTTGGTCATGGGTTACTTACCCAGTTAAATACAAATTATGGTGCTAGCAAAAGCACACCAATGCACATGTTAAAAATTTGAACAGGTGAGTACACTTCGTTCAGCTTAGGAGACCAACAAGGTCATAAGTATCCGGGATCCTTATCGACGGATGTGTATCAAGTAACATAATGGTTTCTAGACAGATAAATTGTCGAAACACGACACTTGCCTAGGAATACATGCTAACTGTCGACTCCTGATAACATTTAAACACAACTGAATTGCTTTCCCCCCAGAAGTCAGTCTCGTTAAATCTGTCTAATAAACTTATCCAAAGTCTGTAGTTTTCTTGAAGTATTAATTATAGGGGATGGAATTTTCGCAAAAAATGGGTCGCGCAGGCAAATTTTTATTGTAAATGTAACAGAAAGTATTTAAATAACCTATACTGTGAACACTACAACGTTGTTTTCACGGAATGCAATGATGGAAGCAACACTGTCTTTGGACGAACTTCCCCTTCAGTCAGTGCTTAGATCAGACAGATTCCGTTGACATTTTAGGGGATTTATTGGTGCATAGTTTTATCGTCGACAGTATGGACTATGCGTAATATTTTAGAGTAAGTTTTGAACACTTGATTATGAAGGCCTTTGAAGGGATGGGATGATGGACAGTATACCTCAACTAAAAAATCCAACGGCAGAATGTAAAACATCACGAGTAAACCCGAAAAGTGAGGGCATTTTGAGTTTTGATGGGACGTTCCCCGGTTTTGCCTCGTTACGTGTACCTTCATGCATCTGGAGCAGGGACTTCTCCAATAAATGAAGTACAGATTCCAAAAAACACTGAGGACCCACGGACCTGGATTTCACGACACGGCAACCGCAAGAGAGGTGGGAGGAAATATGGACCAGTCCCTGCGTCCTCGTGAATCCAGTGAACGCTATTGTCAAATAGGGACTCTGGAAAGTCATGCTGCAATTCGGGTGTCAAGAGCATTTAAAGCAAATGGTCCGACAACGGAATGATGGACTGATGGCGCATGTCATAGACAGCGGGTCAACCTCGGAAGCATTTGCAAGGACAAATGAGTCGAGATTGGACCGTGTACTCACTCTTACCCTCTCCAGTTTTGTGATTTTCGCCTTGCTGGTGGACACCTACCTACGGGAATCAAAATCATTATCAGACGCTGGAAGATACGCTAGAATCCAAGGCCATTGCCGACGATCC
>CACRXP010000710.1:316371-339586 GCA_902702965.1 Spirometra erinaceieuropaei
TTAACGGGCGAAAGGCTGCATTTGGGAATGTGTACATCTAACTCGCGTGAGATTCGCCCCTGGTGTAATCGAGTGCGTGTACTGTCGGGAGCAGATCGCGCGGAGCACGCGTATACGGGTTGAATAGTTTCGCTGGACACTCCATTCGCGCTTTCTTCCTGTTGTCTTGATTTTTTCCTGCCAGCGGAGTTCAGTGAGTGTGGGAGGAGAGAGTGAGTTAGATACGGCACACACTTACCTCACTATAAATACAGTAGACGTGCTAACTCATGAAATGTCAACCAAGATTTCGAAATGCGTTCTCGTTTCGAAAAGATAAATTAAGTAGTCTTGTAAAACTAATCATGATGCATCATAAAGCTATAAGGATCCAGTTACCTCAGGGTGTCGGCTTTCGAAAGAACTTATTGTCGGCTGCATGCAAGATCTATACTCTGCAAAAAATGACTACTTATGTAGCATGCAATTCTCTCATTGATTTTCGATGCCCTTGAAAATTCAATTATATTTCATGGAAAACATGCATAAAAATATTCATTCTTTTACTTATTCGGTAGAAAATCACGTCTTCTTCCAATTTCATACTCAAAAGAAGAGTATAATTCGGTTTTAAAAAACTTTTCTTATTCCCGAATAATTTTGAACCCGACCTGTTGTTACACTTGCATTCAAGGTTTCAAAACAACAAGCTGTATATTTTCCGTGTACGGAAAACCATGCATTTCTCTGCGGTGTTAAGAGGAGACCATATGAGGTTCATAAAACTAAGCAGTGGGTTTGAGCAATATTGTTAACTTCGCAAGCCACATTCGTAAATGCAGATACATGACGTTTCATGAACGGCCATTTAACGGTATTAAAAAATCTCAAAGTTAGAAACTTTTTTAAAACCGAATTATACTCTTCTTTTGAAAATGAAATTGGAAGAAGACGTGATTTTCTACCGAATAAGTAAAAGAGTGAATATTTTTATGCATGTTTTCCATGAAATATAATTGAATTTTCAAGGGCATCGAAAATCAATGAGAGAATTGCATGCTACATAAGTAGTCATTTTTTGCAGAGTATAGATCTTGCATGCAGCCGACAATAAGTTCTTTCGAAAGCCGACACCCTGAGGTAACTGGATCCTTATAGCTTTATGCTGCATCATGATTAGTTTTACAAGACTACTTAATTTATCTTTTCGAAACGAGAACGCATTTCGAAATCTTGGTTGACATTTCATGAGTTAGCACATCTAATGTAAATTCACGAGTAGTCCGTCGTCCTGTGTCCACCTAGTGGGGCAACCGTGGAAGTCGCCCTCCGCGACATTCGAGTTATTACATAAACCTTCCTTTTAGCCGGCCTGCTACGTGACACATCATAATAATGCGGTTTCGTTTCTTTTTTCCGCGTTATTTTAAATGATTTCTGTGATGTTTCACGGAAGCAATTAGGTGTGTGTGTGAACTGTTTTTGAACTTCGAACTGATTAAAAGACGGAAAAATAATCTTAATGTAAGTAATAGCTTCGTCTCGGCAAGTGAGAGACATCTTGATTTCACTAATAATCATGCTGGTTATTCTCAAGTATGCACAGCCGAAACTTTCTAAAATGTTACGTCATCGATTCATGTTAATTTTTCTGAACTTGACGGAATCTGGGGAGACAGTCTTTTGCTCAAGGAAATAAATTACCTCTATCAGGGACTGAAAGTTATCCCTGGAAAGATCCTCTGCAGGCAGGGCGATTCTGCTGTCTCCGTTGAGTTCCGATTTTGGCGATGTAGCGTCGGAAGTAGATCTAGAGTGATGACCGGTGGCATCAACTGCCTCGAAGTCTACTGGTCTAAATCGACTGTCTTGTTGGAGGGTATGTCCATGCTCCAAGGGATCCAGTTTTCCCAGCTGGCAGAGTCCTTTGTCAACTTTCTCGCCATAATTTGTCAGGGCGTTTGGAGGCTGTCTGTCCGCTGCTTTTGTTCCAACGTTAGTCTGAGCTGAAACACAAAACGCATATACGGGTGTTTTTGTCCTTTAACTAACAGAGAATTTGGTTATTTTGAAGAACTTCTGACAGAACTGAAATGAGCCGATGGAAGGCCTTTTAACGACTAAATGGCTAGTGGCACAGGCGAGCGAATGATTTTTGTGAATTGACTTTCATGACCGCCGGTGTGGCGAATCGTTCAACGCATGTATGCAACTGACTGCTCATTGCCAACCTACTAATACTGTACAGATATTCCACTGAAGTTTGTGGATTTCGGTCCAAATAGTCATATCACATTTTGATCTGAGTCTGAAAAATTCTGCCCAAAGAATTCACTCCAGGCTAGATCATTACTCCCTGGGGAAAGTAAAAAACTGAAATTCCAGAATTGGAGTATATCTCAGAAAGCACATTGAAAACACTGGTAACCTAATGATAAGCCAAACCCCTCTCATGCCGCGACCGAGAGTAAACAAAACCTGTGGCAAGATCTTATTTCGTAGCCGCACTTGTTAGGTGTTAGGGTTAGGGGCTATGGGTTAATGCCGGGGGTTAGAGTCAGGAGTTAGTTTTGGGGTTAGGGTTATGGTTAGCGGTAAGTGTTAGGGGTTAGAATTAGGGTCAGTGGTTAGGGTCAGGATCAAGGGATAACGTCAGGGGGTTGATGTTAAACTCCTTATTACCACCGGTTCCGTATGACAAGCGGCTGGCGCTGACCTGCTGCAAGTGCAGCAACGAAATAAGACCCGAAAAAACCCGTCTATGGGCCTTTAGCTAATACCTGGACTGTCATTACTGCGAATTGTGCAGCAAGAGATCGCTTGTGCGTTGCTTATTTCCCAGTTAAAAATGAGCCTTGTTTTGAGCTGTGTACGGCAATTCAAGCACAACGGTGAAGTCTGTAAACGAAATTTGCACGTAGTGTAGTGCTAATATAGTAGGCTACTGTGCTGGCCAGCTTCACTGCTGAATAGAAGAAGAAGAGATCGCTGGAGCATGGGCTTTATTCGCCTGACGTTTCGGATTCTTACATGAACCCATCACCGGAGACACTGAACAAAACGGGGGATTCGCGCACAGGAAGTTGCAGTATTTCTGGGATGCAGTCGCTATGCCACCGCATCCTTTAGCAACTTCCTGTTCGCGAATTACCCGTTCCTGTCACGGTCTCTAATGATGGGTTCGATTGAAAACCCGAAACTTCCGGCGAATAGAGCCCTTGTTCCAACGATCCTTTCTTCTTCTTCCTCTTTTTATCAAATAGTTCCTGGAACTCGCATCTTCGCTTGCATCGGCAGCTTCACTGATTTAACTGCACCGTACATCAGCTAAACTAGTAGCTTTCCAGAGGTGCACATTCTCGTCTCACCAACTTGCTCTTACATACGACAAATACGTTATTACTAACTTTCCTCGAACTGTTACCATAGACCAGGCGCATCAAAAGAAAACTCAAAAAATAGGCAAGAATCGTTTGCAACACTATTTCAGGTTGGAGGTTTTAAGTTTACAATCTCTTTAGCAAAACTGGCAGGAATTCGATGGTAGTTTTCATTTGGAAAATCGTTCGTCACATGTAATTACGTCGAATTCCGAGGTATATTCAGTTCAATAGCTTACGGCACAATTCGTACTCCCAGTTCATGAAGTCGCTTTACAGTTATTAGTTACAGTGTGAATATGACCATTTAGCTGCCGATTAGAAGATTAGACTTTTCGATCCGCTGGCATTTTTAAATTCGTTGTCCGATCGCGACTGTTCAAAACTGAATAATGATTTCCGACGAGACCTTGGTAGACTTTGAAAAAGGTTTTATCTGGATATCAGAGAAAACGGTACTGTTGGAAATTTTACGGAATTCAATGGCTACATGTATGTTTATTTCAAAATGCCTAGGCGGAATGAATGAAATTTTATAGGCAGCACCAATGTATTTTGATAGATACAAGGCGCGATGTGTGCCAATGATGTTCATATCAAAAGTTTCGGAGCAAAACGCAGAGGATTTGCCCAATACAAAACATTTGATAATGAGATAATGAATTGGCTTTCCTTTTCAGAGTTAGAAAGTGGACCTTAGACCGGGGATTATCTGAGTGGACGGAGACTGCGTGCGACTTCAAAAGCAGGAATAAACATTATGTTCTTGGTCACTGCACAAAAACCTCAAACCGCAGTTTCTGAGACGGCAAAGCAGAGAGATGTCCTCGACCGTCATGCTCTGGAAAAGCGCACGAGCACCAGGAAATACTGTTAATTTGCCTGCCGTTTCTGCAACACACGCAGAAAATGCTTATGGCGCCTGTATTAGTATACTAATGTCAGCAATTTAATGCTGGCAACGCTACTGGTTGACGTAGATCGTCCGACAGAAATGCATTGTCTTATTTACTAGTCAGTTCGCAATTCTCGTGGAGAACAGAGTTTCCCCGCGCAGAAGACGTACCACTAACTTAGCGAATGTATTTGATGGAGCCATCGAGTGTCATCGAAGTTTAAAGCGCACCCTAGCTATTGCGGTTTATTACGGTCAGAAATATCAGCACGGTAGTATAACTACTTTATTTACGTACTTCGCTAATTTTGAAAAAGCGTCGACGCTGATTTAAAAAATAGTACCACTCGGATAATGATAATCTTGTCGTCTTCCCTCCTATTTCTTGACGACACGACTGTTACTGACAGCAGGCGTACCACTACATCTCGCAAGAGTTCGGCTCCATTAAACTACACAGAATCGTTCGAACACTATTTTATTCGGAACACCCCCAGTAAGAGAGCCGAAGCTAATATTTGCGTCACTCAGTCGAAGGACATTCGTGATGCACAAATCGTGCTGTCGCTCACAGACACTTTTCCACTAAGCCGTAATGGACTCGTGCCCCCGGCGGTTAAGGGGGCTAGGCTTAAGAGCGCCATTACTTTTCAGTTTACAGTCAGTCTTCCTCAGTGCGCCATGAGAAGCCATGAATGTGCATCCTTGTGCTCTTCATCGTCCTTCCTCCGGCCTCAGGGACCTGACGAGGAAAAATGTTTTAGCCATGACACAAATCTTTACATTTTTCAGGACGAATAAGATAGGGAAAATTGAGCAAGCCTGGTCGCGAATAGGACCCACTGTTTTTTTTCAAATTAAGTCTCCGTTTCCAATACTTTTGGACTCTGCTGCGGCCTGCTGTGCTGGGCGATTTCCTGGGATTATGTAAGTATTTAATCTGCATAGACACTACATTATGAAATAGAAAAATTTGATGGTTGAAACTGGTGATATTGATGGTGGCGATGGTGACGGAAAGCAGATGACTGTTACGAAGACATTTCCAAGTCGGGGCTTCCACAGATAATGCTCAAAAGCGGTGGAACTCTAACTCCAAACGAGCGAATTCAAGAAAGAACAAGTAATACCTTTTCATGGCTGGAACGCAAGCGTTGGAACAGGCTCGAGATCTGACTGACATGCATACATACATTTATTTCTCTTCAATAACACTATATTCTAAACTCAGACAATAGTCGCCGTGGTCAAATTTAAAACGTAGTGATCTTGGCTGTTGCTGCACCGCCTAGGATTATTAATTGTAACCTCCCATTGTTCCATGTAGTATTCCATTTCATTTTTATTATCTCAAAGCCAAAACTGATTCAAAAATAAGCACACAGATACTGTGCATGTTCGTGTTATTTCGACAACCCACTGAACTCGCTTTCTTTTCACAGAAGCAGTAAATGAATTAAATAATTTCCAACGCTAAGCTTACAAAATGGTTTTTCGAGAGGACAGTGCTTAAAGTACTGAAATATGTTGACCCTGAAAACTCTTTTGCAGAGGAAGTTTGCAACGTACAGTAAGTGATCGATCTCATGAAGTGTTGGCTGAAATACTGAACTGCGTTTTCGATTAGGAAAGATTACTTAAGAGTGATTGCAGTACTGATTATCTTACAGCATAATCCTATAATGTTTCGGACTCGGCAGGGTGTCAGCTTTTGAATACGCTGCTTCTCAATCTCCTGTAGAAACCGTACTCGGTAAAAAATGACTACTTAGGAAGCAGGCATTTTCCACGTCGATTTTCGATCTTCTTGAAAATTCTGATATATCTTCTGGAAACCATAAGCAAAAATGTGCTTTCCTTCAGTCTTTCGCTAGATAATGACGTCTTCTTTATATTTAATTCTCGAAAAAGGAGTATAATTAGGCCTTCAAAAGTTTTCCAATTGCCGAATAATTTGGATCATGATCATTCATTGCATTAGCGCTTAGTGACATCAGTCCACAAGGTGCATGCGTTCCGCATAAAGAAAATCACATATGCTTGTGGCTTTAAAAAAATATCATACAGAGTCCATAAAAATTGGCAATGGATGCGGACTATGTTGTGCATTTCATGAAGAGCTGTGGAAAACAAACAGGTACGATGTTGTGCGAATGGACATTGCGCGGTCTTAAAACACCTCATAATTAGAAACTTTTTAAAAACCTAATTGCACGCCTTCTTCGAGTATAAAGTATAAAGAAGACGTAATTCTCTATCAAAAGACTGAAGGAAAGCATATTTTTGCTTATGGTTTCTACAAGATATATCTGAATTTTCAAGAAGATCGAAAATCAACGGGGAAAATGCATGCTTCCTAAGTTGGCATTTTTTTACTGAATGCGGTTTCTACAGGAGATTGAGAAGCAGCGTATTCAAAAGCTGACACCCTGCCGAGTCCGAAACATTATAGGATTATGCTGTAAAATAATCAGTACTGCAATCGCTCTTAAGCAATCCTTCCTAATCGAAAACGCATTTCAGAATTTCAGCCAACACTTCATGAGATCGGTCACTCACTGTATGTCTGAACGCATTCCCATTCCAACCCCCTCAGTTTTGTTCATTCCGCTTGCGATACACACTGGTCTTTGGTTTAATTACACTACTCTACAGGTTGCCCTCCATCCGCAGCAACATGACAGTGTAGCATGTTTCCGCCAGGAATTGTGCCTTCTCAGTTTTCGGAGGGGTCAAGTTCATGTAAAAATGATGATCGCCTCTTGAGAACATTGACAATTCTGGAAGACCTGGTATAGATCCGGAGCTCAAAAGAGACGTAATCTTCTTCTAGATGGCCATGGGAGTCGACCTAAAAGCACCTCTTTTTAAAAGGAACAGCCGATTCGAAATAACGGCGGGAATACAGTGTCGCAACACTTAGAATTGTCTATTCCCCCACCAGCCTGTCTTACGGGCGGACTACTACTACTACTACTACTACTACTACTACTTCTACTACTACTACTACTACTACTACTACTACTACTACCACTAATACTACTACTACCACCACCACTACTACTGCTACTACTACCACTACTACCGCTGTTACTACTAATACTACTACCACTGGCGGGAATACAGTGTTGCAACACTGAAGAAAACTTTTTCCCCCGTCTACCACCACTGATACGGCGAATACTACTAATACTCCTACTATTAGTACTACTACTACTACTACCACCGCCACCACGGCTGCCAATGCTACTCTACCAACGCTTACAGTATGGGTAACTAACTGCAATAATACTAGCATCAGTAACGGAGTGTTGCGACACTGGTATCCAACCGAAATAACTACCGAAATAACGACCGAAGAGTGAGTATCGCTTGCGGGGAGACTTTTTTCTTATGTAATACTGCTGCCGCTAGCCCGGGACAACTGCGGAGCCGGAAAGTAACATGAAGTCGTAGATAGACTACACTGAAATCATGCGTGTCATCAGAACAATCACAAGATATTTTTCAGCGCCTAATCTACGTGGTGGAAGCATTTAAAAAGACACAGCAAGGGTGACATAAAACTATGTGAAAAATTACCGAACCACTATATGAATGCGATCAAACTTTAAGCTATTAGGATCGCCAAACGCATGCTTCCGGACTATCGCGGTAAACAATTGTCAAATCAATTTCGAAAGAATACATTTTCCTCGAAAGGAACGCAAGAGATTTTCATGGACCCTTCGGCAAAACGCCGATCTAAATTAACTAACTGAACACCGTAGGTACCCACGTCCGTTTTACTTTTAAGAGTGCGCTGTTCACCATTGCACCTTCTACTTAGTGACCCTGTTGATGTTAGATCACCCAATCGAAATGCGGCTATTCTTGTTTTGCAGTGGTAATACAGGTTTAAAAAAGGTCACATCAGCTGTTTTGTCTTGTGCAGCCAGTAAAAGAGGACACAGTGCGGGTTTTGCCTGCGGACATCCTAGGTGATTTTTGGATACTTGGAACGCAAAGCTGCTTTAAGCAGTGCGGTCACTAATTGTGTGTTTTTAACTGAGCCATATAAAGCGTGTGTAAAAGAACTAACGGGACATGCAATCCGCCCTGAACTTCATCAGTAACCTCCAAGTTAAACTTGCCTTATCATCAAATCATAATGTCTATATTTCTGAGAAATATGACTTTTTTCTTTTCCGTAATAAATAATAGGCTGGGCACAGGACTAAGTACCCCACCCCACTTTAAATGGCCTCACCCTAAATTTCAGGAGGTAGCTAATCCCGAATCCTAAATTTAGCCCCAAACACAAAACCGAACCCTAACCTTAACCCTCATTACCCTGGAATCTAGTGCGAGGTGCCTGCAATACGAGGGGTTCTTATTCCCGTACCTCACCATGTAATGCATGCGTTAGCCATTTTTAGGACTAAACTGGTTTAAGTGTTCACTATTCCTTTCAGTTAATTGGCTAAAGAGACTGTTTTTCACTTTATCTGGGGAGAGACGAGCGTGCCGCTCTCTGAAATTGTGTCCACTTAAAATAAACTGTTGTGGAATACTGACCTATTTGCAAAAATCAGTGCAAAACTTGTAGCTATTTTCACGGACAGCGGTGTCAAATAAATATTTTTGTCAAATCAGTCTTCAAAAACCAGAACACACCACGAGTCGGTCGTAATGTACTCATTCCAGGGAGGCCTTCTGTCTTGGAGTTAGAATTCATACCAGAACTGGGAACAACTGTTTGTAAATCTGTAGAAAACTAGTGTCGTGCTTGTACGGACATGAAATGACCACCCGGCTAGGAGACGTCTTACCTTCCAGGACTGTTTACAGTCCAGAGCACGGTCACATCTTCCGGTTAGCCACGACATGAGGCGTAGACGGAAGACAGCCCGCTAGGCAGCCGAGGTGTGGAAATGGACAAACATGCTAGTGGAGTCCCAGCACTGCTGAGCCTAGTAAAGATAGGTTAAAGGACCCAACCAAGGTTAAGACTGACGACAGTCACCAAGGTGGGATCCATAGATTACTGCTCAGACGTAAATGTCCCTTTTTTTCTTTCCGCAAATAATCGACATGAGGACTATTCCATAAGTCCAGACCAATAAATATTTATGATGGTTACTGTTTCATCTCCTCCTCATCATCACCGTCCCTCTCTCTATCTCCTCCCTCTCGCCCTCTTCTTAATCTTCTTTTGTTCTCCCTTTTCTTTTTCAATGATATTTTCTCTCCATTTCATCATATCCTTCGTTATGATGCGGAGAAGTTTCTAAAACAAGACGCTGTCGGCCTAGACGGCAACCTTATCAATGCATCTGCCACACCGGAGCTTCTGTATTTGGAAAGCCAACTATCTAACATGCTGAAATTGCTATCACTGACCGCCCGCGGGGCACCACGGATCCGAACACGGAGGCCTCGACTTAACTGATGACTAACAAATGAGATAATAAACTTGGTAACTGCAGAATTCTATATTTCCGGTTGGAAAGCCGAAAAATCAACTGGATTTCTCTTTTACTGCAATGAAAAATAAAATTACCATCGAGAGTCAAAAGTAAACTTTGGCAACTGGTCGGTGCAGCATTGACAAATCACTCGTTCCGTTGCGCCCTACGGGCTCTCTCTCGAGCCCAACCAGTAGCCGCACAGCGGTGCCTGATATAGGCAGTATATGATTATCGACAAAGACAAGGGAGACTGGAATGGCCATTTCTGGCTTATTAGCCGTCATCAGCCAGTCATATCGTCGGTACTAATATTCTGCCTATATCATGCCCCACAATCCTTAACTGGCGTTCACGTTTCCTGACAATTTGGTTCGTTCGGAGCTTCGCAGTAATGCATTACAGTCTGACACGGCAAGGACTGCGAGGAAAGTCGGCTTTAGAAAGGTCGGACTGGACTAAATGGAGAAAAATAAGGCGTTCGGGTTTCGCAGGAAGGCATGCAGGTATGATATAGCATGGATTACGGGGAAAATCGGTATCGAAAAGGGGGATCATGACTAAAACGCCAAAAATAAGGGGTTCGAGGGATCACAGTAACGCAGGACGGTCTGATAAGACACGGGATGCTAGGAAAATCGGTATCTGAAAGGGAGGACAAAAACGGCAGAGATCAGGCGTCCCCCGATAAATCTTTTTTCTGTGAGGGGGCACAAGGGGGCAACGTCGTGGATCTGCCCTGCCATAGCCCCTTCGTACCTCTTTTCCAGCCACTTCACAGCCTCCCCACAGCCCCGTCATAATCTCCTCGTGAGGCGAGGCTGCGAGGTCGCACGGGAGGCTAGTGCTGGCAGGGTAGTCAAGGGTTCACATAGGCTCAGTGGAGCCCTACCTGCGCTGTCCTATGAGCGCTTGTGCTCCTCCTTTGTTTACTGACGTAACATTGGACAGCCCAGCTAGTGGGCGCTTACCATCTACATTATGTACGATGTAAGGGTTGTTAAACCCTTAGTCCCAACAGTCGCTTGACAAAAAGTGGAAGAAATTAAATACCGACCTGCAAGGATACATACCGTTCTTTATTTTAATTTCCTCCTCAGATCCCTTTCTTTCCTTTAAACCACGCAGCTACAAAGGAAGGAGAAGCCATAGGACTCGGAAGATTAATTATTTCCACCTACTCACATTAAGTTGGTCAGTTACCAAATTAAGAATGAATTAATTCGCGAGATGGGAACAAAATCAAAATTTTTTACCTTTCAGACACTGAAGACTTATGCTTAACTATTCTGAGTGACCAGTGCAACATATGGCGTGATGACGTCGCTGCACACTTTTTTCAGTGGAAAGCCTTTAGCCATAATCTCCATGCGACGCCAATTAGAACCCAGACATGCGTTCCGCCAGCTACAGAGGCTCTTCAATTCACTTGAGCATTCCCAGAACGAGCACATTTATTGCTGTGACATTTCGTACTGTGGAAGACTTATGGAGACAGGTAATCTAGGATTAAATTCCGCATATCAATTTTCTAAAAAAAGGAGGTTATATACTGCACAGTATTTCATTTATTTTATTTCATTGATCGTGCCGCTTCAAATTTTCCTCAAATAGTTTGGCTGAGTGCACACCCCATCCTTTCTGTCCATTAGTGCCAGGGAGTCCGAAATGTATCACTGTTGAATGCTTTCTTGATGTGAAATACTTTGTGAGACTTTCGTAATGATCTGAAAATCCTTATTCCTCTGATGAAAGAAGCAAGCAAATAACACCTATCTATTATAGAGCACACAGGGCAATAATTGAGGAATTAGCACATTTACAATGCAATATGATGCTAGAGTTGTGTCGCTGATATTCATCTTCTACTAACCTCGTATAAGAAGGCCTATACCGTACACATGCCCAAAGGCACCACTCCACCTCGCTCTTCATAGTGCCAGTGTGAAATAGGAATTTCCAGTGCAAAAGGAGGTCGCCTGAGGTTTCGGCGACTTGATCAGAATAAGCCTAGCAATTCTGCAGTGAGTAAAGTTAATATGCCCAGTACGCTAATCTAACCACGAAAACGAGCTAACTGAAGCAACTTTGCAAGCTGGCTGACGCTACCTACTTCTGGGTCCGTCTGTTCTACACAAAATTGAAATGAGATTCACGTGGTTTTCCGATTGACGTGCCCTGTGCCGATCAATTTGTCGGCCGACGTCACCGACCCTCTCGATTATCGCTAGCAGAAACTTGGTACTTATCCACACATACTTTGGAAATGGGAGCAACGGATATTGCGTCAAGGGAACTGGACGAACACTGTGGCGCCCATATTCCGTCCCACAGCACAGATAGGTCAGTCGGTCGGCCTTCCAGTAACCCTAATTTTGGGTCAGAGGTCACTGAAATTCAAACTAACACCTCAAGACGAGGCTTTCCGACAAAACTTCAATAAACGGGAAAATCTGCATCGCCCCCGCTTATCAGATGTTATGCAAGTGGCAGTACCAAAACAAGGTGAGGCAGGTTACGGCAAAATTACTCTGAACTAGACCGAAAAAAGAAAAGAGCGACCAACCAGTTCACCTGCCGGGACTAGTTACCATGCGGCCCCAACTACCTTCAGTAGGCTGACTCACCGTGCAGGCAATTCGTCGCTAAGTCGACCACGGCGAATAAGCGAGACGGTGAGGAGAGCGTAGTAGTCAATAATTGTGGGAAAAAGGGTCTGAAGCTCAGTTAGATTTTTGCGCAACACAGGATTCGACCAAGAACAGCAGAATTCGACGCTTTAAACTTCAGCCAGCAAATGAGGTTGTTCCACTGATATCCTATTCCTTCTCGGCTCGCGAAGGCTCCCCCCAGACTACTCGTGAGATAAGTGCCTTCCAGAAAGGCAAATGAGACAAGAATTTTCCTCCACGTGCGGTGGGGTACGTCGTCATTTCCAGTTGAAGGATGGAAAGAAGCGTCTTGGTTTTGTCTTGACGTGAATACACCGCAGTCCACGCTGACGTTAGCGGTGCTGGGGTACCCATTCCTGATTTAGGTGCCGTCATCTGTCAGTGGTGCTTCACCCCTTCCCTTCTTGGTCTACTCTGCAGCAAACAATATTGCTTGTGCATTAGCAAAGTTAGCCTAACTTTTAGAGATATCCTGCATTGTCGATGCTGGTGCTAACGAGAATAGCGAGCAGACGGTGGAGTGACTGAAATAAGCCACGACGACGTTTGACGGTGTACCAAGGCAACAATATCCTAGTCGGTAGTTTCCAAGCTGAACGAAATTGCTATGGTTTCCCCTGAAATAACGAGTCTCATTGACTTCTCTCCTCGTCAACGTTGGATCATAGTGTATGGGCTGCTAATCCTATGCACTATGGTACTGTTTGCTCGGCGGGGTTTGGTTCTGCAGCTCCGCTTGCTTGGCACCATACGGTTAGCTTACTAAAACAAGTATAGTTAACATACCTAACTTAGCCACTCGCTGGATTAGGAAGGGGAAGAGAGCGCAAGCAGGGCTTGAAGCACGCGCAAGGAAGCGAGTGAAGATGCGCACATACTCTCCCCACACACAGACACACGTTGGATTAGGAGTATATGGGGTATGCAATCACAACTGGAAGGCCAGTGAGGGTGCCGCGTGATAATTCGCAGTGCATGATCACTGTAATGAAACCGAGGACGTTCCACACCGTCGAAATAATTCCATTAGCAAGGTTATTTGGCCACTCGCTGGATTCGGATAATGAAAAGAGCGCCAGCAGGGCTCGAACCACGCGGAGGGAAGCAGGGGGCGAAGCGGGAAGAAGGGAAAACGAGAGGGGACAGTTGCATGTACGCGTGTTGGCCCCAGAGTTAAACCGCTGTCGCCCCATTGTCGCCGCCTCTTCAAAAATTGGCCGCAGAAAGCGGTTCAAGCACTGTCAGTGCAAGCGAGCAAGTGAGAATGCATACTCGACTTCGCCGTGGAGACAGAGATAAGAACCCGAAGTCTGCGGAAATGCGCGGAGAAGAAACGCATTCACTGCACAAAGCTTTTCCACTTTTTTTTTCTTGATCATGATTCACCCCAGCGATTCTCACACAAGTCAACTGGGAGAGTATCTGTTTGCTACTGCGGTCTGAACCACTGAGCGTACAAGCAATTACCGAGTTATAAATTAACCGGCGTTCGTCTTTCGTGAGGTGCAAGACAGCCTGAAGATGACAAATGCGACTGAGGGATACTTACTCGTAAGTATACTGGAAGTCTACGAACATTAAATAGGTATGCAACTAAGTTGTACCTCAGAACTATGCAGTCAACTATTGAGAACCATTTGACTTGGGGAAGTGGAGCGTGGGTCTTTTCATTTAGAACGAAGTCTGAACTCAGGAGGAAGCCCGTAATTTTGCTAACAGCATTAAAGACCGCAACCAGTGACGGGAATAACATCACAGGCGTCTTCTGGCGTCATTCAGAAGGTAACTGAACAATCAAATGTGCATTCTACTCTTGAAAATAAGATGTAGGAAATTAGCAGACTTGGAACGTTTAATGGTTGTAATATATCGAGGGAATATGGAAATTACAGAACTCCCACCGTAAATGAGCGTTTATAACGAGATGAAGACGAACAACCAACCATCTCTCAATCTTGTGACGAGTAGTCTATTCCTGGACTTTCTTAACTACGCCTTCCGCTTGACAACGTAATTGATATTCCATTCCTCCGAACTCACACGTCAAACCCCAATTTGCCTAAACGCATGTTGCGTCTAGACTGCATCGTCCAATTCTTGCTTATATTGTGAATTAGGATGAGGGAAACAGACTTAAGTCGTACAGCTGGGGTGCGTTGCTGTGATAGCTCCGGAGCAGAGGGCAAATGTGGAAGTTTGACAATTCGAGCCAGTATCGTCGCAAGCCGTTTCTACTCAGGGAAAGATTTTGGTCATTAAGTTTCATAGTTCTTAGATCCTTAAAAATACAGCTGGACTGAAATGCCAGTCAGAAGTAAAGTGACGCGGCCGGTAGAAATCAGGGTTTCCACTCTTCTGACATTTGGCAGAATTCAGTAACCAGGTTCAAACAATCTCCTGGGGGCCGACTGCAAATCGCTTAAACCGGAAGGAGACAAACTTAGTCTCACAGACTTTGGTAAATACTCAAATCACTCCGAAACCTGAGATCCCTTATACCTTCCTGCTTGTCATACATCTTAAGGTCTGAGTTGACCTTCACGTATGGGCTCTGCTCTGGTCTATAAAGGAAGCCTCAGCTGAGATCCAACTCCATATCAAACTGCTTCGAAGATATTATACTGTCCTTATATTAAGGGTATCCTTCTTACACTCTCCTAATTCTTAGGAAAGACATTTTGTACTAAGCAATTATTAACATTATGGGGTCTCAAACTTTGTAAGATGTTACTGGCGTCATAGTTCGGGCGAACAGTCACACGCGCACATTAAGGCAGCCGTGGTCGACTAAGTTGAGGTAGGCGATTCGCGTCTGTTCAAAACGTGTAAATGTAAGTCTTGATGTCATGATCCTTCCGAAGGGTCTGTAGTGATTCAGATACACATCAGCGGAAGTGCCGCTCCTAAAATCTCGTTTTCCTGAAAACGCATTACCCTAGTCTACGCCTCGGTTAAAAATACTTCTCATCCACGTTTATTTACTCACCAACCCACAGTGGCTGTGAAAACGAACTACACGGCACGCCGTGGAGTTAGGAAGTAGGAAAAATTTATGCTGCCCTGTAGTCATTTGAGCATTTTCCTGCTCCGGATTCCTGTATCCGATCCGCAGAAAGATGGTATCACGGAGGGTGTAATGTTGGAAGTAGCTGGTTCAAGCTGATTTATGAGCTTCACGCGTCTACGAACTCTCCAGAGGCGGACTACGTAAACGCACACATAACTTTGATGGCCGAGGATGATAAGAGACAAAGCGATACCAACGAGTCATCGTGAGGCGGTTAGCTTTAGGTGTAATCACACGCACACGCATATAATACCCAAAAATATACGTGGTTGGTTAGCCGAAAATCTTTGTCGCAATCCCTAGACGGTTACTAAACAAGAGCCCAACTCTCTCAACTCTTTTGCGGCTGCGTGAGGCAACTGTGTTACTTTCCGCTGGACCCCTTGATATTCCTCGTCAGTGTTCTGGTGGTATTCTTATGTGAAATATGTCTTATCTTTAGGCGGAATGAGCTTGAAAGATCCTGATGCACTGAATCATAAGTCTCCATATGGGGTGTCAGAGGTCCTGGAACGAATTAAAAACCTCGTAGTTGGGACACGCAGCAGCAGAAAAGAAGCTGGTCAGAGGTCGAACTATGCGGTTTGTGGCTGTGTTCACATTATCGTAGAAGAACTGTCGGCGCAGTAACTGCTAATATGTTCATTGTAAGTTAGCTTAATACTGCTGGACGAGTCTGCAACAAGTGCCATGGAGTCCACGCGCAGAAGGAACAATATGCCTCACTCTCAGTCCTCGAATTGGTCGATTTATCCTGTCAGTTGGAAACCTTCCAAGTCGCAATGTTTAGTACGTCAGAGTTACTGCAGTGACGAAAGCCCCGATGTCCCATTGGGATGGATTACAAGGGTTGGCCTTACTCTTCCGCTTTCCCATGCACCAGTAGACTGTCTGCGTCTATTGACCAGCTGGTGATGGGGTTGAGTGCAGTGACTGATGCAGCGTGACGGCCTACGTCTAGTCGAGTGACCACACTACACCGCCCATGCACGTCAGAAGTCATGAGCTCACGCGAACTGTATGCAGCCTTATTAACGTGTGCCGTGAACCAGTCGGACCTCTGTAGCCTAACCTGTTGGGGAGACATGTGCGTTGGCATGCTACGGCAAGCTGAATTGGAAGCGATTCGCTTAAATCTGAAATGTACCTGACTGCGATGCTGTTGAAATACAAGGCCGTTTTTCGTCTCCCGCAAGCTCTGCTAGCCCACTTAAAGTGCCCGTTTTTCAACACATTTATATATGCATGTATAGGCAGCATAGCAGTATCGACCTACACCAGGGAGACTAGAATGGCCAGTTCTGGCTTATTAAACGCCACCAGCCAGTCATACCCAGATCCATATTTGCAGAAGCCTGGATTAGAGCACGGACTTTTTGGTCCTTGAATCGAACGCTCTATCACTGAGCCGGGGGCTCGTTTGCCTGTCGGCTGCGACCAGCTATATTAACGGCGATAGGGGGCGTCCCTCTGCTACATATTTAAGCAACAAATGACCTTTTAAAGTGAGCATGCAGGAGGCTGAAAAGTTTTTGAACATTATCTTAGACGACTTAGTTTTGATACTTGACTTTTCCATTAATTATGACTGCGATCGTGGTCCAGCTGATCAAAAAATGATTTATACCACTTAACGTTGTATATCCGAGATCTAAGGAATAAAACTATCTCTACGGATGGCCTGTTTTGCATGCTGGTGCTTATAAATAAGTGGGGAAATTGTCTGCGTTTTCGCTGCTTAGAGCCCAGTGGAGCTTTTGTCTAATGATCAAAAGAGTTTTCATGCGCCAAAGCTCATGGGGCACTGACTACAATCTTAAGCATGCTCTTACCGGTTGCCTAAGTGAGATAGCCACATGTGTGGGAAGCCTACATACGGGCTCTCGCGTCACTTCAAACGCTGCACGCCACCCGCTCACCAATTAGCTGGCAAGATCGGACAGTCAACGGCTGTATAGGACGGAGAAGATGGAGGGAGGTTGGTAGTGAGGAGGAAATCATCCCGAATGACACATAAACGCACCCCTCGATAAAGCAACCCCGAGATGCCCGAACCTGTTGCAACGCGCTAAAAGTCGTTGCTTGGACGGTTACCAACTACCGGTCCTACTCGGCGTCGAGATTCCGGCTAAAATGGCCATTTCTTTCTGCAGCCGTTAGGGCACTTTCCCTCGTATGAGGTCCGCCTCCTCCCCTAGATGAAAATTAGTGCCTGTAGAGTTAACAACCCAGTTACGGATGCCGTGGCGGACAGTCTATCCATGTCAGCCGCTACGCCCACACGCACCTCCGGTCGCCTGTACACCTTCCTCGCATACGAAGGACAAATGAGGCAGATATCATATAAGTCTCCCCCACTATAAACAAATTAAAGCCCAGATCACCACTGGGTCAAACTTGTATGGCAACGGTGCAGCTCGTCAGTCCCGACGGTCAAATTATCAACACATGTTTCAAATGACATTGTAAATAACCTGAAGCTCAGTACTAAACCGTAAGCTGGCGGCTTTTTCAAGCATCTTTCCACTTACCTGCGTCGGACAAGCCCACGCCAAAAAAGAGTTTAATTTGTCGATGTTTGTGCATTTGTTCTCAAAGTTTCCGTAAATATAAACCCAGTCCACCGGACAGAAATTTTGTGTTCTTTGGGGTTCGCCTTCGAAAAAATTAGTTTCTACCGCTAAGAAGTTCTCAAGTATAAGACGATTTCAGGAACCGGTACTTTACTCTCGTATCGGCGCGTTTATTTAGATAGCTTTGAAAGCGTTCAATGTTATTCATATCTAGTGCGGTGTTGTGCGAGTACTCGAAGGCCCGTAGCCACGCTATGAGATAAATGACTTTTTGGGGAAAATACAGAACAGATAATTCGGAAATGCGCTACATAAAAACAGCGCATGCCGTAAGTAAAAATAAATGGATAATAGATAGCCCTTAAAAATTGAACTTTCGTTGTTTAAAGGATAAAATTCGAATGTGCAAAAATGAGTTAAATCGCGTGGCATAAATTCCAGGAAATATGACTGATCGTAGATAAACATCGAAAATCTTTGGAAAATACGCTTTGTGTAGCTAATTACTTCTTCACGGGCATGAATGACGTAGATGGTTAGGAGGTTTTTCAATCGAAATCCAGCATCTGATTGAGAGTAAATTAAGTTTGGACTATTTTACACTATACCAAGTAACACAGCCTTGTTAAATTAATACCCTTTCTCTGATCGCATACATAAAGATTTGAATCAAGGTTTTACGAGTTTGGAGGACTAGTGCACTTATGTCTCTGTACATTCATTTTGTAAGTAGCACAAAGGGAAGGATCACGTGCAAAACTGTGGGTCTTGCGATAAGTGTCGTCAGCGGACCTATGCTTACTAAATAGGCACGGATTAGGCCTAAGGTCTCTTGTGATAGCCTCAGTTTACGAACAACCCAATGCGCTTCAAAATTATCACGGCATACTAATAGTCCTACCAACTGTCTTTCTCAGAACTAAAGGTCAGACTATAAGGGGCCCTTTTAATATTACCTTTATGACACCTTTCATTGTTGGAAGATCCAGAACTCCATGTGTTGCGCGCGCGCAGACGGGCTGCTTATCTTTCTCAGTCACTCCTTTTAATTCCACCAGAGGTCGTAGCTACCTTGTCTCGTCGGCAGAACAGAACGAGGTAGTGTAGTGCGAGAGCAAGATAGCTTCACTATAAACGTATTTATGCTCATGCCACCACTCGGAACAGTTTTTTCCTTCCTCGGTCACTATGAAGGGATGGTAGAATTAAGAATTCTTCTAGAGTCCCGAGTATAAACTGACCAATTAAGACTAAAATCGCGCCAGTGGGGCTATAGTTTCTGTGTAGCTTTAAATAAATCTTGCTAATTGAGAAAAACTGCGCCTTTACGACAATTGGGCTCACATTTCCACTATGTCGAGTTTTTACTACTGGATATATCCATAAATGTTTCTTCATCTATTCAGTGTAAGGAACTCGATTTCCGTACCCTATATGAACCCGTTTTAAAGTGCGTTGTGACACTGCTGGTATCTCTGATGAAGAAGCTTTATGGAAAATGTTTCTGTCCCGTACTACTACAGATGAGGCCTGAAAAAAAAACTGATTGTTGTCTTCCTCGTGGTCCAATTTAAACAAGGCGTTACGAAATATTAAGCAAGACTGACTGGTTTGTTTGGTGTACGTGGGGAAGAGGTACCTTCCGGATAAAGTTGTCTTAGAAGATTTATTCCGTTTTACATTGAATAGACTGTTTGTGAAAATCTCTGATGTAAGACTTCCAGCGCAGTTCATGTCTCGATTAATGAAGTTAATCTGCGGTTTCACGATTGATGGTTGAAAATTAGGCCAAAAATGGAGGCAAGGACAATGAGTAAAAGACGAATTCGTAAATTAGGAAAATTGGTCTGGTCTCGATCATTTAAGTGGTTAAAAAAAAGATCCGTCCAGTAATTTTGGGAGCGGTAGGCGTTATTTTGTTGCGAGGTTGGCTTAACATACAGGAACCCAGTAACATTTTATTGTCCAGTGGAAAACAGATGCATGTCGCCTCTTTATATAGTGCTTTGTACGCAAGGTAGAAGACCTGCTGAAGTCGCGAAAAATCCAGTACACTCACACCAATAAGTATAGAGCCCAGAAGTATGATGCTATTTCACGCAAATATACGCCAGTATTGAGCTTAAGTCAATGGCACTGTCTCCAAATAGCTGAAAGTGAACTTAATGGTGGAATTATTTAGATCCCTCGGTTCTTTTTCATCTCCATTGTCATTTGTTCAACGTTGACTGGGGGAAGGAAGTCATTCACTTTAAAGTACTAATCTGATATTTCGACGCGTATGCTTTCTAAATGTTTTCTACTGCTAAAATCTAGGCCATAATCTTATGAGTAGATTAGGGCTTATAAACTGTCAGAAATTATTTCCCATTTCTCATAAGAGTGTTCTGTACAGATGGCAATGTGGAGGTCTAAAGTACATAAAAGAAACAATTTAATAGAACAGAGATGACCAAAGTCCCTCGGCAAGTAGACAGTACGGTCTGTCCTTTTGCATGACAGTTTGATTTGTCCAGTCAGTGCATCAAACGCAGGCAAATTTGTTAGGCAACTCGTCAGTGGACAGGTCATACGTAATGGAGGATAGTGTGCTTATAGCTGAAGCACTCAGTCAGGCTGTAAAGATATTACTTCGTTCTAGTTTATCACTAGTCAATTACTTCTGGCCCACTGTACGCCCTACCGAACGATATCAATGTCAATCCGTGCTGGAAGCTCCACGTATCTCCACAACACTTTAAAATGGGTGCTAACTGACAGCCCACTTTCTTGTTTCGCCAATAATCCGATGTTGCATGCCGCAATTTTGAGGATTTAGCCTCATCAATTAATCTCCCAGCGGTTCTAAACGGCTTTTCCGCTGGGCAAGTTGAGGACAACTACTACTCGGTTTGCAGATGCAAATGTTGTGCGGTTATTTTGCTGAAACTTGCAGGCATTCGACTCAATTTTTTGCGTATATTTCGGGGCTGATTTGTAGTGGTTTGTCCCAATAGTTTTACCCCAATTTCACTCAGGAGGTTCAAACTAAATTACAATTGTAAAAACATGCCAGAAATGGCATGATAAACGCTGCGGTTTCACTGACTGAACGAAACTCTCACCATAACATCAGACAGTAGTATAAATTTGGCTTAATACGCGCCTGAGTTGGCAGTGTGGTGAGACATGCGTACGAAACACCCTGCTGCCAGCATTTATGGGATGTTGGCTTCGCGCCGTCATTCCAATGGATTTAATGACATTCGTATAGAATGTTTGCATATATCCCCGACCGACTGCGAAATAAGAAAAAGGCCCTAAGACTATACTCTGACTTCGGATGTTATTTTCAGACAGAATGTTCACCTTCACTAGACAGGCTACGTTGTATAAGATTGCCGTCCGTAAGCGCTTACTGATCTCGATGTTAAAATCGGTTATTGGGTAACGTATCGGAATCAAGGGATTCCTACAGCATAAGCGAACACAGCGAATACCTGCAGCACAAACTCTTTATCCTTTTAGTCAGCCTTATACCTTGATCAGAGTTGGAAACCACGGTAACCTCCGAATCTAGCTGAACATTCTTGCCCCCCGGTTGCTCGATAATTGTCAAGATAAGCAGGCCAGAATCAAGACCCCACGGGTTACCAGGCATTTGTTGCTAATTGGTGCGTGGTTAAAATCTACAAAAATTCATTAGTAGGAGACTGTGCATAAAAAATCTGCCTAGCCTCGGAGGCATCAGTAGAAAGAGGAGAAAGGATGAGCAAAGCGAGGAAGCTCGGTGGCGCCTAGTCATAACCTAGGACGCTCACCAAATGCGGCCGAGTAGCACAGCTGATAGTCCGGTTTGACTGAGAAATATGTTGCACCCTGCGCTGCAAAGACTGAACAATGGAAAGGGCAGATCCGTGTGTTTTTGATTAAAAAGGTATGCCATGTGTTGCCTGAGAGAGCGATATGATTTTCAAATGCCCGCCTAATGTTGAAACTGAGCACTAATTTCATTTCATCGTCCTTCACCTGCTTCCAAATGTGAAGTTGATGTTTTCGCCGGGGCATATTGGTGCCTTTTTTCTTCATCTTTCATTCGCAATAACATAGCTTTCGATCACTGAGAGAACCTTATTCTTCCGGTAATGGCTCAGTTAAGCTGTTCAGCTTAATGCATTTGTAGCCTTTTGGGAACATGATATTAGTGGATTTCTTTCTGAATTGTATTTGTCAAAAAATACAGACATTTTTATTTTTTCTTCCATCTAGTAACTGAACAAGCTGCTTTGGTCAATCCATAGGCAAACGGCGCCTCATGAATCCTAAAGACGCAACAACATACTGTCAGGAAATGTGGTGCAGTATTTAGTCTACTAAGTATAGCGGCAGGTTAAGAAGGTTAACACAGAACGCTGCCTAAATGGGCAACCATTAAATCAAATGGTTTTTCGGTGGCAAGAGAGTCATTATTATTTCTGGACTACCAAGCCTTAACAATTAACTATAACTCCCCGCAGGTTAGCAAGGAGTGAACTTTGAACCTGGCTAAGTATATTTGAATTTTATCGCATCACCATGGGACTAAAAGCCAGCACTTTGTCGGCAGCGAGCTAAGCCCATCATTCAACCACGCAACGCGGATGGACATCATTCCCATACTTCACTGCAGCCGATAATGCTTGGGGTCGAGGCCCGGTCAGCTGAGTATATTAAGCCAGTGGACACAAATACATATTTACATTCTTCCAGATCAGGAGTTGGGGTGCGGCTGGATGAGAGTGGTAAACATGTCAGAAATGATCACTCCACTCTACGCTGTTTTGGATGCGAATTCCTCCCATTAACAATTTCCCATATGTTATGCCATCGCCGGCGAATGATGTAGAGTGAACTTGCAAGACAAGACCTTTAAGCGGCCCGCCCGCGTACTTGTGGGTAGTCATAGCCTACATTACAGGAGGCAGCAAAAGTCAAATTTGGAGATGGCTCAACTGACAGCACTCATTATTCCGTCCAATCGAGATTGAAGTAAGCATGTTCAAAAACAAAACTATGGCCCATAATAACTGTCGCCAGGTTTGATTAAAATGGATTGTTCAACTTTAGGCACATGAAAAATCTGTAAAGTGATGAGCAAAAACAACTCCTGGGGTCCAAAATATGACCTTACCGATTACTATATGGTGCCTCTGATCAGTGACGTCGCTCGCAGTCAACATTGCC
>CACRXP010000711.1:28705-86442 GCA_902702965.1 Spirometra erinaceieuropaei
TGCCATATATCTACAGAAACATCAGTAAACACGTAACTGAACTTTCTACTTTTGATATGCGTTGATTCGGCAGGCTCTGTGTCTTTCTACAGTTGAGGTCATTGAAATTGGAATAACCTTAGTAGAAACGGCTGGAAAAGCTAAAAATATTTCCTCGCTCTTATAGGCAGTACAGAGGGATATGATCATGGCCTTCAGGATCGTCCAAGGACTAGACTGGGCTCTTCAGTTTGACGATTTCTTCGAACTGGCGCAGGCGACAAAACTTCGAGGACATCAATACAAATTGAAGACGAAATATGCCAAACTCGAGTTGCGGACCAAATTCTTCTTTCCACTGACTGGTTGAGGGATGGAACAAATTGCCGAACTCCGTTGTCTTAGCGGAAAACGTCGAGGCTTTCAAAGGAAGACTAGATAATGCTTGATGGTCAAACATTTACATGATATCAATGACTGGTATAACTGCTAGGTAAATATCTACATGTTTTTTTCATACGTCTATCTGTATATAAGGTTTTCCAAGGCCCTGCCTCTATCCCATATACGTATTGCATTATAACTGTGGTAGTTTAAGAATTGAAATAACCCAAGAGACTAACCTGTATGCAGTAAGTTTAATCTGGCCGTTGCAGGATAAGCAGCAGAGGTATAAGCTAAAAGGATTGCTGCCAATCACCATGGAGCCTACTCCGAGTTAGTATTTGAATTTTCAGGAAATTAACAAAAAACGATATGTATAATACGGTGCAAACTGTGTGCATCACGTAAGAGCTGTACCCATTTGGGTGGTTTACAAATGTAGACCATTAACATTCGTTAATCATAATGTTCATTTTGAGAAGATGTCAAGCCCAATTTTCGTATCGGTTAAACGTTCAGATTGAAAATCGAAAATCTTAATCTTACTAGGTGTCGTTACGTGCATCAAAGCAGTTATTGACCAAATACAACACGCATCACAATTAAAAATTGTAGCGGTCCCATTTAATGGCATCGGTAACATAACCACTAGGACTCCTTCGTTTATTCGTCTGTTGCGTGTAATTTGATCGTTGCTATCGGTATCGTTATCTTGTCTAGTTGGCAACCTGATGAAAGTGTGCCTTTACAAGGGAAAAGCATACTACTGCTGTCACCAACTTACTAATGTGTGGCGATCACGTGTTTGGATTTAACTAAAAATTCCTTTAATATCCTTCGTTTGGCTTTCTTAAATCCTAATAAAGTGCACGCGATATAATAATTTTTCCACTTTGCACAATAATGCATGGTTTTGCACACAATGAATATATTTTGTCTTTCAAAATACCGCTGGAACAAACGTGGACTTAGGCCACTTGGTTGACCAACGCAGTGAAAACCAAATTAACGTAAAATGTCATATTCTTCGAGAACGTCAATCGCTGAAATTTCATTTTTCGAATTGAAACTTTCATTTATAGGAAAAAAACGCGGCTCTCTTGATGTGAGGAGAAAGGAGGCCAGCACACTTTGGAATCAATTGTTTGACCACGTTATCTAAGGGACTGTCCCTTACGACAGTTTGAGGTAAGATGTAGCCTTACCTGGTGGCACAGTACTGTTTGGGTTGGGGTTTTGGGGTTAAAATTAGGGGTTAAGGTTAGGGATTATGGTCAGGCGTTAGGGTTAGGGGTTAGAGTTGGTGGTTAGGACAAGTATTTCTCAAACACTCCAATTACAATTTCGAATTATCAATAGCAGTTCTTTTACATACAGCTACTTAACCTCGTCACCTGGGTGTTCACCGGCCCCACCCGTAAAAACACCTATTACCGCCGATCCCGTATACGAGGTGACTGGCGTTTGTTTACTTCAGGCTGGGCTACACAATCATATGTGACCCGATTTGACCCTCAAAGTACACACACAGAGACGGTGACGTGTTCATGAATTAGTTTATAATGATAATCGGCCTGTACAGAATCTACCGCACTCTCTTCTCCCCCTCCTCCTCCTCCGCCATCTGAGTCTGGAAACAAGACAAGATCAAAATGACCGGAGGGGGGAGATTACGCAACCAAGCACCTTCGCCTCAGCGTCTACAGATTAGGAGAGCCATGGAGGGCATGTAGGCGCCAATGCAGCCCCGCTCTTATTCGGCCACTCCATACAAACAGACACTGGACTGACTGAGAGGACTGTAGATATTCCGTCAGTTAAGTACCTTCCAAGCCATGATTTTCAGCTCATTTTGGTATATTTCAGTACGTAAGATTGATCGGAAGAAGAAGCGATCGCTGGAACAAGGCCTTTATTCGCCTGAAGTTTCGGATTCTCACTTGAATCCATCATCAGAGACAGTGGTAGAAAAGGGTGATTCGTGCACAGGAAGTTGCAGCATTTATAGGATGCAGTCGCCATGCTACCGCATACCTATAACAATTAACCGCGCTCCCCTTCATGAAGGATCGTTGCCCGCTGGTGCGCTAATTGCTTGCTGGCAGGCATGCAAGTTGTTAATTACCGAAGTGTCATCACCCGTGTTGGATGCTGGTGTGATGATTGCTCGGCCATCTGGCTCACCGTTTTGCGCGCAGAAACCGCACTCGACCAAAAATGATGACTGAAACAGCAGGCATATTTCACATTAATTTTGGATGTTTAACTAAATTCAAATGTGTTTTGTAGAAAATAGGCACAAAATGAGCTTTGGCTTTGCTCTTTTGGTAAAAAATGATGTTGTCTTTACACTTTATGTCCGACGAAACGGGACATTAGAATTGTAAAGAGTTTTAATAGTGCATTTTTTCAGACCCTGCATGTTGTTTCTAACCGGAAACGCACTTTACAATTTCGCCCAGAATTTCATCACATCGATTACGCACTGTAGAACCATGTCAGCATCTTAGGCGATATTTTAAGATTTGTATACAGTATCGTCTTAACGTATGACGACATGTAGTTCAACCAAATGAGTGAAAGAAAGCTTCTTTGACGCAAATTTTCTGTTAAAAAATGTTTTAATTTAAATGACTATCGAAAATCAATTTGAAAAATACACGATACTTTAGTTATCATTTTACCGAGTTTGGTTTCTACAGGACTTTTAAAAGAAGTGTACTTAAAAGCCGACAACCGGGCGAATCCACAGTTTTATAAGATTATGCCACGTGATAATCAACGTTACAACATCACATGTGCAACGCTTCTTAATAGAAAACGTATTTTAGAATTTCAGCCAACATTTCATGAGATTAGTCACTCACTGTACGTTAAGTCGTCGACTGCACTCCCTCTCTCCCCACTTCCAGACGTTAGTTCACTGTCAGGGGCAGCGAAACAAATGAATGATAGGGAAAAAGGGCTGAAAGAGCTTCGAGCATTTCGCAAAGGGCACGCCACACACACGACCTGGTCCCCGCGCCAGACAAAAAAACCGTTACACATACACCGGTGTCCAACACATTTTTACTATGACACAATGCTACTCAAATGAATCAAGTACTGTTTTAATAACAAATATTTTCATTGTTCGTGTACAGTTATTTCTAACGAGCTGACATGTAATCAATAGGGTTTTCACAGGCTTTGGCCATTATCATTATCAAATAAACTGAATAAACTGAAATAGTGGGAAGTGTGTCTGTCGAAAGGCGCCAAAGGACACAATTCCCATTTACGCGAGAGGTGTGCGATGTTTGGAGGGTGTTTCATGTGTGATGCAATGCAGGCATCTGGTAAATGTTGATGCACCAGTCATCGGTTTGCCCCTCTTTGTGCAACAGATTTGCAAGTGGCCGGCTAGCCTGATGCGCACGGTGGATGTGCGATGGACGTGTGGGCAGGATAAGTTGGAGAATGCTGAGTCAATCGTCAGGCTGCTTTTCCCAGTGGTAGCCACGCTAGTGGATGGCAGTTTATAGGGCTGGGGAAAGTTTGAGCTGAGAAAAGTGCAGGCCGTACTGGGTGCCTAGGTATTACGGTGAAATCAGCTCTTAAGGAAACGCTCGTGAACGAAGGTGAATGAGGGTTCGTGAACAGCATGTAACGGGAGGGGACGGATGCAGCAAATGCTATTGGGGCTTCTGAAACTGGCATGCCGGTCTCAATTCCACGGTTCTCAAGTGACCGGCGTGGTCGGTGCGTGTGGAGAATATGCGATCGCAAAGCGGAAGGACGGGATTAAGTCCACATGACATGATGTTCTACCACATGCGTGAAAGAAAGCTTCTTTAACTGTGGTGAAATTGCAGCAATTAACGTGTTGGGTGCCAGCTATAGAGAAATTAACGCCATAAGGGTTAACAATTCTCGATGGAGGGACAGCGGTTATGATATGTTTGGAAAGGCATAGTGACTACATTATACAGTTAATGACCTAGTAAATGAAAGGTATCGAAATTTACGAATGACTGCCAATCACTCGCAAACCGAAACCACTTCATAAGTCTACTGTCTATATAAATAAAGTAAAAGTTTACAAGAATTAAAAGCATAAATGAAATACTAAAATCAGTGTTGCGTTGTTTCTAAATGTCGATTTATTTTGAAAAAACGCAA
The DNA here is from genome assembly GCA_902702965.1 of Spirometra erinaceieuropaei. NCBI lineage: Eukaryota > Metazoa > Platyhelminthes > Cestoda > Diphyllobothriidea > Diphyllobothriidae > Spirometra > Spirometra erinaceieuropaei. The sequence goes on from CACRXP010000711.1 coordinate 33,230, forward strand.
TATCCCGAAAACGGCAGAAATGACTCTAATTAAGTAAAGTACGTTTTTCGATGTATAGAATGTATTTCCATACTAAAAACTAGCAAATATGAACATAGACATAAAATAACGTTTGATAACAGTGTTTTACTGAAGTTTACATTTAAATGTCGTTTAATGGTTAGTGTGATTTCATGTATGACGGATTTTTAACTGCCTGCATTTCGAGTGTAGCTCCCAAAACCGCTTTCAAGCGTTTTGCGTTATCCACGTGTCTTTCCAGTTCAATGAGATGAGATTCAACAGGAGAAACTGGATTTTGCTTGATTCCACAGATGGGGACGTTGTAGAAACAAAAGTTTTCATAAGGTGACATGCCATGAGGCCGGCCGGCGGTAAATACCTTTAAATGAACCTGACAGGCGTTGTCGTAAACATACCATTTTGTGTTTAAAAAGAGAACCTCTCTTCCGTTAAAATTATTTACACTTCTCGGTCATTTTAGATTATGTTAAACTCCAGAATGGCCTCGAAATATTGCTGAATACTTCATGATTTTCAGTACTGTCACCCGATCTTACATAAAGATAGATTGTGAACTACCTGTCTGTTGAGAACTTAAAAATAAGATAAGTCTTGAAGTTATTCACCGAATTAGTGAGTGTTCGGTCGCTCCTTTTCACGTAGATGATCGTTTGGGGCACATGTGAAGACTCATGCAAACATCAAAGTTCATTTTCGAGGAAAATGTCCGTCCACAACGAAAGTCTGTAACAGATATGCATTTAATCTATAAAACACTTTCTTTAATAAGTTTCCTCTTTTGGAATTGCTTTATTATTGCATTCCGTTGACGGATCTCAGTGTACTTTGCATTTGTGCACGGCGAGGACAAGTAAAAATTCGACGCTTTTGACGGTTTTTTTACTTTCCTAAGAAAATCTAATATTTTTTTCTAAAGTAATTTCAAGAACATGCCTTTATATATACATTGAGGCCATTTCCACTGTTTTGCTCGCTATTCGACTCCGTTCGTCGATTATAAATGAACGGCAGAGCGTCCATATAAATACTGATATTTTGCCTAAACTATAAATGTTTTGCTCGTTCTATTTCCGAACAAGATATGCACAAAAGCTGGACTACATGACATTAAGTGTTTTATATGTTTAAGGCTGGAAAAAAGCATTCCGTGGTGGTCATCTATGTGACATCAGGTAGAATTTTCCAAACAGCAAAAAATATTAGTTTACTTAAACAAAGGAATCTCTATCCGCGTTATTCCTGAACTTTGTGGCACCAAATCACATAGATCGGCTAATTTGACATGAAAGAATTGCGAAAATCTCCGGGTTTTTAAAAATACCCTTTGTGTTGTCAGGTTGATTACCATGGTTTGCATCGGACATAAAATTATTTTTCAATTACTGCTTAAATTGTTTATTCAAACTCTCGCGTATACAGTACTACGCTTTCAATGAAAAAGTCGCTTAGATGTGTAACTGGTGTCTAGGACATGTATTAGCCAAGTAAATTGTACGAATATATACCAGCGTCCATTTTCGCTAAAATCTTCTGATATTTTCCCTGATATAATTACGTAAACACAATTTATGCACAAGAAAAAGACATTTTATTGAAGTAAGTGGAGGAGCGAACATAATGCTCAACGTTAAATTCATCCAAAAATTCTCTTATCAGTTTCCCCTATCAGATTTCATGTTAAAGGTCACGTACTGTATCAATCTACAGCTTCCTTTGTGTGAACCGTCCGTATCAGATGCTATCCATGATGATGTGTCCGAGTGCGAGTCGGAAGTGTCGGGCGAGTAATGTTTTTTTGACAAGGACCGAATCTTCTTCTTCTTAACTACTTCCTAAAGCACACACTGCCGCCTTTATCTGTGAGGTTAGTAATTGACGGGATGTCGGGTTTGTTCCGACCGATGGCGGAGATGGGAGAGGCGCCGTCGTCGCCCCAAAACTTGTTGCAGGAAGATAGAGGTGACGATGATCGACAGCAGCGTGGCACGTCTGGTAAGGGTAGTTCTCGCCGTGTGACGGTTGTTTCGTGTACTAGAGAACCGAAAGTCATAACTTTGTTCCTTAGCATCTGCCCATCATTCGGAGCGTTAACGCCACTTTTCTTGGGCAGACGAAGCATATAATGCAAATATACACTTTAAACTTTGCCCGCTGGTACGGATAGACGGTCTGGCGTTAGATTTACCTACTGTACATGTAAAATATTACTGCCACTCAGACAGTAGCCTTTAAATTTTCGAAAGTAATGGCTTGCGCGCTACAGCGAAAACGCAGCTTTTGTGTGGTCGATTAGTACCAGTCAATCGGCTCCTTTTCGACAGATAATATTTGATCGAATTTTAACGAAAATCAATCTATCTACATACCTCATCTTCCAAACTGAATTGTCAGCATATAGCATGTTTTTGGCGATAATTAATGGGCGGGATGCTGTTTATTCGGACGCGTGGCAACCGTTGCTATTTAGACATTACACAGTTTTCTGTTTGTCGGCTTTTACAAATACAACATCAGGGAATATACACGGCTGTTTCGAACCATTGTTCCATTGTTCCACTGTTCCAGCATAGCGTTCAAACTGTCCTTGAGGCATATGAATGTGAATACCTTTATATGTGCTGTTGGTTGGTTCTTATAAAGGTTCGCCAATTTGGTTTGTCGTTGCCTTGTCAAGTTGTATATTTACCTGTTAATAAATAATTATGATTGAAATCAAAACGTTATTTGGGAAAGGGAGAAAACTTTATTGAGTAAATTTTCGACGTCGGTTCCCCGTGTCGTCGTCAGACTAGAGTAAATGTGCTGAAAACAATTAAAATTTCAAACATGCTACAAAATCAATACTCATTTGGTGCCTCAGCTAGTAAGCTGCCGTCGTGTGTGTCAGTCCGAATTGATCGGCTTTCGTCTCTTCCACTTTTCTCTGAGATTCTTGTACGTGGCATCTCATTCGATATGCCTGTTGATGCATGACTCATCGGAGTGCATGGCTTCAAGAAACTCTCGGCCTTTTTTAGATGGGCAAACTCCGACGATGCGAGTTTTGTCCCATGCGAAATTGTGCCCAGTATCAAGAGTGTGCATGGCCATTTGAGACAAGTGGTCTCGCCTCTTAGCTGCAAGCTGATGTTCGTGGATGCGTGTAGAGGCACATTTTCCCGTTTGGCCACAATATACGGCATCACAGGCTTCGCATGGGATCTTATAGACGATTATTATTATGATTATTATTATTTATGATTACTAAGCACGCTCAGAAGTGAATTTGTAGTTAAAGTCACGTCCACACGTTGTTCAAAATAAAATTCACTTAGCGAGTCTACAACCTGTGCCTGAATCCTTGAAATGCTAATTCTGCTATCTTGAAGGGGTTTCTCGTTCCACTGAGTGAAACTTAATGACTTAAGTGGGCGTAAACGCTGATTTTTAGAAATATAACCACAATTACGTTTAGACATCGAAGCAGCCGACCTTTATTTATATAAGTTGTGAATATATATTTGTGTGATAACATCCACTTCGGATAATGACTTTTAAAATTGCATATTTCGCGCCTGTTTTACAGAAGAATACACCCGTCAAATAAATGTGTTATTTTATTTTTTACGGGAAATTGTGCCTACTGCCTTCTTTCTTTTTATGGGCGTGTCGAGGATTCATAAGTATTTTGGTCATGCAAGCACAATTGGAAAAACAGGTTTTCTTTATGCCGTGGAGTGGTTTTTACAAGCGTTTGTCGCTATATTTCTAATTTTTCTATTTAACTGCCTGTAAACAAAACTCTTCATTGTTAAAGATACCTGAGTGTGCACTTCATAGCAACATTCTTGTCTTCATGTTGTGTGACAGCGAACCAGATTGCCGACTAACTGTCACGTCAAAAATACTCAAGGATTTCTAAATTTCAGCAATAAAAGAATCTCATTGGGACTACCAAACCAGCACCGCATCAAGTACGATAACTGTCTGATATGACGGCTAGATTTGCGTGAGAACTGTGGCTTATATATGCTGCATTCCTTATGACCATATCACAATAATCTGTGGTTCGATATAATGACGGGTCCGACAGAAAAAAGGAAACGTCTGGTCAATAAAGCTTTAATACTAGATATCTCGTTTTCTTCTCTAGAACTGTCCCCCTGAGCTTGTCTGTCGTCCTTGTCGCTAGTGTGTGACAAGTTTAATTTATTTAGTAACGGTTACAGTTAACCCACCTCCCCTCATCAACCTCCTTCTCCCTCTCCTTCGTCTATGTAGGTATCGAATTTCTGAGTAGTTGTCAGCAGGTTCGGAGATTTCTTGGGATAGTTAAAGAGAAATAAAGGCATGTGTGCAATATACGGCACTATTTTTGACCTCGCATTGAATTTGACCATCAAGTTGATCTCTTGGCATTGGATTGTCTAACGAACGTTGTGGGAGCCCAACTTTTGCAAATGCAAATACGGTCAGTGGCCGATCTAATAATATGTTAACTGAAATTCTGGAATGCTTTTTCGATTTGGAAAAATTAACTACATTGGGACGTTAGGTTGAATATCATGCAAAGCAACCCCGTGAGATTGTAGACTTTTGAATGTTGACTTTTGAATCGAATTCTTTATGACCTCCTGCAGAAACCGCACACAGTATGCATTTTACACTAATGTTCGGTTGTCTCATATGCTTAAACGCAATCCCCAGAAGGTTTTCATAAATGCCCTATTTATCACATATATTTGGTAACAGGTCAAGTTTTAATCAAATGTTTTACTTAAAGCAATGAAAGTTTTCGGTTTTGAAAATGTTTTGCGATTCCCCAATACATTTAAACTTGACGCCGTCGCACTTTTTATTCAGTATTCAGCCTGTAAACCGTATGTGAGTAAAAACATATTTTGTCTTTCATCATTATGCTAATGCCATATTAAGCCGACAAATTGCTACAATCGGTGTGGGGCTGGTGTTGCACATTTAACGGGGAGCATTAGTAAACAAACAGATACGATGCCACTCGACTAGGTGATGCACGGTGTAATCCGAAATCTTCTCAAAACCAAAAGATACCCTGACATCGAGCGTATACATAGAAGAAAACATAGTGTTTTACCAAATGTGTGTAATAAAGGGATCTTTTGGCACTGATTTCTTTAAAAGGTTTTTGAACATACGAGGGCATTGGAATTCGACATAGAAAATGCATACTTTTCACGTCGCCTTTTTATACCAAGTGCAGTTTATGCAGGCAGCTGAAAAGGTAAATTCGAATGCCAAAATTCTGGCTTGTCCGAAATATAACGGCGTTATTCCACAATGTGACGATATTACAACTAGACGTAAGTATTCAAAAGACATGCTTCGATATTTCGGCTAGAATTTAATAAAGCCGTTCACCTACTACCAAGGGAATAATTTCAGGAAAAACTGTGTGCAAGACTTGGGGTTAAGTGATCATGACGTGTGGTTATAGAATCAGCCCCTAAAATACAATGAAGAGTTCATTTGGCGATAATTCATTTTTGCGAAATAGCTTTGTTGTATCCACCCCTTAATTAAGTAGAACAATTAGTAACATGATAAAATATGACAGCTGCGTGCCAGAAATTATGTCTAGGATGACATAACTTATTGACTATTCGGAGCCAGTTGAGCCCTATTATATAACGCGTAACCTAATGCCCAAAAAAGAACCATTGAAAAGCTCACAGTCTTGTTAAGCTATCTAGATACATGTCATAAAACTGCGCAGCTGTCGAAGTAAATGACATTTACATCTAGCCAGACAGCAAGAGGACAGATTGTAGGTTGAAGATGGGGCATGGAATTTGCATACTTGAATTTTTGACGGTGGTGACGATGGTGTAGGGTCGGACGAAAAGTACATTGCAAGCAGGGCAGAAAAATGTACGTTCTTTCGAGAAATTTGACCAGCGCGCTGTTTGCTTATCATAATATAATGTTTTGCGTAGAAAATATTCCGCACCTTCCAGTGGATATTATAAACCACAAAATTTCAAAAAAACTGCAACACACAAAACCTGCCTAAATCTTGTTCTCCAAAGCCTCACGGTAATAATTAAAATCAGTATTTTCAACACAAAAAATCTAATTGAATTTATAAAAAATGTTTACCGGCATTAAAATGATTGACTAGTATTGCAAACTAGAGTATGAGAAAGTAGCTTTATCACATAACAGGCGTTATGAACACACCTGACTTCTGTGAATAACCCAATCGTAGTAGCAAGCAGACGAGACTATTCCATTTGCTTTACTTTCAGACTAAGACAAGACGCCTGGTGTAAACGTCAAGCTGCCTCTCTACTCGCTTACTTGCGCAACTGCGCTGGTGACATGTAGGGTGGGTGCTGTTGGGTGGCTTCAAGGACTGTAAGCGTCTGCGATACCAGAATCATCAAATCAAGATCCTCGCGCCCTGGCTTGCGCTGACACATGGTTCCCTGCCATCAAACGCGCTTGTGCTCCCAATAAGTATACAGTAGGTGTGCTAACTCATAAAATGATAACTGAAATTTTGAAATACATGTTTGGTTCGAAAGATTACCAAAGAAGGGTTGTTATATTAATCGCCGGACAGTACAATCCTAAAATAATTTCGTAACTTTAACAGGCCAACTTTTGAACGAATGTATTTCCGGCTGCCCAAAAGACGACACTCTGTAACAATGAACACTGAATCAGTAGGAATTTGTCTCGTTGATGTGCGATGTCTTTGTATAATTTATTTGGAATTCTTAATACCGGAAAATGCCTGTTCATAAAACCCCGTGTATGACTTCACTATTATTGCCTGTAAATCTTACAAATTAGCGTAAATTCGCTGCCAAATTTAATGAACTCAATTTACGTGCTTTTTGACGGCGCGTAGAAATATATTATTTTCCATACTCTGAAGCCCCGAATGTCAATTTAACGACAAGTTGAATCGAAAATTATTCGCGATTTGTAGGAGTGTTAAAAACCGAATTATGCCCTTTGTTCTGTGTAAAATTCAAAATTATGCGCGATCTTGTATCAAATGAGTAATATCTTGCTGATTTTCATGTATTGTTTCTATGAACCATATTTGACTTCACAAGGTAACCGAAAATCAATAAATTAAATGTCTACTAATTTAACAGCCATTTTTACGTGGTCACGCGCTTGTGCTCCCGATGAGTATGCAGTAGGTGTGCTAACTCACAAAATGCATTTTTTAATCCGAAAGATTACCAAATTAGGGTTATTAGATTAATCGCCGTGCAGCATAATTCTAAAACAATTCCGTAACTTCAATAGGCCAGCTTTTGAACGAATGTATTTTCGGCTGCCCAAAAGATGAAACGCTGTAACAATGACTACTAAATCAATAGGAAGTTGTCTCGTTTATGTGCGATCTCTTTATATAATTTATTTGGAATTTTTACTATCGGAAAATGCCTGTTCATAACACCTCATGTCTGACTTCACTATTATTGCCTGTTAATTTTACAATATAGCGTAAAATCGCCGCCAAATTTAATTAACTCAATTTACGCGCTTTTGGACGACGTCTAGAGATGTATTTTTTTCCGTACATGGAGAATATAAAGTTTTTATTCCTGGAGCCCTGAATGCAAATGTAACGACAAGTCCAGTTTAAACTTATTCGCGATTTGTAAAAGATTTTAAAACCGAATTGTGCCCTTTATTCTGTGTAAAATGCAAAATTATGCGCAATCTTGTATCAAATGAGTAAGAACTTGCTTATTTTCTTGCAGGGTTTCTATGAACTACATTTGACTTTACAAGGTCATCGAAAATCGATAAATCAAATGTATACTAATTTGGCAGCCATTTTTACATGTTGTCGTTTTGTAGGCAGCCACAACAAAGGTCGCCTACACCTGTTGTCGTAAAATAACTGAATTATTCTGGGATTATGTTGCACGTCAGCAATATTGCGACCTAACTTACGCGATCATTTCGAATCGGAAATGCATTTTGGAATTTCGGCTAACATTTCATGAGTTAACACATCTAATGTACATGCAAATTGCATGTTTCCCAACGCATCTTATTTTTTCTGAAGTGTTTTTTGTTATTAGATAAATTCTGGTCAAGTGTTTTTTGAGCCAGGGAGCGTGACAGTATGCCTAGGTTCGGGTCCGGCCGTTTCGGTCACCTGGCTATTGTATGACACAATCCTATAATGTTTCAGACTTGTTAAGATACTGTCTTTGAAATGTACGTTTTCGACCTTCTTTTGGAAACGTAGCTTGCATTTTTGACGGCCTCCTCGAATTAAATATGTCTTATGAAAATATACAAAAATATGCTTTATCTTACTCTTTTGGGAGCACATTAATTTGGCCTCATATATTATACGCGCAAGAGGATATAGTTGGGTTTCAAATGGTCTTAATCATGAGGTCTTTTAAGACCGCGAAATGTTTATTCACACAACCACGCACCTTTCTGTTTGTTTGTGTTTGTCGTGAAATTTACAACATTGTCTGCACTCATTACAAAATTTTATGAGTAGTATATGGTATCTTATTAAACACACATAAGAATGTATGATTTTCCTTACGCGGAAAGCATTGTGTAGACTGAAACTGATAAGCGCTAATACAATATTTGATCAGGCTCAAGACTTTTCGAGAAATAGTATACTCTTTTAGAACTCGAATATAGCCTTTCGTCCTGTATAAAATGCGAGTAAAACAAAGCAACGATTGATGCAGTTCCTTGAACAAAACCATCTAATTCCCAGTTTCCGGCATGGATTCCGAAAAGGCAGACACTGTGTGACGAACTTACTCTACTGTCTGAAACACTGGAATCGCCTTGTTGATCGAGGAGATATGGTGCGCGCCATCTATATCGAGTTTAAAAAAGCCTTCGATAGTATGCCTCATCAGCGCCTTCTGAATAAACGCAGCCGTGCAGGAGTTCGAGGTAAGCTTCTGATATGGACTGAACGCTTCTTACTCAACCGCTCTCAAGCCGTCCACGTCAGTGACCAGCAATCTGCCGAGGTTGCCGTTAGGAGTGATATTTTCCAAGTTTCTGCTCTTGGCCCTACAATATTCCTCGTATACGTCAATGACTGCGCAAACGAACCCGATTGCGATTCCGCAATGTTCGCTGAGGACATAAAGACCTTGAGTACCATAAGAAGCGAAGTTAACGAGGCGCGACTGCAGACAAATATAGACCACCTCGAACAATAATCCAAAGCCCGACTTATGCCGTTTAACGTAAACAAGTATGCCTTCCTACGAGTCGGCGGAAACAGTTCTCCTAACCTCACGGTCAACCGCCTGACTGGCAAACCACTGCAAGAAGCCGACGCCCAGGAGGACTTGGGTGTACGAATCACAACCTCGCTTCAGCCTTTGCTGCACTGCTCAACGTTAGTCAAGTCGGCCATGTGCCCTGTATACCTCGTCAAACGGCCGTTCTCTTCCTTTGGTGAAGACTGCTTCGCCAAGGTCTTCAGAACGTTTGTGCGACCGCATCTGGAATTTTTTATACAAGCATGGAGACCCTGGACCCCTAAATACCTCTTCATACTCGAAAAAGTTCGACGGCGAGTATCAAAACTTGTATCTTGGAAGTGGTCACTACCCTACGCGAACACGATTAGCTAATTTTGACCTCTTTCCTTTGAGTTACAGACAGCTACGCGGGACCTGATGCAAGCTTTCCGCATCGAGCGCAATCAGGGCTGCTTTCTAGCATATGGAGACTTCTTCAATTTTGCGACTACGACTAACCTGAGAGGTCATTCTCTCAAATTAAATGTGTCCGGTGCCCGGCTAGACACATGAAATTTCTTCTCCAACAGAGGGGTTTCAGCCTGGAATGCTTTGCCTGAGGATGTCGTTATGTTGGGATCCGTTGACAATTTTAAACGGAAACTACACCAACGCTGAGTGCGCACCAAAATAACGCCGGACTACAGCCACCTTAATAATCAACGTTGGCCATTTAGTGCTATGACGATGCTACTACCAACGTTCAAGTAGCATATGGTTGTATAAATTATTAATTTTTGACCAGGTCGCACAGTGCTGCTCGCATTCACCACGATGCCTGAAGAATAAAAAGGTTTCTTTTTTTCCTGTATCTTTCAGGTGCTTAAACTGTCTGCCTAATTTAATCAACAAACCAATTGTCGAAAATAAATGCATTCAAAATCCGACATTCTGGCTAGTCCGAAATATTGTAGGAATGTGTCGCCGGATAATTAATACTACAACCACAACTAAGTAACTCTTCCTAATCAACAACGTATTGCAAAATTTCGGTGAATATTTCATGCATTTGGTCACTCAGTGTATGAAAAAAATTCGAGTTGAACTGCTTCCTGATGGTTGCTTGTTAACTGATCATTGGACGCGATTATTACATCCAAATGCCATATACCCATTTTCACGTACAGTTTCGCGCCAGCTTGGCATATTTACTTCAGCTAATATTTAGCAGGTTTCTAGTTGAAAATGCTAGGCCTATCTACGTTAGCCTAAAAAATTTACTAGGCCAGTTCTCACTTTTTTGCCGCAACCAATTGCAACATCATGAGATTACTAATCTGGTAATGACAGACTATCGTTGGCGGACACATCAATGTGCATCGACTCATTCAATTGCTCCTGTAGAGCGGGACACAGCAAGACACCTAATAAATAGGGTGCCGGAAAATATGCCTGCCTGGCTAGACAGAGGTGGGACCCAGTCGATTTCGGGTTCTATTTTCGCATATTTAAGCAATACGGATAACCGAATCGATGTCAAGAAAGAATTTCAGGTAGTCTATCGGACAACAACGAGATATTCTAAGGGTCTACGGTAATGGGTACTAGCAACGGGAAAGGCAGTGGCTATACGGCTAGCGAATCCTGTGTTTCGCTGTCATAAAAACCCTGGCACAAGAGCTCTGTCTGTCGTGTCCAACGCCAATCTTAAGTGACGACTAAACGTCTCCTCTAATCCCTAATTACGGTGATGGCTACTCTGTGTGCTCAATCCAAGAGTACCACTCAAAGACTCTCTTACCCCTCCCCCTCCCCTAGCTGTAAGGACCAAAACTCGCCGACTTCGTCATGCGGACGGCGTGAGGAAAATGGGTGCTAAGGACTTAATGGTCCTTGAGATACCTATAAACACTGTCGATTTTGTACATTTTCGTTCATTCATGTAACTGTATTAGCCTGACAAAAAAAGAACGAAAATCATGTTTGTCAACTTGACTTTCGAAATCTAAATTTACCAAAATTTGCGGGAAATAAATGAGTAAAAGGAAGAAAAATATTTTATCTTGAAATAGATATCCGGGAGTGCACGAGTTTTATCATACAATCATTATGGTCAAAATAGAAATGAAATTCGGAGGAAACGAAAGGCTGCATGATCATTTCTTATATATGTGCAACATGCTAGATCTCGGTTTTATCTCTCTGGTTTCGTCGCACGTCAGAACCTGTGAGAATTGGCGCAATTGAATAAAGATTATGCTCGATGTTACCTGGGTGTGACTTATATCCCCAAAATGAACAATTTTAAAATTTGCAGTCCGATGCAACTGCGAAAAATTGCGCAGTTACTAACGCATTCGTGCATCTAAGGTTGTGAACAATGAGGTGTGTAGAGGATGTAACCGGACGCAGATGATGACATTCGTATTGAGTCTGACAAACTGCTCGCCGGCTGGCAATTTTCAGCCAGTGCTTGTCAGCAGTTTCAAAACACCCTCGTTTTATGTATGAGATATAAAATGAAATCACATAACGACGAAAGAGTTTTTAGAATCAGTATCTCCAAAGTAGATTCACAGTAATTTAGAAACGTAATGATTGAAGACATTCATATTGAGTCTGACAAACTGCTCGCCGGCTGGCAAGTAACAACTGAGTTGACTTACGTTGTTTCGTGCAATACGACCTTATTTTCGTTATGTGCTGTCAAGCGTTAACCGCAGCCGGAAACCAACATTTGTCTTATTTGAATAAGTCAGAAGAACAGCTAGGGCAGATGGCCATTTCATGCTGCCTACAAAAAACATTATGTTCGAGTAGTCGAGGACAGTTGTGGACGTCAAGTAAAGCCCAGTACTTTAAAGGGCTAATTACAGGGATAGTGAAATAATGTGAAAGACGGACGTGAGGATACACAACAGATTGGGCCTAATTGGGCACAGTCAGTGATAAAAGCAGTAATAGTTGGAATTATGGTAGCACACTGCTGTTTTCACTACAGCCTAAAAATGTCCGTTGCACGGGGTTGAAGTAGGAGAGCGATAAAATAACGTGTTTAAGTCCTTTTCTAAAGTTTGTTTAAGAAGAAGCAGCTACACATAGGTATTCAAAAATTCCCCTGATGGAAAGAAGGAGGAATTTAATTTGTCACCTAAGACTTCACCATTGAAAAATTCATTTCCCGCCCTTTTCAGTAGTACCCGGTATGTTAATTTACAATTAACCACCGGATTACCAATAGGTGTCAGTCCGTATTTAGCTAAACGTAACGGCTAATCCTAAAGTCGGTGAGTACTCCCCTCCTTCGCCAAATGCAATATGTTAATAAAGGCGCTATAAACATTACAAGAGTAACGTCTTCACACGATACAAAATAACAAGAAGAGTTTTTAATTGTAATGACATCCTAATGTGTCATTATGTACTTTCAGTGTAAATACAAACTGTTTCCGCAAGACTGATATTAAGATAGTCAAAGCACAGATATATCGCAAGTGTGGGCATTTGCACTGCAAGATAAATTTACGAAGCTTTCATTGAGAACATTTTGACGATAAAATGGCACATGCGTGTCGATGAAAGGTTAGCGGATATTTCCCTGTATATGCCTGTGACACACTAAATGAAAAAAAACTATTTTTGTCACGAACCCTGTTTAAACAACACCTAATACACACTGACGGAAATACTGGACTTTAACAACAGTCACTCAATCAAGCGTAACACAACTGCAGTCTAACGCTCTGTCAGCTTGTTTGTAGAGACTAAATTAAATCGGAAGACAGGTATGCTGATTAGGTATGCTTCAAAGAATTGTGTGTACTTTGGGCAAATGTCTTTTCCCAGTGGAGGCTGTAAAATTAGCCAAGAGAGCAGACTGCACAAATAGCACCTTGCTTTAAGCAAATTTTCAGGCGTTAGTACACCACTGGCATTTGGGACTATAAACCTACCTGGCGTGTTGGGACGGCAACATGATTGTTCTGTAAAAGGCTGCTGAAATGCATAGAGACTATGCAGAACAATAGCACAGGGAACTATTGCGATAGAAATAACATATAAATCTCTGGGCCAATGACGGCAAAATCCGTAAAATATGTGACAACCTTATAAAATGCCGGATGGTCCTAAGAAGATCAGAAGAACAATCTGTCCGTCGAGATACAGTCTGTGTGGTGAAACTACAAACACCACAGGCTTGCTGATTAACCACGATCCTCAATGTTCAAAGAATTTTTATCAGCAGGCATTACGTCACTTTCCAAGAAGGGCAAGGATAAATTGGTGGTATTCTAATCGGACATCTATGGTCAAACAGTTGTCATAGTGCATGGGACGGTCGGACACGTATCCTGGCAACCGCTGACTTGGTCCGAGCCGCACAATCGATAGGTGCGCAGCTGAATCCTGCCTCAAAATCCGTCCGGCGTTTCAGTATCGAATACTACTGCATATAGTTTGAAACGCTCTTCTGTCACCAGTTGAGAGTTTTCATGATCTGGTATAAAGGTAAGCATTTGTGTTAGACTGGAATCTTAAAAAATGCCTCCGCTAAGTACTTAGCTCAAAATACTGCATGAAATTTAGGGTTCACTCAGAATCATCGTTTGAGTCGCCTTAAAAATTTCGACATACATATGCATCTAGTCCAGTGCAGGTCAACAGTTTCAAACCACCTTCGTTTTATTTTTGATATATAGAATACAATCTTATTAACACGAAAGAGTTTGTTGAATCCATATCTCCTAAGTTGATTCATTTTGATGTAAAAACGTGGAGTCTTATTTGATACGCCATCAAAAAAGAATGTTCACCTTGAGCTAGTTACAAACCTTTGCTTTCCAAGCGTTGGATAGCGTGTAAAATGAATTTCATTCAAACGAACAGTGAAGCTAGCCTAATGGTTTCGGAGGCTAACAAAGACGTTTTTGATAGTTTTTCTATTTTTTCTCACCAAAATAAAGGGCAGTTGCAGAAGACACGCGGGAAAATTGAAATAAGCTCGCAGTAACGGGTTTATTCTTCAGACTTTGTCGACTCATTTGTCTAAAGAAACAACTTTTCATTACATAGACCTCGCTTTCTTAGTCATAATCGCCTGCATATTTGATTCGTCCCCAATTGGTTCACATTCAGCGTTGCTGACAAAAGAATAAACCTGTGGTAATATTTTCGGTCATGTTTCTTGGTGACGGTGGGTCCTCCAAAAGTCTGTCCATCCAGCCATAAAGAACAGATTTTTGAGAAGAGTGCGTAGGAGCAACCCAGAAAGAGCATCGTTGATGTCCTAAAATATTGTTTTAGTACGTGTTTGATTCATTACTTATATACAACAGGGCAGTATCCGTGTTCATCTGACGGAGCTCAGCAAACGGGACAAAAGGCTTCATTCTAAAGTTTGGTAAATCATGAAAGTTTGTATCTAGAACCATCTAAATGCGTTCGTCCAACGCCTGTCTATTTCAAAAGGCACCGATGGTTAAATAAAGCTATATGCTAAGAAACGCCCGCACTACGTGCCGTCCAGCAGAAAAAAATTAAAAATATATATTTTTTCTGTAAAACATAAATTTAAACCAGAACGACATTTATAAGCAAACATGATTTCAGATGCTCGTAGGCCACCATCTTATATATTTTTTCCCGGAACCTTTATTTACTTGTCATTACAATATAGAGGTATTTTTGGGTAGACTAGCACATGCAAACGGCCGAAGCCTACTGCCCCACAAATCGCGTGGCTGTCAAAATTGCCTCTTGGGCTGGCGCATATAACTCCGAGTGGTTATTTCCCTTGAGTGCTAGCGTCATAATTTATGAAGACAAAGAATATTCCCTTACACTGACAATTGTTTCAAAGCCTCACATTGTCCTTCACACCCTCCGACACTAGATTGCTATCAAGTGTTTCGTAAAAAAATCACAGATAACAACATTATTCAGTTCTGAGCTCAAACCTGTGCACTGAATATATGTGAATACATACGCAAATTCCGAATAAGCTTTTTCTCACATCATCTTTACCCCAATGATTAGAACTACGTTCAACCGAAACCGGACAATGAATTAAATCATATTAATGCGCTAAGCTTAAAATACCACAGATTAATTTATGCAGTTTCCGAGTAAAATAATGTTTGCGAGCGCCATCCATTCCTTGTGTTCTCTACCTCATACTGACCTGAAAAGCAACTGACTGCGTTAAATGCGGCTTTCAGTATTAGCAAATTAGATCTCCTGGCAGGGAGCCAACTAACAGTGACCAATATATATCAGTTCATATTTACACCATATGCGTATATGCTACCGGTGAATGTGTGGTAAAACTGACTCTGGTTTATTTGCACTAATGCTAACCCATAGATGATATGAATGAAAATACACTAATTAAAAATCACTGTATTTTTCTCCCAACTAAAAATTGATCCTTGTTGTGCTTGCTTCAAACGTCTACGGTGATCTCGCTGTATCATCTGAATTGCGGTTATTCTGAATGAGCGCAGTTTTAAAACAAAATTGCTGGCTCAGATAGATCACCAAAGTAATCGCTCAAAATAAATGGTCTGGCATGAGCCAGTAAACAACGGAGAACTAAAAAGAATTTCCCGCCAATTTAATTACCAGAGTATACCAGGGAATTCCCTATGGTAAGCTAGTTGCATCAACAGACTAACCTGTTTACAAATTCAGCGTATTTAGTGGTACACCTGCAAAAATTTGACTTGCTTGTACCTACGTTTCGGAATAGGGCTTTGGGTGTCTGAGCAATGGTCATTTATATTTTTTTTGAATATAATGGTTGGGGACGCTCATCGATAGTTCTTACGGAACTCACTCGTTCCGTTGTGCCTTAAGGGCTCTCTCTCGAGCCCAACCAGCAGCCGCACAGCGGCGCATGATATATAGGCAGAATGGCATTGCTGACAAAGACAAGGGACACTGGAATGGCCATTTCTGGCTTATTAGCCGTCGTCAGCCAGCCATACCCAAGCCCGAAGTGTGGAACACCCGAGGCTCAAACTCGTGACCCGTTATTTAGAAGTCAACGCCTCTACCCACCAGGCCACGAGCCCGTTGCCCTGTCGGTTTTCGGTCGGGAATATATAATGATATGGGGAGCTCACCGATCGTTGTTACGGAACTCACTCGTTCCGTTGTGCCTTAAAGGGCTCTCTCTCTCGAGCCCAACCAGCAGCCGCACAGCGGCGCACTGTTATTTGACTAGTTAACATAGTAACAATTGTACAGGGAATTCAGGTGACCCGAAACGAAGTACATTACCATGTCCATCCAACGGAAACCAGTCATTTTTTTCACCTTCACTGGTGCCAAAACTAACACGAAAGTGACAACCTTGGATGAGTCGCACTTTTTCGGCTAGCCGTAGTCAGTGCCGAAACTGCGTCTAGGCAAATCAGTCGGTCATGCGATGACGGTGCGAGCGACTCAGCTTCCAGTGAGAGTATTACCTAACCCAATTCCGGAGCGCCTAATCCACAGTCGTGACAAAGTAGCGCCTTCTGAGGTTTTGGTTTTGGACCAATGAGCGACGAACAATCCAATTAAGACAAACAGCAGTATCTGCGGGAGTACATCCTATCCTTCCTCTCAGTCAAATACAAGTACCAAAGACGTTGTAGTCGATGCATTTTACGCAGGTGTGAGTAAATCAAAGGCCGCACTAACGGGTCTACCACTGCAGCCCGTTTATACATCCTGCAACGGTCACGGATAATGCGCCGTGATAGATTAGGATGTGTTAAATCGGTTGTAGTGAAAAATGCATCGGTAGGGAACAATGATACAATTTTCCAGTATCCGAATAAATATCTTCCTCCTACCATGCACTTTTTGGCCGTCCACGTCTGCCTATCAGCATAAGCTGGAGTTAGGCTCAGTAGGGAGACACAGGGTGAGGGTCTGCATATATCGTGTGTCTCCATACCCTGAGACGTAGCAGTTCGATAAGCAGGTACTGGACGTCGTGAAGTGACAAGGGAGGCTGGGAAGTTAGCTTCGGGCACTTTAGTCCTTATTAGCCAACCAGAACCAAATGTTGATTTTGAGTGGTAGAGCCAAATATCATGTTAAATAATTTAATAACGAGAGACAGCTCATCGACAGGGTTTACTGCTTGCCAGTACAGTCAAGTAGTCAAGAAATCGATGTTCTTACACGGAGTTTCCTAAATATCTGTAACTGGATCATGCAGCCGTGAGGCTGTAGACCGCATCAAATTTGCCCACGGAGCGAAAACGTGAATTCCAAAAAGCCGTTCAAAAGAAGAAGAAAATGCGATCACTAGAACAAGAAGGTTGTTGGCCTGACGTTTCGAAACTGTCATCCCAACCCACATTCAGAGGCGGTTGCAGATAAAAGTCAACCGTCTCTGATGATGGGTTCGGATGAGAATACGCAACGTAGGTCAATAAACTTTTTGTTCTAGTGATTACATCTTCTTTAACTTCAGGTAAAATTTATTCACCTGGGGCTAGCCCAAACCGTTCATGGCCTGTAAGTCGCCTATGCGTGAACTGTTCTTACAAATATGCCGGCTATGAAATTGCATCCACATAATAAAATATTACGCAATTTTTAGATAGATGAACTGGCCAGCTATGCATAGTTGAAAAGCGGCTTTCAGTTAGGTTTTTGTCCTGCCAAGGTATCCTCCAAATATTTTTCTGTGTAACCAATGAACTAGTTGTTATCGCTGTCTCTATAATCTGACCAGGATTGTTTTCCTTGGCAAACTTTTTGAACGTTTGTTTTGAAATGTCAGCCGTCATCCTCACGATGCCCGCGATTCAACAGTAATGTCAATCTCTGGCAGAATCGAGGGTGGGCTAACTGCACTACCAAAGCCATTACAACAGCTTCAGGAGGCGGCCAAGGACAACCTGTGGTGAAAATATGAAAAATAAATTGCGCAGCTGAATCAAGCGGTATTAATTGACAGTTGAATATTTACTATTATTTAGCGAATATCCGCATGTTACAAATGAAAAGTCAAATTATCAAACACTTGTTTTCGATAACTCGCCATCAGGCCAAAATGGTTGCATATAAGTTGAAATAATGCGAGATTAGAGGGCTTATAAATGATTCAGGAGCCATTAACACGCATTAATTACATGCCACTCGCATGACGAGGTGTTCTATGGCGTGGTCGGCGTGTCGTGGTCATTGTGTCAAGGGGGTGAGGGGGGAGGAGACACAGGCGGTGCGTAATGTCTGTACGTCAGTTACGTTGTGCGCACACTACTGCCATTAGGAGGTTGGGCAACGTTGGGGTTAATAGCCCCTGAATATCTTATGAGCCCTGTAACTTCGCAAAATTTCAAACTTTAATATAACTGTTTTGGCCTGATGACGAGTTACTGAAAACACGTGTTGGCCGAATTGACTTTACAATTGTAAATTTTGAGCTCATTGCATTATGTCCGTATTTACTGTGATTAATTGCCCCATCGGCCCTGATTTTGTCCGAATCTTCAGTTTGCACACTTTATGTGCTACCTAGTTACCATTTCATTGATTATCTAGCAGAGGTTTCTGGAAGCTATGAGCCAAGGACGCACAGAAGGGAAAGCAGAACTTTATTTTTTAAAGTCAGCAGTGGCAAAGTATATGACCAGGGTTGGGCTAAAATCATGGGCTGTCAACTATACTTGTCCAACTAGGCGCCGATTGGTGGAGTCTCTGGTCGAAATTCAGCAAAACAGTCGACGGCTCTAACACCGGAAAAATGGCGTTCTTTGAAGTAGATCAATGCATGGACGCGGTGCGACGGAATTGCCGCTACAGCCTGATTGTTCTGCACCTCATACACGAAATGCTTTAGTAAAAGGCAAAAGATTACTTCATAGGTAAGGGTGTGCAAGAGGCGTCTTCCTATGCATATTCCCATTGCCTATATTGTCGTCACATTTGGGTACCATACGCTTATCACCACGACACGGTCAGATGTGGTTATGTAAGCCACAGCTGAGATAAACAGATCTGGCAACCTGTAATATGCGGACGGTTCTATTTGACTGAGGATTGACCCCACCACTGCAGGCATATAGACAGCTTGGACTTTGGATGTGATGAATGAGGCGTCAGTGCTTCATCAGCTCTTTTGACGACAGTTTGTAAAGCAGTTTGTTGTTTACCAGAGACATCAGACCAAACAACTTTTAGGGCCTGTTCCGCAGCGTTGCACCACGCACTGCTAACTGTTTGTGGGTTCGTGCAGTCGGCCCGATGTGTTTATGTAGCCCCATCCGAAGTAAACAAACCTCATCTACCTGTAATACGGGACCGGTGGTAATAGGGGTTTTACAAGTGAGGTTGGGGAACGCACAGGCGACGGGGTCATGCAAAACAAAGGCCAGTGAGAATGGGTGGTTGCAATTTAAGTGGTTGGAAAATAGTAGCCCTAAGCCCTAACCCTTACCCAAAACCCTTAAATCTTAACCCTAACTCTAACCTTTAACCCTATCCCTGAATCCTGACCCCTAACCTTGACTCCTATCCATAATCCCTTACATTAACCAATTATTGTAGTCCATAACCCATAACTTTACCCTAACCGTAACAAGTACCACTAACCCATTACTCTTACCCCTAGCCTCAACCTTAAACCTTACCCAATAACACTAAATCATAACCCTTAGCCCTTGCACCCTAATACTAATCACTCACCCCAACCATAACCATAACCACGAACCCTACTACTTAGCCCTAACCCCTTACCCTACCCCTAAGCCTTAGGCGCTAATATAATCGTAGCCGTAACTGCAAACATGACCCAAACCCTCTTTCCCTTACCCTAACGCCAACCCTTAATAGCAGCCCTTACCCTCACACATCCAAAGCAAAAGTTAGAAAGAGATGAAAAACCGAAAGTCAAGAAGGACCGACGGCACTGTTACGAAAAGACAGACACGGCAACAAATAGACAGGGTCGCCCACAGAACGCACACCACAACACGCAGCAACATCATCACAACGTAATCACACCAACTGAAAATGATTAAGCATGTCAATGGAACTGTGTTAATCAGGTGCGGCTACATAACCACATCTTACCGGAAGAAAGGGCATCATCGTCTACTTTGGGCCTACAATGTCCTACCTAAGTCAAAGGCGGTAATGTAGGTCGTCTTTGTGGGCTATGCCGCTCCACCGGACATAGGGTCTCCTTCGAGTATGTTTTTATAAGCCGCTTCCAGTATAGTACTATATGCTTACGCCGACATATTTCCTATTATCCCAAATTCGCAAGAAGCAATTCACATGATCCCCTTCTCCGACCATCGCCATATACTTTAAACTTGCTGAACTATCTGCTGAAAGATATGTAACGCAATTTCCACGACCGAAATAAAAGTGAAAACAGTTGCGTAAAATGATGAACGAATGTGGGCCACGTGATGTAGTGCGACAAGTCAGACCTCAGCGTTTATATTCTGATCTCAATACAGGTCAAATCTCATTATCGTCTAACATACTAGGCTTTATACCAGGTCGAGTGGACTGCAGATTCAAAAATGGCATACTAAATACAAACCCTGTTAAAAAGGAAAGCAGAACGAAACGACAGAATATTGGAGCAGTGCTTAGCATCGGAGAAATGACACCTGGCAGATACGAATAGCAGTTAATTCGAGGTTATTAAATCGACCTTGTCTAGTTCAATTGTGAGCGTTAATTTCCGAAGTCTCAATAAACAATCTACAGTGGGACCGTTTCGCGACAAAGTGATTGGACCATCGAGGGATAGGAGTGATTTTGAATTTGCGTCCGGCGCCAAAAAGCTTAGATTTAATTAAAGATATCCGAGCACAATAAGTGAAAACAATGGAGGAGACGTTAAAAGAAATCGTGAGACAACGGCTGATTCAACCTCTGCTAGGCTACTAACCTAAAAAATGGGTTCTTTACCTGTAACACATGCAATAAACACTCGGAAGCATTAAAAAGTCATATATGGCGAGAATATGTTCACTGGCATTGGAGGTGCGATTCTTATTAAAAAGGTATTGCCGGTTTCTTTAGCATATACAGTTTTTTCGTTGGTCATTGAGAAGTCTGAAATCTTTTAGGATATCTGTGGCACAATATGAGGGTGACGATAAATTGTGAGGGGAAAAAAGTCGTTAAGAAACTCAAAAAGAATATCTGACAGTATTCATTGTGCTGGCAGTCATGTTGTTTTTTATGGACGGAAGGGTTAGGCATTGCTTATACGAATAAAACGAGTGAATATTCGAGAATTTGGCTAGATCACGGATCGTGTTTCCGTGAAAACGATGGGCAGGCATACAAGAGGGTGGGAGGGACCCGCGCCGCTGGGGAAGGAATAGGAGGGGCGAGGACATAAATACAGTAAATCGCTCTTTGGTCGCGGTAGACGTGGAGACTGGAAGGGTTCTTTCGCACGCACAACCCCTAATTCCTTTGGCCTGATACTTTAAATGTACGCGAACTTGAGTACCGATTTTTCAAGGCAGACATATATTTTAGTAGGAGCTTTTGAAGGTTCTGTGCCGGCAAGATTATTATCGTGACAGTATATTGAAAGTATCAATGCTACATATATTGGTCTGGACCACACATTGGGGTCTCATTCTAGCCGGAAGAAACCTAGGCTAGGCAGACAGAAAGTCATCCATAAAAGCATTGCCATAAGCAACACACTAAAACAGGCCTTTAAACTCCGCCCAAATAGTGGTAATTTGGCCGGTCGGATTCAACTATGAGACGGCCAGCATGCTATGTAAGTGTGTTTATCCACGAGAACTGAACAGATGGGCTATGACCTTCACGCGCGAAGAGAAAGGGGTATAGTGCCTACATGCCGCAATGACTAAAACGTGTCATCTTCCAGAACTTGCAGATGACAGCAATATATGTTGATGAACACTATAATGAAATAACATTGTTCGCATCAGCTCAAATTGGTTTTAGAAGCAATTCTATACCACGCACACTGCTAGATATTCTTAATCTATCTGCGAATGTCTCTGATGATGGGTTCGAGTGAGAATCCGAAACGTCAGGCAAATAAACCTCTTGTCCCAATGATCGCATCTTCATCTTCTGATATTCTTAATCTATTGTATGGTGGTAGCAGGAGCGTTGTTCAGTCTTCTTGTGCAAGTAGACAACCAAGCCTCGCAAACAGAAACAATACGGTTATAATGCTGTTTTTAGTAGAAAAAATAGGTCTATGACAGGCTTCATTGCTAAAAACGGAAAAAAGTCTTCACACAAAGCAATGCAAGGCAACACGTTTCATGGTCGTCGGGTAGTCTCGACCGGCGGAGCTTTGCTGGACTACAAGGTCGATGATTTAAAACTATACGCTCTAGTAGTCTGTCATAACTGTGACAAATTGACCGCCAACTAAACCTGTTCCTGCCGCATAAAATCAGGATTTTTTCGCAGTTTACGGGTGTTTATATTTTCCTTAAAATTTGACGGCCTTCTTAATATTACCACTGAATATAAAATAGACTGTAGTTGACGTGTGATGTTTTTTGTATATAAAGCCTGAAACCGTGAAGAAATATGGCCACAGGAAATGAGGCGGCTCAATTTTTGAAACGCCGCAGGCACTAGACAGTCCAAACAAAACACAATTCGAAATTCTAAAATTGGCCAGTATGACAATTATCATGTTGCTCAACTTCAAGCAGCAAACGAATGCCAAATAAGTTTGCCTATTAATTGACGTGTTTGCATTTGCTTTATGGAAGTCTCCTCATTTCAAAGATTCAGATCTTAGAAAACTGGCAGAAATTTTTCTTTAAATAAAGTATCATTTTTCGAACATTTAAAAAAAAGCTTAATTGATCAAGCTAAAAAACTGTTATAGGAGTGGGAGCCAGTATTTATCGTTCCTGATCAAGTTCCCTTCGTTCATTAACTCGTAACGAATTCAAAATATGCGTTATTCGTAGTTAAACACCTGAATACCTTTTGGCGTGAGTATAAACTAGCACACCCTCTCGGTTATTTTAGAGCTGGTTTTGCGGTTGGATGTCTTATAAATAATATTGTTTGGCATTTGGTATTTACTGCACTGTGACGTTTTGAATTTGTTCTTCAAAACGGGTTTATTTTTGATTTACCCCTCACTATGTACTCTATCGTGCACGCAACAATCGTATATTTTATATACTGTCTTTATTTGTGCAAGCGCAAATTGCAATTAATAGTTGATGTTATAATGACTGCTAGATATGCCGTAAAATAATGTAAGCATATTCAATGAAGACCGCTTGTTTGTACGTGCAGAATTGCATAGGGAAGCTTCAGTGGTTAAAGCAAGTTAAGGTTTGAAAACCCACCAGTCTTTCTATAGAGACCGCGAAGCATGCCACGCATTTTATGGCTTGGCGAGTCCTCTGTGAATGAAAGAGTTTATAAAACCCTGCATCCAACATAGAATTATTTTCCTAGAAGCAAACATAGGTGTTAGTACTTTCACGGCGATAACTAATTTGATTTCAATCTGTTTCTATAACTTAAGGCAATGTCAGTCAAATGGAGAATGCTGTCTCTAAGAAAATCTAATGTTTTTATAAATGCCATTTTTTTCGTTAACACCTTCGCAGGGAAAACAGCTTATTTCGTCCAGAAATAACCATTTTCAATGTCTTGATCTAGCGACTTGTCGGTTTCCCAAAAACACGAAACGGAGCATCATTAACGTTTAATGGCTAAAAACTTTTTCAAACATGATTTACCAATTGCAGTTTTACTGTAATTGACTTTATGCGTTCGCAGAAAAAAATATTAGCATATATATGGAATATTTTAAACTACAAAAGATTGTTTTTTTGTAATTTTGCTTAAGTCTAAAGGCTTTGGTCTTGGCAAAGGTAACTTATATGACTGGGGTTTGTCTTTGCCCAAAGAGGGTCGTGGCAGTTTCGAAAAACTAGTGAATCCTGCATACTGAGAATGTCAATTTAAGTCGTTTGTGGGGTTTGCATTTAAAAGCATGTATTAACGGTTAACTACTAATACATGCTCTACCAATGGGCAGCAATGTCAGCTAAGGTGTGAAATTTGTTAATTTAGCCTGTGCAGGATGATAGTTAACTAGCAGCAGTAGGCAAATAAAAAATATTCAAACCAAGCTGCCTTATTGGACTGAATGCATTAGTTAACATCAGCCGACCAAAACTGCGGAATATAAAAACAGCCTGGTAGCCGAATCACTCCTCTACCATATCCTGTTAGTGTGAAACTTTGCTTAACACAGCTGTTATCACGACTGATATAACTAGCACCGGTGACGTCAAGGACTGTGCAGACTTATTTACTCCTCCTCCTCATTCTCCCCCGAAGTCCGACGCGAAAAACAAAAGGCTTAAGAGGCATTTCCATCTCCTGGGTAACTGATTCATGACGGTTTTTTGCGTTTACATTCTAATCGATGTCTCAAGGTAGGCATCTGTTAACAATTAATAGCAACAACATTAGGCCCATTAGGCGTACAACGTCACATCAATCATCTTTCTCGGGTTGTCTGAAATGCGGTTGCGATTTGGTTCGAATGCGTACAAACCCTTAAATCTCAAATAGTCAGTTTTATTAATTCAACTGTTGCATAAGTAGTTAAATCCCCGGTTTTTAATTGTTTGCTTGTAGTGCAGTCGTTCTGCATGTCGAATATTTGCCGTAGTTCCGTTAAGATAATGATATTTTCAGACAAACCAGCGCATGATTTAACAGACTACGTCAACAAAGCCGTGAAAAACGACTCTGCTGCTCGGCAGCACTTGCAAGTATCACAACCGTTACGTACTAAAGTGCAAGCCGCATACTCACATGACCAACTCTTGCCGTCAGATAAACGTAATTATGGCAACGTGTCCTCATGTACGAAGCTCCTGCACTTTAAATTTTAGCTTGCCTGGCTGCCTTTATTTAAGAAGTATAAACCTCCGCACTTTGTAGCACATCGCACGTACGTTTTACCTAATAATATTTAGATGTCCAACAGAAATGGAAAAGCCCTTAACATCGCAGAAGTGGGGTACACAATGCTTGTTTAGAAGATCCATGATAGCCCTGCTGCGACATACCCGAGATCGACAACATGCCAAATTACAGTTCATTGGGATAGCCAATTGAACATGCTTGTCAGAGTTTGTATACTAACGAATTACCTATCAAAAGACTCTCACCAGTGACAATAAAATAACCCCCAGTTGCTGTAGAATTGTAAAATGCTCTTTAGTTGAGGTATCCCGTTATATGGCAAATAAAAGGCTGATGGCATTAAGCACCCTGGTAAAATGGAAATAAAATATAAGATAAACCGAAGACAGAAATGTCACGTATGGCAAAAAAGAACCCCAAGCATTTTCAATTGGCCGGTTGACTTCTTTAAAAATCGTTTCCCTTTGAGGCAACCGGAAAAGTTGATAAGATATGATGCGTTGTTAAAAACGGAAAAAAGACCTAATTCATGCCGTTAAACAGGTGTACTGGCTCTCGCTAGGTCCCGCGCGGTGAGTCGCACTTGTACGAAAGAGTCGAGGTTTGTTAAGCAGTTAAAGGCGGAGCATGGACGACAAACTGTTCAACTCCCGCCACCTGATGGCTATAGGCCAGCGTGGAATTTCGGACAAAACCATACTGTGCTGACAAAATTTGGGACTTTCTTTTGACCGCTTTAACTTACCACGTCGTAGTGAACTGTAATTTAGATGTGTGGCCTAGTATTTGGCCTGCAAAAAAACGTACTTGTAGGGTCCCTTTTTGCATTAACCCGAAAGCATTAAATCTAGCAGTTAATTGCATATCATAATACCTTACCAGTGATTTTTTATGCTGCCTCTCTTCAGCACTTTGGTTTCAATGTTTATGGACTCTCTAATGTGATCAAGTCATTTTTATTTAATCAAATGTTGCGGAACTAGTTTAATTGTTTTTATCCCTGTTTTTAATTGTTTGTTTGTAGTGCAGTCTTCCTACATGTCGAATATTTGCCGTAGTTCCGTAAATATAATAACATTTTTTGGCACACCGGCGCATGGTTTAACATATTGTGTTAATAAAGCCGTGAAAAACGACTCTGCTGCACGGCAGCATTTGTAAGTATCACAACCGTTACGTACTAAAGTGCAGGACACATACTCACATGATCGACTGTTGCCGTCAGATAAACGGAATTACGGCAAACGTGTCCCATGTACAAAGATCCTGTACTTTAATTGTTAGTCTGTCTGACTACCTTATTTCAAGACGTGTAAGCCTACGGCACTTTGCATCACATTCTATGCATGTTTTACCAAAGTGAAATCAAACCGATGTAAAAGAGCCCTTAACAACGCATTAATGCTTGTTAAGAAGATCAACGGTAACCCTTCCGCGACGTACTCGAGATCGACAAATTAAATATAAGGAAAACGAAAGACAGAAATAGCAGTTTTGGCAAGAACAGAGCTGAGAAAATTCCCGATAGGCCGGTTGCTTTCTCAAAACACCATTTTACCGTGAGACAACCGGAAATTTTGTAAAGATATGTTTTGTTGTTAAAAATGGAAAACAGACCTAATTTAGGCCATTAAAAAGTGTACCGGCTCTCACCAGATCACGCGTAGTGAGTCGCACTTGTACAGGCGAGGTTTGTAAGCAGGTGAATGCGGAGCAAGGACGACCAACTGTTCAACTCTCGCCACCTGATGGCTACAGCCCAGCGTGGAATATCGGGCAAAACCATACTGTGCCGACAAAATATGAGACTCCCTTGTAGCCGCTTCAATTTATCACATCATAGAGAAACGTAATGCAAATTCGTGGCCTAGTCTTCGGCATGCAAAAAAACGCCCATGTAGGATCCCCTTTTACATTAACCTGAAAGCAACAAATCTATCATCCGATTACATGTTAAAATACCTTATGGCACACTCTCTATACTGCCTATCTTCAGACTACCCTTGTCAAACGTGCCAACCACCGTCTAACCGTGTCCTTACTGATGCACAGTCATAAACGCTATTTTAAGTATTATTTTACAAAAGTTTCTTCAGGCAAATATATAAAACCTATCAATAGATTTTGCAGCTACCATCCGTATGCTTTCCTGCACTGTTTCGCCGGCGTTGGTCTAATATTTAATTTATTTCTTTTAAATTAAATGCATGGGACTTGCATGTAGCAATCTTATAAAGCCACAAAAACATAACCTAAATTAGTTTTTTTGGCTCGGACAATACTGTAAGCTGCATAGTTAACATTATTTTTAAATCTAAAAAATTACCAGTAAAATTCTAAAAATAGATAACATAAGTAGGATGCAATATATAAATGCGAAGTCGACTCCTGTGAAAAGAAGACCTCGAAATCTGATAACATGTTTCTCGCAAGTTCCCAGCAATGCGGTAAAATGCATAAAAGAGCAAAAACTGTTAATAAATGATGAACAACGCCCACGAAATAGGTCAGTATATTTTAAGAGTAATAGGCAATGCCTTTGAAAACCCTATTGTAAACGTTACATGCAATATCTCACTATAAATAGACATGGTACTGAAATATTGTCAGTAATATACACATTTAACATAATATTTTTCGGCGAAGATGTAGAACCAAAATGTTAGAACATTCAGTTGTAGATGATTTCAGTAAAATGTAATGACGGTCATCCGCATCAGCGGTATGGGTATGCAAGGCGTTGGTTAAGCACCACAGAGCTGTTCTATTCAGGCAAGCGATAGTGTCCAAGCAAATATGCATCGAGCCTTTGCTTGAACGTCTCCGTGGTATCCGCCATTATTACGTCCTCGGGAAGCCCGTTCCAGGCACCGACGACTCGTTGTAAAAAACAGTGTTTGCGAACGTCCAGGCGGCATCGGGATCCTCTAAGTTTTAGAGAGTTCCCACGCAGGTTTGTTGTTGTGGCCAGGGTGAAGAAATCGTCGGGGTTTAGGGCACATTCCCGGTTCCTCAATATCCGATAGGCCTGTATGAGATCTCCTCGAACCTGCCTGTACTCAAGAGGAAAAAGTTTAAGTTCCCTAAGTCGGCAGTTGTAAAGTAAAGCCCTGAGGCCTTTTACAATTTTTGTTGCTCTCCTCTGAACTCTTTCTAGCAACTTATAATCTTTTTTTAGCCACGGGCGCCACGCTTGGATTCCATATTCCAGATGTGAGCGAATGAACGCTCCGTATACTTTTCCAAATAACTCTTTGTCTATGTCCACGATAGATCGTTTAATGGCAAAGAGAACACTAGTTGCTCTTTTGGACGCCCTAACACACTGATATGAAGGCTTAAGGGTCGACAGAATGTTAACCCCAAGATCTTTTTGTTCGGTTACATTTGAAAGGCACCTTCCACCAAGTTGGTAATGGTGATCCTCTCCGTCAGATCTTCTAGTCGTTTTGAGACGCAGCGCGACGCACTTCTCTAGATTAAACTTTAGCAGCCATTTGTCAGACTTTATTTACTTATTTAGGTAAATGCCATTCCTACACTGTGTACATAGACTGCATTTTTAAGCCAAAATGCATTCCCACAGACTCTTCACTTTTCCTTTGTAAATGACAGTCCTATCAAAGAGGATATGCTGAATCTCCAAAATGTGTTTTAAATACCTGACTGGATCAGTTTAACTAACTGGTTAACAGACATTGCCGTATCTTGGACAGCAGTTCCGTGTGTCAGTGCCGTATTTGCGGCCTGCGACTGGAGGCGAATGACTAATCAGAGAAATGAAATGGGGCAGGTCTGAGAAAATATACAAAAAAGTGTTCTACTGTTTCTCTATTTTTTGGTTGTTTGACCACAAAAACATATTCGTTAAGGAAAAGTCTACCGAACGATTGATCCATTTTATTCCATTCTAAACAACTTCGCGGGGATATTTCTTTCCGGATTAACAAGTTACAAAGAGCTTAGAAAACATGATCCACCAACCCAAAAATTGTAACAACGGCATTAGCGGCGCTCTAAAATACCGACGCAATCCTGACTACCGTCTTCGCCCTTACGTCAGTATCTGCTTACGTATCTAAAACTCACGAATAATATTAACCAGGAAAACACGAAGATCGTGTTATTGGAGCGGTTTAAAAATCGAGCTGCGGAGAGTGAATGGATATCGTAATACATGGCCTCGTGTTTGTGATGTAGCTCTCAATCATCTGCCAGGAATGCTTGTCGGTCATCCTTTTTGTTTAAAAAAATCCTGTTTAGGAAGGCAGGAGCAACGCTTCAGGCCGAGCTGGAACTGTTTTGCCCGCAGCATGGAATGCTACTGATTAAATCCACACAAAATATCATTATCCGATAGATATATTTGGTAAATCGCATTTATTTTGACGAACAGACGTCGGAGCACGTGTCACAGCAAACTACGATTTGTTTTCGACTATCCACGATTTTTGCAAGTGACCCTTATACAAACCCGAGGCCACATCCGAGTAACGTTGAATCCGTAAGACGCCACCTGGCTGCAAAAAGAATGCTTGTTTCCACGGCTGCTTTCGTCTTCGGTTCGAAAAAATGACTTAAATAGGGTTGCAATATTATCAACTTGCAGCATTATCCCAAAAGTTACCAACTACTTCGGGATGTTGGTATTTTGATGAGCCTGCGTCCAACCGCCTATAAAAATATATTCTGTAAAAAATAAACACTTAAATATTATGGATTTTAATCACAGATTTCACATTTTCATACGGGTTTAAATGCATTCTGTAAAACCTCACATGAAAATATTCTGTATTTAATCATTTTGTGGAAAGTTACGTTTTCTTTAAATTTTAAGCCCGAACAATGTGTGTAATTGACTTTAAAAAGGCAACCAGTTTTGAAACACCCTATCTCTGCCTATACTTCTTTTGCATGCAAAACTTACAGTATAGCTGAAATTCCTATATTGTTTTCTTTTAATAGCGTACGGAAGTGTGTAACTTTCCGTACGCGTAAACAATACAACTTGCAGTTTAGAAACGTAGAATGCATGCAAAGCGGCAGGTAGTGTTCGAAATTGCTTAAAAATTTGAAAACCTTTTAAAAACCAAAATATAGGCCTTTGTCATGTGAGTCAACTAAAAAACTTAATCTTTTGTTAAATGAGTCAAAGAATGAATATTTTCATTTATGTGTATTGACAGGGCACATGTCATAATGGCTAGGCATGTGTTAAAAAGCTAGTGGGGAAGCTTATCTTTTAAAGAATTCGTAATCATAAAAAAGTGTATATAGCAAATATACAACAAAACGTTTTCAGTGCCAGACTATGTCAGTAAAAAATCAGAATTATGCAAGTGTCTTAATCCAAACTCTTGCTCAAGAAAGATAAGAAACAGATAAGCGAACTTGATTGGTTAACATATGCGCTGACATCAGCAAACAACTGATGTGAACGGAACACAGAACTCAGGTCAGTTTGCTTTGATATACTAAAAGTCAACTGGAAAGGGAAAGGCCTTCACAACTGCGCGGTTTTTCCCCTTAAACATTTTCCGTTTTCCAGGTTCAATTTTATGGATTTTGTTTGCAGTTGATGGTATATGAACATGTCATTTTTCTTTCCTGTCATCTAATGTTTTAGAGTTTGTGGATGTATGTTACTCCTCCATTATGTAATCATTCTGATGTTTGTCTGTAGCAGCTTGAATTATACATTTAAACCCCGATAGTATTCAGCTTAGCCTGACCAATCTTTTCTAATCGAAACTGCATTTCAGAATCGGTTATTTAGTGAATGCTGTCCTCGAAAATATTAATCAAAATTAGGAAATCTGTATTGATTGAAAAATGTATAACTTAACTACAGTTGTTAGACTAACTGTTGCACAGCTAAACCTCACGACAACGCAGTCACGTTGAAATGCTGAATTGTAAGCAAGTTTCCGTCGACCGATTGCAACATAAACACTGTGTACAGATGACTGCGTAAATAGCATGACGTTGAACACTGATTTTTGATGCCTACCTATATTTAGATATATGTTACTGAAAACCTTCAATCTATTTTTACCCTATTTACTGACATATTAAGCTTTCTTTAAAATTACACTCGAAGACTGGGTATTTTGTTTCTATAAGATTTGTAATTATTGGACTTTTAAAACAGTGAATTGTCCTTACATAAATTATCGTACTGCTTGCAAAGAAAACAACAAGAACCACATCTTTTACAAAAATTTAAAAATCGTATATGATGCTTTTTTAACAGTGTTTATAAGTTTGTGTTTTTTACCGAAGAAAAGATGGACTTTCTATGGTTTGGAAACTACGACAACAACTGCAACGGCAGGTAAGTTTCAAAGTTGTTCGGGGATTGGAAAGGTTACGTAAGACCGAACTATACGTTTTCTTAAAGTATAAATTTAAAGATTGGGATCTTTCTCACTAAAAAATACAAAACTTTATTTTCTACATGTTCTCCATAAAATGTGTTTGGATTAATAAGGGCATTAAACATCAGTCCAAAAATGTAATACTAATCAAGTGGTTTAGAAGCCGGCATCCTGACTTGACGGACACATTTTACGAATTTGCTGTGCGACAATTAACCCAAAGAGCTTACTTATGCAATGTTTTCTGGTCGAAATCACATTTTGCAATTCGGTTCAACATTCTTTAAGATAGCATATTAACGGTACTTTCAAAATAAGGAGGTTATGTAATTTGATTTTGTTCAAGAAGATTTGAGATTGATTGTCGCTAACATGCTTTTTATTCAAAACTGTAAAACATATAATTGACTACAACTAACAGAAGGGAGAACACATTTGGAATAACTTCTGTTTAAGCCTTAATACAGCCGCAAAATGTAGATAAATTTAAGCGCTACTCCATATTCCTAAACATAAATTCATATCGACTTATTTGTGAAAAACTCGTCGCCTCAGTGGGATTCGAACCAACGCAGAAAGGGGAAGGCTTCAGTACGGCCAACGCCCTAACCACTTGAGCTACGAGGCCCCGCCGGACGACGCGAGTTTAAGCACATTTGAGTCAAGTTACCCGCCCAACATGCTGCAACGTCTAGAATCCACCAAATCTGATAGAGTAAGTTGACTGCTTAAGCAGGATTTCCTATGTACTTCACCTAGAATCCACCAGATGACTACCAGGCACACGTAATTCATAGTTGTTTTGACAGATTTTGAATAATTCAGACGTTGCAGTAGGTTGGACGGGTACCTTGACACAAATGTAATTAAACTCGCGTCGTCCGGAGGGGCCTCGTAGCTTAAGTGCTTTGAGCGCTGGCTGTACTAAAGCCTCCCCCTTATTGCGTGGGTTCGAATCTGACTTAGGCACCGAGTTTTTCACAGTTGGGTCAATATAAATTATTCAAAATCTGCCAAAACATTCATAGACAGCAATTATTATGAAGAAAATGCCATAATATACATTCGGGTTAAGAGTAAATTTACACTCGAAAAGCTTGATTAATTTTTCTTTAAACTGTAGCCGCATTCTGGCAGATAAGGCATAGATTTAGTACGGCAGTGAAGGCCATATTGGGTAGGTAACTTTCACACATACGAGGGCCAGATCAGCCATATAACTAGTATTACGGACGAGTTTGGGACGCTCGCGTAGACCGAATCAGGGAATGCCGGTTTTGGTTAAGAGCTGTCCGCTCAGGGGGGTGACCGGTCGAGACAATCAGACGATGCAACCCGCCGTTTAGAGTAAATGCCTCGGATTCACGCCCAACACAGATTTGACGCATTTAAACGCACATCATTGCCTGCTAAAAGTTTATCGACGTACGTACACGATATGTTTTAGAAATAATTCACTGACTGCTTAATAACTGTTGCCGATTGTACAGACAGTTAATAACAAACTGGATTACCGCCAATATGCTGCCTAGTTTTGCAACGAGTGGAATATGACACTAACTTCTGGGCCAAAATACGATAATTTCCCTAAAGAAAGGAACGCACAATGAACAGATACACCTTTAATTGAAGTTTTACCTCTGCTTAACATTCCCCCTCGTAAAGACAAGCATAGGCATCCCGCCGCTTTCAGATGTGAGCGTACAAGGACTGAGTGACGATATGACCGCCTCATGCGTTTTTGGAAAGGTAACTAATGTCATGAGAAGCATATTTCGATCAACAAAAAAGGATGTTGTCGACCTCTATTCCATCCCGTTAAAATAATGCTGGTTCAAGAGCATTCGCTGTTTCTACCTAGTGGCCTCTGGATTTTAAAGGCGTCAGGCTCACTGAAGAAGTGCTTTGCAGAAATCCTACTTTCTGGCTAACGTGCAGAGACACCTATAGTGTTTGTCCGGTTGCAAAATGTATTTGCCATCCTCCACGTCTATAGGTCAGCTTTTATCCGTGCATGGCAGTGCCGTGCAAAAAAAAACAACCTATAAAGATCCCCAGGCAAAAGTGATCTGCTCACATTTCGTGCACGAAGTGCTGTCGCATGTATGAAGGCCAAGCAAACCAATATCTGAACACCCGTATTGTTAACCGCAAATGACCGATATTGCTGAACGGTCTACCCTGAATCATCCTTGCGCATATCCAGAAGATAATAACTTTATTAGTTCGGATGATACCGAAGGGATTGTAATGTTCAGCTAGAATAAGGCATGGGTTTGTCACCATTGAGTTAAAAACTGCTCCGTAGAGCTATATGTTTTCAATAAAAGGTCTTTTACACTCGATTCACAATCACTCATCCTAATTCAGCGATTATCAGTTCCTAGATCTCGTTCTCCCTCCGAAAGGTCAAGACCTAACAACCCATCCCCGCTCAGACACCTATGTTAACGTTGTGCATTTCCCCCCACAGATGAATACTTTGCTACCGTAACGTCAATGACGCCATTCTCAGCGGTGCGATAGTTCCATCTGTTCCTTATTACTGTTGTCTTGCGGCAGCTTGAACTACATACCTTTTAAAATTATCGAGTACACCTTTATTGCTTGGGTGGACATTGAATATAACATAGTGGTCTCAGGACGCCCCAAAAGCATGTTAGGTGGTCTCACTATGTCTTGGGACGCAATTTAAAGTACCACTGGCAGGCACGCACCGACGCATAGTACAGATACTAACGACATGGCAGCCTGGAGAGGCCACTATCCAACCACAATAAATCCCAGGTTCGCGACACTTGTTGCTTTGCTATCCAAATCCTTAAACATGGAGCCTAGAGCTGGTTATCCTGTCGGTTGCGACCGGATATGCTGATTATGCAGAGAGTGCTTATCGATCGGACTACTGCATCTGCGCATCCAGTCGTACCATGGCTTGTGCACCCGATTATAACCGATAGATAGAAAACCCAGTAAATCAACGGTTACCGCAAATACCGACCGCGTGTGTTATGAAGCCAGGCATTATATATGACTGGACGATGATGACTAGTTAGCTAAAAATAGTCATTCAGTCTCCCTCATCCTTGTCCTTAATGGTAATCGGCATGTGCAGAAGGAGTAAACATCATCAGTACCTTCATTAATGACGTATTATTGATCAATTAACCATATTTAAAGTTAGGGAAGATAGGCAAAACAGTATATCGGCAAGCAGAACACCAGAGTTATTGTTTCCCCGCTACATAGAATCATCATGTAAAGTCAAGGTCTGCCCATAATATGCTTTAGTTTGTGCGATCCGTTAGAATACTAAAAAAATGATAAAGTTATTTGGGTCTTATTTGCAAATTGGCCTTAAAGTCGGTTTTAAGAAGTTAGCTAATTTGATCGTTTTCGTGTTTTATAAGGATGGTTTTAGGCGTTTAACTACCTAGACAATTATAACAATATAGGCCATTTCATCATAGGAGGTATGCGCCACCCAGAAGAACACATTATGCCAATTCGAACCATTGAACTTTTCGGCGCCTGATTGATTGGAAAGCATAGCCGGCAGGACAGCGACCAACCTTTCTGTCGTCAAGAGCTATCAGCAGCGCAATGCACTTATCAACGTCATGATTAATAGCACTGATCATAACGGTATTAATGGAATAGAGTGAACGCCACCGTTCTGCAAGATAACGTCATTTTTGCTCCTAACAGTGGTCTGATTCTGATCAGATTGTAATCAAATATTTGGATAGCGGTCGGCCATCACGTCTGTGCCCGTTGGCGAGACTTAGGATTGTTCCAACAACGATCCTTGAATATTATAAATGACTATTGTGTACTTGTTAAAAAATGGCGACGGGTAGGAAAAAGTATTTTGGTACACGATCACCGGGACAAGAGCTCTATGAGCCTGACGTTTCGGATTCCTGCTCGAATCCATCATCACAGACAAAAGCAGGTAAGGATGGTTCATGCATATGCGGCTGCAGTATTTATAGAATGCAGCAGCCATGCTGCCGCATAGCTATAAAAATTCACGGCTCCGCCCCATCAACAGGATCGCTGCACGTGGCGTGATGGCCGACACTCGCCTCCGTAAGGTGCTCAAAGACGGCGCTCCTCTCCGAATTATCGCGTCGCTCAAGGGTACTCCAACTTACGGACTGGCTAAGTGGATGTTCCGGCGTCTCAAGTTCCTGACCGCTGAGTCAGACACCACGGTCTCTTCGTCAGCACAATTCTTGGAGAAACTCAAAGGGGTAAGCATCCATCCAAATAGGGTCATGGTCTCTTTTGATGTTACATCCCTTTTTACTTCTATTCCCCAGGACCTGGCGATCAAGACAATCGAGCTGCTTCTACAAAGCGAATACGATGAAACGGAGAATCGTCTTGGACGCGCCCAAATCCTTCAGCTCCTGAAGTTCTGTCTCAGCACGTACTTCACGTTCGACGGGACAATCTAGGAACATGTGAAGGGCACACCAATGGGTTCGCCGATTTCGGGGTCCATCGCAGAGGCGGTCCTGCAACGTTTAGAGTCGCTGGTCTTCCAACACCACAAACCAAAATTCTGGGCCCGGTATGTGGATGATACCTTCGACGGTAACGATCGGGATCAACTGCTCTTGTCTCTGATGATAGATTCGAGCAGGAATCCTAAACGTCAGGCTACTAAAGTTCTTGTCCCGGCGATCGCGTCTTCTTCTTCAAGACTGCTTCGTGGGACTCGTATCTTCGATTGTATTATGATACAGTTAAAAAATACTTTTGTGCATAGCCATTTTAAACCTATTTTCCATAGCCAAATTCGCGTTTTTAACGTTGGGCTGTGGAGATATATACGTTATGGTCGCTTCGTTTACCGAATTGTCATTCCAGGCTTCTAAGCCATCATCCACCAGTAATGACCAAAGCTTAACTTACGGCATCTGGGGTTTCGGCCATTGCCGAATATCCTGACAATTGAGCCAGCTGTTTGTTGTCTTATTTTTTACGATTCGACTCTTACATTATGGTAATGGGATGCCACCGTTCGTATAAAAGAACTTTTTGGTCCTATCTTCCCATTGCCAGTATAACCGATTGCAATTGACTGCGTTATAAGCCAAATTAACCTGAAATCGACCCTCTTTTTTTGCAAAACCACGGAATTGGGTATGCTAATAAGTTAGAAATGGCCCTGTGGTCTCCCTTTTGCTGGTCGGTCAAATTATTCCGCATATGCACAAGGTGTACGTAGTACTGACAGATTAAGCGTGTTGCCAGCAAGCAGAACTATGGTTTGAGACGATTTACACTATTCACAAAGGAATAAATCTGTGCAATTTTATGAACTGATTGCAAAATTGATGAGGAAAATAGGCCGTCATTTGCTAGATTTCTTTAAAGTTAAGTGTTAAGCGCGAAAAAATATTAAATCGCGTTTTATGTTTGGATTAAGTTCAGCACATGCCTACGCAAATGAAGGTCATGTAATTATATGTGGAATAAACTTTCCACAATAGCACGCTGTGCCAATTCCAACGTCAAAACGTCTATGTGTAATTATTTAAAGGTTCAACTAATTGTAAGAGCGACAACTCTTTCTGTCTTCGGCGGACAATAGCAGCAGGGAAGTATTTATCGACGCTGTCACGAAAATTGTCACTTGTAGCGGCATTCTTGGCATAAAGTGGACGCCATCCTTTCGTAGGCTAAACCCATTTCTACTTCCAAAAATGGCATTAATAATAAGTCTTTGGAAGTGAACGTATTTGCACATATTATAACAATGCTAACCACTAAACGGTCTTTACTTTGCCTTTTCATTAGTTTTCCACTTCAAGGGACTCACCAAGCGAACTTCTAAGAGGGCACCTAACGCAAGCTGTATTACGCAACTTCCCAGCAGCTGACGCCCGTGTACTCTTCTCCCCTAGTCCCATCCTACGCGGAAAGGGCAAGGACAAACTGTCAGTACGGGCCACTTGTCGGTGTATTTACTCCTTCATCTGCTCCTGTGGAGCAGAATATAGTGGTCGCACGAGTCGACGTTTGTCCAAAAGAACAAGAAGAAAGCACCTTCTAGAATGGGTAGGAAAGGAGGAATTAAAGAACTTTAACAGCTCTATCCTCGTCCAAATGGTAGACATAGATCACCGTGTAGATGCCGGACAGTCTTTTCGAGAGATTCACAAGGTTAAGTCAAGCTATCTAAAATCATTAGGAAAGCGCCTGTTGGCAGCGGCAAAGGCGGTTGCAATCAGACTGTATATACCAGTTCTATGCGCGTAAAAGGACTTCGTGCAGATCCCACAGTTACCTTGGTCCAAATCCACCAGTGCCCGCCATCCCCTTCTCCCCCCTGACACTGACGGTAGTTTCGTTTTTCACCTCACCCCCCCAGACGCTCCTCACTCCCAAACCCCTCCTAGAGAAAAAAACTATTCCTTGCCCGCATTTTCTCTTTTTAATCACTTCGACAGCAATATAAACGTATAGGTCTGATGCGAATTTATCGAAAGCTAACGTTTGCTCGCCAAATTGTATTTTGAAATTTCAATGGAACTTTTTGCAACTCTAAAACAAAAGCTGCTCAGCTGTATATATTTTACAGCCATTAGGTTTCCTGTTTCATAATGAGTGCCTATAATGCATGTATCTAAACTTATGCATTAGTTTGATAAAGTTTTAAGGACTAAAATTTTAATATACATAAAAAAATTGCCCATTTCAATGCACTAACACAGGTCGCTTATATGCTTTTTGGCTTTTAAACGACTATTTGTTGTCAGTCAACACTAAGGAGGTTATGTGTGTTCATTGCGGTTCTTCGGCGGTGCAATCAAGTTCTGCGATTCTTTGCATAATAATGGTGCTTAGGCTAATTGCATGTTAATTTACCTACTAATAATGGAATCCATCGTTAGGCAAAGAATTTTCCCGTAAATCATGCAGACGTTTTCATTAACCTATCGTGACGAACGGTAGACGGCATGTTTGACGTCTGTGAGTCTATAAAAAGAACGAAAAATGAACTTTAAGCACGTGAAAATTTATTAGGCGCCCATAGTAATGGATTGGGCTTATGAAACATGTCTCTGTTAGCGCAAAATCACGAACCGACCTGAAATCAGCCCGAGAGCATCTATTAAAACACTATGTTATCGAGATACAAGCTTCAATAAAAGTAACTACACAAAGCATGTCCTGAAAAATACGCTTTCTTAGTAAGCAGGGAAGGTTTTGTCAGGAAAGTCGGAAGTGTCGACAGTGAAGAAGACATATCACGATATTAGACATGCACTGTTAAATTGTACAACGCTTGATTATGAAAATGACTAACTTTACAAAAATAAATGCAAAGTAATGTTTAGAAAGTGATTTTGTATACATTTATTTATAGCAGAAAGGAGGGATGACAAAGATGCGGGTAGATTGATGCAGTACTGTTTCAGGCTTATTGTGCCTTCATTCAGCCAAGCATAAACCTGACCACCAGCAGCTGGGACCAGAAACACAAACATGCGCACAGACGCAGCTGGCGCAGTCGGTCCACCACTGGGGTCTACCAGATGGGTCATGAGCACTTCATCGAACCGAAGTTCATCAGCACCTTGCCACCTGTCATTCTCTGTCGCTGCGGATCGGGTCTTTTTTCAATCAGGAAAGGGCGTACACCGATCTATTGGCTTCACGAAGCAATATTCTTAAATATCGTTAAAGCCCCTGTGTTACTTAAAGCATGGCGCTCAGTAATGAGCATCGTGCCCGATCAATTGTTTTAAGATCATGTTGTACAACATTTTCATACTTTTCCGTAGTGAAATGCCCAAAATATGACTGATTAAAGTGACAAGCATCTCATTTTATGTCAGGGGCAAAGGCGTAGCACGAATACGTTTTCATAAGGTCGCAAGTTTTCAGGCTGGCACGTTACTACCACACAATTTTATGTGTAAAGTGAAATTTATTATCCGTCAAACCTATATTTGAGTTTTACTGATGACGGAGTCCGTCGAATTTCCGCGTGTTATTGTTTTCAGGGCTTTAAATCGAATACGCAGAGGGGTAGGTCTTGTTCCGTATATTTGCCAAAGCTGTTATGCAAGATGCTTCTTAAAGCTTTAGACGAATTGATGTGTGATTGGCTGTTTTGATCGCATTTACATTTTCCCAAAAAAAACATAGAACCCTGGAATCAAAATAGCGGATGTCGACAGCAAACGTCAACGACAAATATCGATAACGAGCGCTATGATACTGTACTTTGTTGACGGATGTTCATGAAATGTGTTTGCATACGGAGCCAGTTAAATTGCGGTTTTGGTATCTTTGGGTGTTTTGTTCTTTGCAAAAAATTGAGACAATCGTTAAGTATTAAACAGGCGAACATATAATTCTCTTTATACGCCAGCCATATCTGTTAGCTCTGCTTTCGTTTAAAAGCCACTGCGCGAATCTGAATGCATAGAAAATTTGCAGATAGTACTCAAACAGTTGACACCCTGCCCGTTTCTTTTTTAACTTATGTATTAGCAGAAGCTGTATCATTCAAAACGTATTTTTTCGTATGTCCAGAGTTTAGAATAACGATTCAGCAATGGCCATTTTCGCGACCGCAATTAGTGTATTTACAAACGACAAAACATAGATCAGCACGTTCGGCCAGAGGTTAAAAAAGCCTTAAAACGTTAACATGTTAACGGGATGAATTGTCTAACTTCCCATATCTTATTTTCAGAAACTTACACGAGATTTAGTTTACTCCAAGGAGGCTGTTTGCAGCCTACAAGTGGAGTTTAACACGTGACCAAACTCGTTTTTTAAGGCGATACGTTTTGCTGGATAAACCCCTGAAGGTTTTATTAGTGTCCTTTAAAGGACAAAACACTAAACGCGGATATGGTCGCATGCCTAGGACAGAAAGCATGTATCAGCTGATATTTATAATTCTTTCGCATGATAAAATCATTTCCACACAGACTCCATAGAAAAGAGTTATATTTTCCGTACGGGGTGAGGTGATAGAACACAATACGGAACGTTGTAGGTGCCGAAAAGTAGCATACCAGTTCTTGTTATCAGATAATGCAGGATGTGAATGAAGTGATATAAATTGTTTTTTACCAATATAATTATTGGGCCAAAATACTCAATGTAATAATTTTGAAAATTGAGAACTTGGGTTTGATAAAGAAATTTCAATTGTAAGACCGACAGACAGACACAGTACTGTTTCGGGCTTATTTTGCTTTCATTCAGCCAATCATAAGCCAGACCATCAGCCAGGACAAGAAGTACAAGCATGCGCACAGACGCATCCAGCACAGTTTGTCCGCCACTGGGTCTACAGATGGGTCATAAGCAGTTAATTGACGAAGTTTATCAGTTTTTCGCCACCTGTCGTCCCCACTATATATATTTATATATGTGTATGCAACATTTAACGGAGCGTAAGAAATGTAATATAAAGAAGGCTGCACAGGAAGGCAAAACAGTTAGATAGCCTTTAATTTATCAATGCATACGCGTCTCCTTAGGATACTGTTCATCATTCTCCATTGACTTTGTTCCAGTATACATATGTTACAAAAGTCATCAGTAGAATTTGCCTATTTAAAATAAATACGGATGTGAAGTGGGCGCAATCTTATGCGTTTGTAACTATAATGCCAAAACGAGTTTGTCCTCGTAACTGGTTGCCTGTTTGTGAACTTTGCCCCCATACGGAGCTCGTTTGCTTCGTAAGGCCAATAGATTGGTGTGCACCCATTCGTGATTACAAAAATGAGTATTTTTGCGCATGCGTTTGATGAAATATTTTTAAAACTTATGGGGGCATCAAAAATCAACGAGATAATTCACACTAACCGAGTTAAACTTTTAATAATTGCACTGTTTGTGGGTGTCATCCTGAGGTATTTGAATTATTTTGGGATTAACCTGCAAACTGAATATTATAACAAACACTAATTTGGTAATATTATCTTGCTGAAAACGCAGTTCGAAATTTTGGCCAACATTTTATAAGCCATAATATCCAATGTGCATCATAAGGGGTTTATTAAGTAACATTGTCTTAAATGGCCTGACGGCTAAAGAACACTAATTTAACTGAGTAGGTTGTTTACAAACTTATTGCTTGTCGCGTAACAATAGTTAGGTTGCCGCAATTTAAAATTGGTCTTTCTGTCTAATACCAGCTGTTGGAATTAGCTTTCTAACACGGGTTATTTTTAGAGAAACGGACAATTTATGAATTTTCAACGTCAAGTTCATGGAGTTCTGCAATTTTAGTCCTTAGGGTGCAGCAAAAAGCACATAGGGTTTCCTTAATTTAGTAAGGTCAATATTGTTCTTCCATTTAAAAAACAAAATTTCATGACGCCGCCGTGTCTGTGACGGAATAATTATTTTCACGTTTGAATGCAAGAATATTTTTGAGGCGATTATGATTCTAAATATCCGGAATTTGAAAACAGAAATCGCAAAATATTTAGAGTTTAAGCGAAGTATGAGTATTTTGATTGCTACTCTTCCGTGAACGCATAATCGCAAAACGCCGCCTTAAAATGAGCAAAGAGAGGAAACGGCATATTCTTATATTTTTTGTTGACAAACGTTACTATTTTGACGACTAAAAAACTTGTCAAAGATGATAAGTTGATCTTTTGTTTCCGAGCGCAAAAATGCATGTCAGATGGCATCCGCGAACCGAATGCTGGACGATTAAATTCCGTTAAATTATAACTAATAAGAGAAAATTTTCCAATTTCCTAAAAGCATATTCGTTGTTGACCTTTATGCGGACGTTCTTTTTAGATGATGACGAGGTTAAGAGCTTGGGCATGTTTTCAGATGTGACTCTAAAAATCACATACCTGCAATGAACGCTCAAAATCTCACAAAATCGGCAAAAGATTTTAGGGAGTTTTCTTGTTCAAAGGTCATAATAAACGCATAACGTACACTCTGTTTACGGGGAGTCGACTGAATGTACTTAAAATGCCTAGTTTGTTATCGATATTGTTCGGCTGATCTGAAAAACAACGGAATGCAGAACAAAGCAAGGGTCCTAATTACTGTTCCGGGAAACGTGTACACAATATGACATGTTTACGTTTGCAACTTTCTTTTCTTTTGACATTTGTTCTTCACAAAACCTACAGCAAAAGAGGACATTGTGAAGTCTTCTGTTCCTATGATGTCTCTATTTGACAAAGTCGGATAAAATCCAGTTCGTCATGTTTAACCGCATCTCATTTAATTTAAAAACATAACAAATACCTCGACAAACCGTTTGGAAATCTACACTCAAGCACCAATCCCCGAAAGTGCACCAGGGACCCAAACGTATTTTGTATTTGGCAAACAGTTTTACGCAGGCACATAGATGCAAATATAAACTGGCAAACATTTTAAACATCTGACTGAACAGCATTTCGATTAATACGTCAATCTTATAATGCATTTTTGTAATGAATTTATAGATTTTATTGCTTTTCATCCTGACGAAGTGCAAGCCTATGCTTGACAAAACGCAAAATATATTCCCAGAAAGCCGTTCAGCAAGCGTAAACTAGACGTTAATCTAAAATGTCTAAGGAAGAACATTTTTGTTTAGTATGTTTTAAGTATCGTTCTAATGAAAACAACGTGGATTTACTGTTTACCATTTATAAATTCAGCCTTTACGCCCTTCAACAAAAGGGCCGCATTAAGTGTATTCTTATTTGATTTACAAGGTCCTGAGAAATTTTCCTAAATTTTTGTCAAACGCGTTCCTTTTGTCATGGATCCAATGCCATTGGTCATCCATCTATGTTTACATGCACTGGGTTATAGCATGATTTACGGCCTTGAGCAATTTTAAGCCAGTAAATTACGACATCCTGATTACTTTTTTCGCGAAAATTATCAGTCCAATCGACCTTCATTTGGTAGTGCCAACGATATCGCCCAACTCTGCGTGCATTGAGCAGTTGCGCGTTACGGAGTGGTAAATGAGACTGGACTAAAAACTTTAGTTTTCTTACATAATTCGATGTTTATCCGTCTTTGTGTAATTTTTACTAAGCGCGTACTGTCAAGAAATTTTTAAAATAGGATTTACCATCATCTTTGTTCAACTTCGTAGATCTGATCATGGATATGTAAACTACAGATAGTCCCATAAACTGAGGACTTTATGTACCCAGTAGCGATTTCCATTGCAATAACTTAACTACTCTGATTAGGCGCAGAGCCTAGCGAGCGCTTACTCTCACGCCTCAATATAGCCGGCGATTTCTTGAGACTGGGTGGTTCACACCAGCTAAGAAAACCATAATACAGTTTAAGTTTGTCTAGTTTTCAAACTATATCTGACATGTGGGAGTTTTTTATGTAGCATTTTATTGCTAAGAGTATCTTCACAGTTCAGCGCCTTCTAATCTCCAGTCATCGGTGAAGCCGGATGCACATCTATTGCGTAACCTCCAAGTGTCTTTTTTCTTAATACATTTCCCCGAATTTGCTTTGCAAGATCATTATAGGCATTAGAAGTTAATATCGGAGCAGCCCTGCAATAACTGTTCCAACATATGAATGCGACTCCACTGCGACAGTGTGAGATTTCGGTCTCGTACTAAAGGCCATCGTCCTCGACTGTGAGAGTGCGGCGTCAAGTTAAGATCTGACAGCGAAGCGAAGGAAGAAGTACGAGAACAATGGCAGCATCCGGCTGAACTGGCAAAAAATCGATATCACTTAAGGAAAAAAATACATTTATCAATGTCCTAAAACGATAACATATACTGGATGGATGCGAATATGCGAATCACAGGTTATTGTTGTAAGGAATGTGAACAAACGATCGCTAGATTAGTAGGCGTATTAATTTGAGCTTTTGGTCTCGTACAGGAGCTCATCATCAGAAACTGTGAGAATGCGGCACCGAATGAGCAGTTTTTGTAGTCAAGCTTTGAAGGGGGATATGAGTGCAGAGGGTAGTATTCACGATATGCTTAGCCCCCCGCCGTCTCATGGCGGCGTGACTGTTTACACCCATGGCTGGAAATTGGGTCTCGCCTCCTGGCTGCGAAAGCGAAAAGCGTGAGAGAAAGGGAGCTGTCAACGTTTCTGTTGATGGAGTTGGTGTCAGACACCCGTCCCGTCTTATTGCTGGCCCACGCTAGTATCCGCGTGCTCACAAAGTCAAATCCTTGGCCTTACTCCAAAGTGTGAGCGGCGACCTGAGACGATGTGTCGCCTCTCCGGACCGCCCATTTATGCTCCGTTATTCGT
Source organism: Spirometra erinaceieuropaei (assembly GCA_902702965.1). Lineage (NCBI taxonomy): Eukaryota > Metazoa > Platyhelminthes > Cestoda > Diphyllobothriidea > Diphyllobothriidae > Spirometra > Spirometra erinaceieuropaei. The sequence continues at coordinate 78,066 of CACRXP010000711.1, forward strand.
GAGCTAAGTCAGTCTCCGGTCTGTCCGATGAGGAGAGTTACCAACAATCTGGCAACTTCTATAATATATAAAGAACGTAGCAAAAGCAACCGAGCCTATTGCTCACCGTCCAACTGTTACTATGCGCACGAAAATCATGCACATGAAGGGCCGACTAGACACAGGAGAAAACTCTGTTGTCGTTTATAAGATCTTGTGTGATACTATCCTCGTCATTATACATGAGAGACCAGGCGACAGCTAACCTCGCGAATGACGGAACGCTAACTAGGAGTCCGGAGCGGCGAGGCCCTATCTCAGTTCGCTTCTCACACCCTGTAAGAGGGCCACAAATTCAATTTTGCGAGCGCGCGGACAATGGAACGAACCAGGTATAAAACAGGATGAGAACTCTTGGAGCTATGGGTGTCTGACACTAACCTTATCAAAAAACGTGTTTAGAAATTGCCCTGTTATCACGCGCTCCGTTCTCGAGGCCAAGAAGGGAGACAAAATTCTCAGTCAGGGGTGTACGTGATCACGCGCCGTAAGACGGCATTGCCTCCGCCTAATCGTAAACGCAAGCCCCTCCACGCCTATTACCCCTCCTTCTTTGTTTGAGTATAAAAATGATGTTTTGGCGCCAAATTCTCAAAGTCTCTGGTGACGCGAGCAAAAGCTCATGCCAATACATGTACTGGCCAGGTAATTACGCGTTCACCGTCTTTCTAATACTTTTTTTATCTGTTTTACCAAAAAACATGAATTTTTTAAGTGGTAGGCTATAAATAAAATGCGTTCTTGTCCGTCACCTAAATTAGTAACCAATTTAGGAGGTCAAAGAAAGCTGACACTGTAACCGGCTCGCAGTTCCCAGGTTGCCTATGGAAATTCACTGGTTGTTATGCAGTCTACAGGCAGCAATCGGACGAACACCTGTCGAATGTGCGCAATTGGATTGGCGAGCGATCCAATGCTGTGTTTGTGTTTCTCTTCATTTTTCTTAGGCGGGACGTTCTTACATCAAACCCATAATTTATCTGCTCGGTCTATTTTAGTAGGCCCGATGAAAATTGTCAGATTTTAACTAGATCTCAAAAAAACCTTTATCTTGTTTGACATTTTTCGTTTAATTAAAACCTGTTCATGAAGATTATGTGAAGTTTGGCTTGTTTTACGTTATCTATACACCAAAAGTAAACGCGCGTGCCGTCACCTTAACTACAAAAGCATTGTGTCATTTGGTATAAATAAAAAAAACCAAAAGATCTTTCAAAAAATACAGCCATGAATGACAAAACTGAGGACAAAGGCCAATCCTTATCTCAAAATTAAACCCCTCCTAACCATAAATCCTAGTTTACTGCCCTGTCATAATCATTAACCTGGCTTTATATTTAACCCCAATTGTAATAATAAAGACAGACCTAACAAAAAATTCTGCACTTAAAAAAATCCCTCACATGTTCGTCTTCTAGGACCCTTGTAGCAGGGCCAGCTAAAATATTTCACTGACCACAAACATTAATCTGTCGCGCACTGGTCGCGGTACGAAAATTGCCTGTCCCGTTTTGTCTTGGGGCTCTCTTTCGGCCCTGTCGACAGTCGTACAGCAACCAAGTTATACATCGCGATCATTCTTAGCATTTCCGCCCGTAACCGACAGGACAACGAGCCTGTGACTCGATAGTTGGAACTTTAGACGTCTAACCAACAGGTCGCTGAATCGATCCCTGTAATTTTCACACCTCTGGCTGAGTTTTGCTATTTTACAACGGCTAAGAAGCCAAAAATGTCCATTCTAGACTTTCCTGTCATTGATGGCTATGTTGTATGCTTGTCGGTTTTATACGCTGCAGGTTACTTTCTTATGGGAGGCAATTTAACAAGTCTTAACAATTATTTTTCAATGTACGTCGTCACATTTGAAATACTTGTGTCAATAGAATTACTACTCTGCTCTACATTTTCGTCCTTATCTCTATAGTCTGTTATTAAGCGACCTCCAGCTTGTATTATGTCATTTTTGCCAGGCAAACGCTTTTCCAAAAATGCACGATTATCAGAATAAATGGCCTACACGACTACTCTCCTTGTTATGAGTCGTTGAAAATTCTTTCCAACGCCTATCCTTTCCGGTACCGTGATGTCACGTGACGTCAGATCTTTCGTTCTCCCTTAATACCGAAACCCTTTTCCCTAGAGATTGTAGGCTTGCTTTTACATTCATTGTTTACTTTTCTATCACATGCCTTTACTCATATCTTGGAGACTGCTCTTCTTTTCCACTTTTAAAAAAAGTAGATACTGATATTGAGAAGGTCTTCAGAAGCTCTTTTCCGGTGTTTCTAAAGCCCTTTAGTCGTTTTTATAATACAAGCAAACTTAAAATTGAGCAGGCAATTCTCCGGTCGAATTCGGCCTGGCGTTGACAACCATCTTTAATCTGAACTAATTGCTGCAAAAACCCCAGTACCCTTTGATTTTTGACATATATTTCACATGTAAAATATAAAAACAATGAAGCTGGCACTCAAACCGTCCGTCAACGGGTGTTAATTTTTTTATCTGAAATTGAAGACCCTTGTGTAGTTTGTAACTTCATGTTTTGGTCTCAGTGAATCCACATTTCGTGTTGTTTCAACGCTTCCCCTTTCTAATAGTATTTTGTTAATAAGATGCAAATGACCCCCGTCATTCCCTTTAACGCAAATGAATAAGCAATATGCATTTTACCGGGTTATTTTTGTAAGCCAGGAACCAATTGGAGCACTCGTTACAATATATATGCTAACTCATGAAAAGTCGACCGAAATTCTGAAATGCGTTTTCGACTTGAAAAGATTTCTTAAGAAGGGTTGTCACGTTAGTTCAGTTTTTGAGTAAACTTTTTTCTGACCGGCTGCAGAGACTACATACCGTCAAAAATAGAACAACTTTTTTATCATTTTTGATGTTCCTGTAATTTTACCCATATATATCATGAAAAACATGCATGATAATATTCACTTATTTACTCATTAAAAATAATTATGTCATGTTTAATTTTTTTTACTCGTCAAAAGGATACAGGTTGAGTTCAATACGGTTTCTATAAAGGAGATGTTTTAAGACCGCGATATGACCGTACTTACACATCGCGTCATTGTTTTAAAAAATGTTGTTTATAAAATTTACAATATTCTTCAAGTATACTGCTAAATTTAACAATCCCCTATATGGCTTCTCTTAACAGCACGTAAAACATATAATTTAACTTACTCGGAAAGCATACCGCGGGCACTTTTAAAAGTCTGAATGCAGGCGTAGCGACAGGTAGGGTTTAAAATTAACAAAATTAAAAAACGAGCAACGGAATGAGTTTTTGGCATATTTTTCCATAAAAACAATTTGGGCTTGCAATAGAATCGCATGTCGATAAGAAATATTTAGGCGTGGTTTTCAGAGTGCCATTTTGTAAGGCGGCCGGTAGGAAGCTTGATAAAAGTCGGCATCCTGAGGTAATTGAGTTATCATGGGAGTATGCCGCACGGCAATTAATATTGAAACTTTGTCTAAGTAATATTTCCGACCCAATACCGCATTTCGGAATTTCGGTTAACTTTCCATGTGTTAGCACAAATTAGCAGAAATTATGCTTATTTTAATTATTGCTTTCGACAACGATTTTGCTCAGAGGTCCGGCACACGACTGAACGAGTATTTTGGCATTCTGGCTTTTTAATTTCCATCTAATTTACTCGTAACCTAAGAGTTTGTTGACCATAAATAAACTGTCATAGTCCAGAGCAGAAGTTAATTTAAATATTTGGACTAAGTCCATTAGACCCAGGTGAACAACCGCATAACCTTCTAAAAACGCCAACGGGCAGCCGGTAGTACACGACATGCCACATTTAACAGAAAAGATGCAAGCCAAAAACTAAAACGTTGCATCGGTCGACCATTTTTTTCAAAAATGATCGATTGTTACTTGAATCCGACTATGCTTTGTGTCACATTTGCCATTCTAAAATTCAGATGTTGGCCGTGGAACTGCAAACACATTATTTTTTTAAAAAGCCATATTTGTGTCTTGTCTATTACTTACTACTTAGACTGGCACCTATGATAAGCAATCTGCTGTAATAACAAGTTATTTGCAACACAGAAATGCTCAGTCGTATTATTTATCTGACATTAAAACGATAGCGCGTAGAATGCAAGACAAGTTGTTTGAGTGTTTAAATTGTCGATGTTCCATGTATATGTTTAACTGTTCCTTGACTTGGCTTGATAATAACTGGCTTCTGTAGGCTTATCCCGCAAAATTAGACCCATCACTTGGTGCCCGTTGTTTAAGCGATCATGTTCACAAATTATGCGCCAAAAGACATCAATCCACTTTTTCCGGAACTTGGTTTTGTTACTACCGCAAGGAATCCCACAGCGCCACTTAGCGAAGTCGAGAAACCCACTTGAATAGTAGGAGACATTTTTGAGCCGGTCGCTTGGTCCAGAGAATATGCGGAAAATGTGATTATGTAGGCGAAGATCCGTAGCGGCTTCGGCCGTGGATAGTCGAACATGCAGTCACAACAACGGTGACAAGGAATGACACCAGCTCCAACTCAGCGACCCATTTGATACAACCCGTCCTCACCTTAAAGCTCGAATGGAATGACATATTTTAAGAGCTGATAACTGCACGAGCTGTGGTGTAGTTAATTTACAGTTCCCTGGCCCAGTCCCCATATTCTGGGGTTAGAATGCCTGAACAGAATGATTACTTCGAGGGAAACGCGCAAACGGACATTTTTCACATCGCAAGTGTGAATGGTCTTATTTTCCAATAATCAGTACCTTTGATGGAACTGTGGTACTTATCCATTTGTTTGACAACAATCATACATACCTCGCATCAAGTAACACCTATGATGAAAGTGGGGTTGAAATATGAACTGTAGCACAAAAATACTTCAACTTTTCTCTACCTACAACTATCATCCGATCCAGTGCATGATTGTTTCCTCGAGCGTTAACACGATACGTTAGATGAAAAAGACATTATTTTTAATTTACTCCCAGGTTTTTTCATATTCGCTTGCTTTTCCCTACTTTTCCAAAAACAAGTTTCTTTTTCAGTGAAAAACCTGATCACGATCATATTTATCTTACCGCATCCCCTACCTGGCTGGTGTTAACCAGCATCTGCTCACTGAAACTTTTTGACACTCTGTCTGGTAATCTTTTTTTAATGCGCGACGATTTCACGGGTCCGAATTGCAGGCCTTATAATGCAGATGGACCTTAAGCAAAAAATATAGGAGGTGCTCAAAGAGCTTCATATTCAGTTATTCTTAGATGTAAAGCTCGACAGTTCAGCGTGCGCACATGTAGAAAAATAAAAAAAACAACTTCAAGGTTTACAGAAATTTTCAGACTAAAATCATATACTGTTATGCAAAGCGGTTAAGAGAGACTTAAAATACTGCGGGCTTTTGGGATCGCTGCATCTAGAACAATTTCTACGAATAATACGACGTTCGGATGATATGTTACGCTGCAATTACTACTTTAGCCCAGCCAACTGGCTTTAAAAGCTCGGAAGTACCAGGAATTAAATTCGGGATCACGCCGTTGAGACGCTGCGCAGCCTTTGCAGGGCACCTGTTTAAACGGATTACTGGCAGTGTGGTCGGCTATTATAACCGGCTGCCATCGCGACCGATGGAGTTGCAACGAAATATTCAGTTTAGAGAAAGAACTGATTACAATGTTCGGTGCCTATTTCAGGAGTGTGCTAACAGTTTCCGTTGCGTCCGGGTTTTGCTTGTACTATTCTGAGAATTTCTCATGTTTGTAATATAACTTTAATTATCAAGCTTTTCTGGCTTTGTCTGTTTCCGTGTATATGTGTGTTCGCACAAACAAACAAGCCGCGCATAGAACACTTGATATTCACTTTTAGGTCGACGTTGGCTGAGTCTCCGTGTGAAGAGTTCTAACATCTCGTGTGTCGATTAACTTGAGGGCAAGTAGGAACTACTAGATGACGTCAACTACGACTCACAGAATTATACATTTAGCGGGCTTAGGTATCCCGCCCTTATCTGATTACTATCCTATCTACTTTTTCATTTCATCGACCGTCACCAAGCTTAGCATAACTGTTCTTTTGAACTACAGGCTAATTATGTGCATTCATAAATAATACGCGACTAAAAAAGATACCATGACGCTAAGTTTCATTTAGCGTAAAATAAATCCTAAATGCAATGCTTAGTTGTTTAGAAATATTATTTTTTTTAAAAAACGAAACTTTACAAAAACGCCTAAACGATTGTGCCTTAGTAAACTACAGTTGTTCTAGGTATAGAAAACTCGTCTATACAAAAAACGAGTGAAAATGACTAAACTCGGGAAGTAATACTTTAGTTCAGTTTGCATTTAGATTTTGTCCATGAACTTTAGATATTTTGGTTTACCGACACCCAACGTTCTTAATATGGCCCTTAAAATGGCTTCTCGAAAATCCGTAGTATTCTTTATCATGTTTAAATTATTAAGATGCGGTTAAATTAAGCGAATATGATTTTCCTTAATTTCGGAGACAAGAGCTTCAAAAGAACAAAAGATTTTACTGGCGCTTGTTAGCAGTCCCCTTCTAGGCTAGTACGTTTAAAGATAGTTGACCGATGCAATCGTTAACATACCCTTTTATGTATATAATGAGGAGACTTCTTGACAAAACTAATTCTCATTTCTCCTTTGTTCTGATGTACAATGACTTTTAGATCAGCCTCAAAATTGCCCTTAATGCTTCATGATTTTAAGTGTTTTCAATCGACGCCAGTAAAGAAAGTGTATGTGTTATATGTCTATTGAAGCTTTCAAAATTGGATACACCGCGAACACATCTTCCAGCATTGTAAGTGTTTGGGTGTTCCTTTGGGTAAAAATATTCATTTGAGTCACATTGGAAGACTAAGCCGATCACGGAACACCATTGGTGAGTCACCTAAACCTTCACAGCTAAAGCCAACGGCGAATATTCCTTCGATCAGTAAAAAAACATCCTTTATATAATTTTCCTTTTCCATAGGACTTTAATGCTGCATTGAATTTGTACACTATAGGAAAAAGAGTTTTGGTTTATTTGTCTTTTTCTTTCTTGTTGCCAAAATATCAATGTTTTCTATCGCAAAATTATTAAAATGCCTTTCTTTTTATAATGTTTACATTGCTTTCTTTTACTCCGCGTTCAGCAATTATGGATATACGGCTGAAACTGCTAATTTTTGCTCGTTTTATTTTAGTATTGCGTGTTTCCAGAATTTGGAACTCCTAAAATGATGTTTTATTTCTTCGAAAGTGAAAATGACCTTTCAATGATGGTCACTTTGGTGACAAAACATGGAGGTTCCTAAGCGGCAAAACAATTTCGGCCCATTTGAACAAAAAATTGGCTGCGTCTAATACCACTGCATTTAAGGGTCAGGAATCACTCGTATCTCACAATCGGACTGCTACTAATCGCGAAAACATCTGGTCCGCTTAAAATAATCCTTGTTAAAAAGCTGATTCTCACGGTTAACATCGGAATAAAATGACTTTTTAATTGCGATAGGGTCTGCTTTTTAAAACTGTCGAGAGCAGATTCCTTTGCTGTCATATAAAAATCCCGCTCAAATGTACAACCTAAGCCTATGACAGGTATAAGCATAGGACGCCGTCCGAATATATCGTAAAGTTAAAAACATTGTGCCAGCTAAAATTCTGAGGACACACCTTCTGCAAAATGCGCAACATCCGTGACGCCAAACGTTTTCTTATTAGTCGTTGTCATTAGGATTCATCGCGTAATGTACATTATGTACGTGGAAAAGACGCGAACTCGAGAACCATGGTTGTATTCTCTTGACGCTTCAAAAGCAAACTAGCTCCATCGTCGGTGATCATCGTACAGTGTCGCACAGTATTTATTAGAAGGGTGACGGCCATGTCAACAAGGCGTTAATTATACGGCTTTATTTCAACGGTATAGGTGGGGACAACTTTAATCGGCTTTGGCGTTCATCGCCCGCATACGCGGAAAGGGATCGTCTCTGTAGTCGCCGAGGCAGACTGCTGTCAATCTGCCTGTCTCTCGTCGGGGGGAACGGCGTTTGAAAATTATTGGCCGCCTCCGGCATTCGTGTTGGCTTAGTCATAGTTCGGAGTCAGTAGTCTTGTTTGCGTCGCCCTGATCGCATTTCTCCCCGTCTGCCGCAGTAGTGGTTGATGCGACAAGACAGGACTGGGATACTTTCCAATAATGCTACACAATAATCATTCTTGATACTTGGTGGTGGTGGTGCCAGTGGTGGTGCGTGTGGTGTTGGTGGTGGTGGTGGTGATGGGGGTGGTGGTGTTGGTG
>CACRXP010000711.1:88786-289869 GCA_902702965.1 Spirometra erinaceieuropaei
GGTGTTGGTGGTGGTGGTGGGGGTGGTGGTGGTGCTGGTGCTGGTGGTGGGGGGTGGTGGTGGTGGTGTTGGTGTTGGTGGTGGTGGTCGTGGGCCAGCATTGCGTTGTGCGTGTCCATTTAAGGTAGCAGACACCATCCTCCACCCTTTAGGACGCAGCTACAGAGATGCTCCCTGTGCATATACGGGTGGTGAGCGCCAAAGTCGACTAACCCGCCACCCCGCGTACATTGTCGGAATAACCCCGTATACGTAATGCCACGGTAACTTGATCGTCATTCCTTTAGAAATACCATGTGGCGTGATACGGTACCTACTCCAACGATGGAAGCCTGTTTGTTTTTTGAAATTTCAGGGCAGTACTTATATGGTTCTTGAGTTCATCTTTAAATGCTATAAAATATCACTATGATTAATTGTCTTACCTGAGTTTACCTTAATTCCACAGTTGGCAGATGCCATTACTCTATCTGGAAATGTCCTTAGTTTGTGCAACAAAAGCTTAATAATATATGTTTTTATGGAACAGTCTCATTTTTATTTAGCAAGTCAACTTCAGCTTGAAATCGTCTGGGTTGAAAAGTATATGGTCCAAATAAATTGATATTCATAATATAGCATAACATTTGTATTCGTAAGCTTTTTCTGATAATGAGAGAACTCGCCAAGCGCATTGTTATTTTAGGCTTATGCGGTCATTTAAAATACGTCTTAGTATTGTTTTCTCTCGTTTTGGTTTATAAGTAAAATACATGTCTATTCGCATGTCCAATTTAATGCGATATGCTCCTTTTACTCTGTGCTACAAATGCTAGGTGACTTTTTTGGCTTTCTTTTGAAACCTACTAGAAGTGTAAACCCGCCGCACATGTGAAACCAATGCAACCAAGGGTTTTTCAACCAACTGAACATATGTATGAAGCAAGGCGCTAATACTTGAAACGGCACCCTTACGGATGATGTTCAATTATTTAAAGTTTATCGCTGTCAAACTATAATGCAGCGCAAAATACGGATTAAATTCAGATAGTACATTAAGACTGCTTGCACTGCGTACATTCAATCCCAGGGAATATCCAAAGGCGTTTTCGAATTTGAATAGAAAATATAAACTTTTACAATAAATAAAATTTAATAAATATATAATATGACATGAATGCATATAATGGCATGAAGCGAAATCTGAAAAGCAAAAAAGGGAGGTTTACTTTATAACTGCTGTTAAGCCGGAGGCAAACTGTCAAAGGTGGGATATAATTCATTCTTCTGCCCTGACGTTCGCTTATCATTTGGCTTATCTGGCGACATTATTTATTATCGAACAAAATTCGGAATAATGTTCGCAGTCGATTTTCCGTGTTAGGTAACAGCATCCCCGTCGTGCCAAGACCAGAACGCTTTCGATTTAGCTAAAATATCATGGCATCTTGGCAGCGCGAATAACGTTGTGTCCTCAGAGGCTTTTAATTTAACTATGAAGCCAATCACACAACGAGGCTCTATGTTTGCAAACAGTTGTGATAATTAACTTCGGCAAATGAAACCGCCTCAAATGAGCCATTCCAAATATCCGCATAATATGTTAATTAATCTTACATATTTTAATTACCTCGAATGACGTCAGATTCATGAATCTACTGAAATCTGTTTTATGGCATTATATAGTCAATTTAATTTTGTAAATTTCATCATCCAACACAAGCGTACAGGACGCACTTTCTGTAACTTGCGTTGGTGCATTTGTCAAAACCGATAGCTGAAACGCTTAATTCATTTTAAACCCAAATTTTATCTGCAGAAAACCATTTACAGGTTTTGCGCGCATTACTGTTTGTAGAATAATTTTGTTGCACAACAAACTGAAATTAACGTTCGCTGGCATTATAACTCGGACAATTTACAGTTTTTCAAAATGGCGCAACATCGTTAGCTTATCCCGCAGTAGAAAAATCAAAAGGCCGTATCTTATATTTGCCCATTGCTTCAGACAAACGTATACATGATTGTTAAAATGATTACTACTCCTTCACACATAATTTTGTCATTCATTATCTCCCGAGGGAATTTCCCGTACTTTTTAATTTACAGTTGAGCAGGTTAACCCTCCTAATCAGCATTGGGTAGAGTCTGTTCTTTCATAAAATATTAATATCTTGTAGGCGCGGGTCTTACCAAATTTAGAGCAGTGTAGAAAGTATTGTCGCGTCTACCTCTGTTATTTTTCCGCGGAGATTTAATTTCTGAATAGGCAAGTCCCAAAGTCTGTGGCTGATACAATTAAATGTTAGCCGCAATTCTGAACAGCGTTTTTAGGTAGGCAGGATTACGGAGGAAGGATTATATTATCAATTATTGTTAGACACATCCCTGTACAATTTGCAGTTTTTGCATTAATTTATGATGGACATATAAATACAAGTATCTTTTATAGAACAAGATGCCTTTGGTTGATTTGGGGATAAATTATGCTTCTTCGCGTTTGGTATTCAAAATAGTACTTCTTTGCTTTCAAATGTTTCTAATTATATGGTTGTTAAGTCTAGGTAAGTTCCATTCGCAAACAATCGTACCTATCCATTTATGAACGCTTTACGTGAAGTAAACACAGTTCGCACCATTACAAAACATGTATTCTTTTCTCTCTAAGCCATGGATGTCCATATAGTTCTTATCGCGAAAACAGTATATATCTTATAGAATGAAAACCTTAGATGCTATTACAATGGATGATCTGCCCAGAAACTATCCAGTTATTCGAAAATTTCTTTGAAAGCTTAAAAAATCATTTCTTGGTGTAAAACATGTAAACTAGACATGATTTTCTATTAAGTGGGCAAACAACACATGATTTCATGCATGCGTTTTATATAATGTATTCGAATATATATACATATAATGTTAGTGGGCGCTCACCGATCGTTCATACGGAACTCACTCGTTCCGTTGTGCCTAAAGGGCTCTCTCTCGAGATTAACCAGCAGCCGCGCAGCGGCGCATGATATATAGGCAGAATGATATTACCGACAAAGACAAGGGAGACTGGAATGGCCATTTCTGGCTTATTAACCGTCGTCAGCCAGCCATACCCATATATATATATATAGATATTGGCTGCTTATGTTTAAAGCACATAGGTGTCCACTGTGTAGTTTGCAGACATTACAGGAAGTCAAAAAGTGCACATAAAAGCTGCACCATGATGGGTTGGAAACATTATGATATTTTGTCGCCTGATAAGTGATATTACGACCTCAACCAGGTAATCCTTCTTAAGCCGAAAAGCATTTTATCCGATCTCATTGTAAAAATAGTGCACAGCCCTGCATCATAATAAAATCCCTGCTTTGCTCAGAAAATGTACCAACGAAATACATCCCTTTAATATCTTTAAGATTGTCTAATATTGAGAATTCAAACAAAATGCTCGAAGCCTTATGTTACTGAGATAAAAAGTACCTTTAAAACAGTGCATTTTATGTTTTAACTACAAACTGTGTTAAACGTACAATAAAAGCTACGACTTTCGCGACTAAGTTAAGAAGAGAGACGTGCGATCAATTAAGAGAAATTTTATTTGTCTGACGTCTCGGAAATTGTTGTATCGAGTTTCCTCTCTCATGACGGCCAATAATCATTTCTATCAAATGCAAGATTGAATGCTCTATGTGAAAACAGCTGCAAACTTTGCGGCATTTATTGCTAACGAGGAATTTTGTAGACACAAACAGGATCTATTTGACACGGTCTCCTTAGGTCGATCAATTTAGCTGTGTTCAGAGATCTTGCTTATTTGCATTGAAGGGGTCATTACTGTACCCAGACAACTGCGAGTGCTGTGGTTCAATCGTAACTTTTTAATTTTTCATCTTTCCCGTTTGCAGGCCCTCGGGATTGGACTTCATAAAGTTCTAGTCAACTGGATATTTTTACCCTGCCTTAAGCCGTGCGGTTATGATAGAGACCGGACGTAAACGTGTTTCTTTACGATTTCGTGTCAATTTTAAATTATTTTCAAGGACCTTTGTCTAGACTGTAGTCGAGTTTTTCGCAGTCTGAGAGTCTGACTAGGAAGAAAAAATTTAGATGAAGTCAAAAAATTTAGATTCTGGGTGACCGGCTCTGATCTCTCAGTTGCCATCAGTTAGCAGAGAGTTAAGGCCGGACACTAGCGCACTAAAGACAGGCTTTCGGGCCTAGTGAAACATTTAGTGAAAGGCAATACGCAAACAACATTGGAAGCTGGGATGTTTGCTCTTAATTGTATTGTTACTATCAGCCATACTCCACCTATGGGTCATGACTACCCAAGGCTGAACAAAGGACTAAGTTAGCCATTGAGCTAAGCCATCTGCTGGGTACGTAGTTCTTTTCATATGCAAACAAACATTACACATTTCACCTCATTACTTTTATGTGTAAACTTCTTCTGCATTACATCTATCATCTGGTGTGAGTTTTCAGTAATGCTTAAAACGTATGCGTCCAAGTGCGTTTTCTTCCCTGACATATTTTGACAAAGATGGAAAGTCCGAATGCATCTGCAGCGATCCCCCGCAAAGACTTTGTTTCGTTTGCATGGTTCCACATTATAACTACGTCAAAAGATCCAACTGAAATGAACGCCTAGTGTATAAATCCGAATTCGGTCTAAAGGACGCCGTTGATGCACTTTGACCGATTTCATCATAAAATTGCGCCCCTCAAATATCGTAAAAAACAAAAGAAAGCGAGAAATATGTGGACGTCAGTATGTTTTTGTCAACTTTTCATTATTAGGGTTTTATTTTAGTTCGCCTTTAAGGAATAATATAACGTTTTACGGCACTTCGCATATTGAACCAAAACCGTCCTTTTTCACACAACATCCTGGGATGATAGTGTCAGCTTTCAAAAATCGCAGATTTATTTTCGCATTACTGTTATTTTTGGCAAATCATTCAAACAAGCAGTCCTTTCGTTATTGCACAAGTAGAATACTACATAGTAGCGCCGGTAGTCCGGAGGGAAGGTATTTCTTGATAAATAGTTTTCTGTCAAAAACTCTAATTTCATAAAACTGAAAATATCGTCGTTGCCTGCACAACTATAGCCCATCTTTTGTAAGACCAATTGTAACACAAAGCCCGCGTTTTGTTCAATCAGATGTTGTTTAATGCTCTCAAAAGTTTTAAAGTAAAATTTGAAATTAATTTTCGAAAAATTGCGGACTTAGTACAATCATAACGAAGTTTTTAGCACACGTTTTTTATCGCGAAAATACTAGATACATTTACAAAACAAGTATTTTCATAAATACAACTGAATTCATTGTGAGTTGATAATTTTAAGAGACGTTTAGAACACTCACTCAAATCTTGATATAGCGGGATTCGGCAAACTTACGCATTTGATTGTAAAGCAGAAGACGGGAAGGCAATTGATGAGGACAATGTATTATTTATCCGACGTTTCGAACTATCACGCGAGCCCATCGTCAAGGAATGAAAATACTGTACAACTCATCGCATAGTTAGCTCATCTCTGCCGGGTATGACCTCCAGCTGCGCAGATGATTGGTGCACGTAGTGCTTAATAAGCGATTGTCAGATCAATAATTCGATTAATCGTGTCCTCAGTTGATTGTCACGCTTCCTGCAGCAGTCGCGCAACTCGGTTTTCTGACGCCCCCAATTTGATTGTTTACAAGCAGGACACTACAGTAATATAGGGGGAAAGAATAAAAGAGGTTTAGGCAGCCAATTCACAGCAAATATTGGGGAGAGCGTTAACCGTCGTTCGGAGGTCATGAGCGTAGAGGAAAAGGCGGTGACTGACATCTAGCTAGGTCTAATTTTCGTCACCATATCGCGGAGTACAGGGAAGTCTGGACACAAATGCTGTGTCAATCCTTGTCCCGGGAATCCCTAGGCCGATATGAACGCTTTATGCGAGTACAAGTTTGGATTGTTAAACCGCATGAGCTCTGTCTCTGTCGTCGCTAATATTTGCCAACGGAAGAAGTGTAGGTATCGCGCTGGAACTTTATGAATGATTCAAAATGCATGCTTAATATCTACCCAGTGACCGCTGTAAACCACGTGAGTCACAATTTTGCAATAAATGAGCCTTTATACGTCATGATTTAACCAGGCCATATGGCGCTCTCGCAATCGCATGGATAGCGCCTAGTTGTTCGACCAATATAACCGGCCCCACAGCAGTAAGTACAGTGAGTGACCTATCTCATGAAATGTTGGCTGAAATTCTCAAATGCGTTTTCGATTAGGAAGGATTACTTGGTCGCGGTTGTAATATTGATTATCTTGTGGCATAGTCGTATAACATTTCGGACTTGGTAGGATGTCAGCTTTTAAATGAACTTCTTTTCAATCCCCCGTAGAAAGCGTGCTCGGTAAAAAGTGACTACTTATTGAGCATGCATTTTCCCCATTGAATTACGATGGTCTTGGAAATTCAAATATATTTTATAGAAACCATAAACAAAAATATACTTCCTTATAGTGAATCAATAGAGAATCACGTCTTCTTTATATTTTATATTCAAGAAAGGAGTATAATTAGGTTTTAAAAAAGTGTCTAATTATGAGACTTTTTAAGACCGCGAAATGTCCATTCACATAGCATCGTACATGTCCGTTTACCACTGCTCCTCATGGACTGTACAACATGGTCGCATCCATTGCAAAACTTTATGGACTCTCTATGATATCTCTTTAATGGCATAGAAAAATATGTGATTTTCTATACGCGGAACGAATGCACCTTGTAGAGTGAAATCACTAAGCGCTAATGCAACAAATGATCAGGCTCCAAATTTTCCGGCAATCAGAAAACTTTTTTGAAACCTAATTATACTCCTTCCTTAAGTATCAAATATAAAGAAGACGCGATTTTCTATTGATTGACTAAAAGAAAGCATATTTTTGTTTGTGGTTTCTATAAAATATATTTGATTTTCCAAGACCATCGAAAATCAATGTGAAAAATGCATGCTACATATATATTCATTTTTTACCAAGCACGCTTTCTACAAGAAATGGAAATGAAGTTCATTTAAAAGCCGACTTTCTGCCAAGTCCGAAATGATATAAGAGTATGCCACAAGATTATCAATATTATAACCGCGACCAACTAATCCTTCCTAATCGAAAACGCATTTCAGAATTGTAGCCAACATTTTATGAGATAGGTCACTCACTCTATAGGCATATATGCACGATATCGAGGTCTGGAAGGGCAGTCTATCCTTAAATTTATGACAGAGAAGTGGAGGATTTGTGTAAACTAGTTTTATCTTAGCAGCCGTGCATGAGCGCGCAAAAGCATTATTTATGCAGCGATGTAGAAGTTAGTTCGCTAGATACCCTCCCTTTAAGAACGGCAGTAAGAGAAATAACTCATTCTTAGCCACCTGCACGCATGCTTTTTGGACGCCATTCTATATTTTAGGTGATAAAATTCTCAAGAAAGCCAGTTTTTTGCAGAACGAGTTGAATAATAGCGAGTTTTTTTCCCTTTGCTTATTCGTTATTCGACTGTGGACATAAACTCTGTGCGACGCGGTCTCCATGAGTTACATGTGCGGTGGACACCTGACTTACTAGTGTGTGTTTTTTTAAATAACTGTGAACGACGTTCAAAGTAAGTACCATTTTCCGGATAAATGACCCAGACACACAGTCCTTATGTTGTCTTCATTGCAGGAACTACACAAATTTTAAAATTGGGGTAGACTTTACGTGTTGGTAAAATTTCGCATTTAGTTTGATTTTTGTTTGTTTGAGGATACTGCTTGTAGGGCATAGAAGTATGCAAATGGTGTTCTATACAACTAACTCAGTGATGATTGTGCATATAAATGCAAGATACGATTTCCCTTATGGAGTTTCGAACAGGGAGTGTCGTATATCTTTAGCGTAGGACAAAAGACGACCTTCAATGTAAATTATGCAGACAATAGAGACTCACGCTACCTTAGGGCGAGATTATAAAAAGCTTGACTGCCTTCATACAGGATGCTGTTCGTTTTTCCTTTCGCTTGACGTCTAATTGCGTTTGCCAATGCATAAGAATTGACTTAGCGCGGCAAATGTTGTGGATGAAGTAATCCTTCCTACATTCGAAAAGTACGCATAGCCGAAGTAAACTTATGTCCCAATCATCCTGTTAATCCCATATCTAGGAAATCCGTCAAACAAACTAGCAATCCTTCATGCTTTGGTGCTTATCATGTTTACTCTCCCTGTTTGATCAAGACAGGCAATTTGGTAAATTATTATTATCTAAACCCATCATAAAGTAAATTGAGTACGCCGGACTTTCGGCGGAAATTAATTGTGGTGTTATGCTACAATTTTTATAAACGATTTTTATATGTTGTTGGATTCAAAGTGTTCTAACACCACTAAAGAAACCACTTGCCTAACCATGAAAAAGCAGAACACGTTGCCATCATTTACTATCACACAGTACAGCCTTATAGGGAGATGCAGACTACTTTCTACATTTGAAAGACATGTAAAAACGAAGATTTAAAAAAAACCAAAAGATACATTTTTGACTAGTGAGGAAATTAAATGAACTTTTGTGTATGCAGTTGTGAGATCAAAAATCAGAAACTACACATTTACGGTTATCTTTGTTGGTAACAGAAAGGCATAGTAATGCAGAGGAAGATAATGTATACCTTTGGAGACATTTGATTCTCCTATTTTTTACACTATTGTATGCTGAAAAACAATATCTGGCGGCTGCTTACAGCACGCACATTTTTGAAATGAATTTAAATTAACGATGTAGTTAGTTAAAAATAATCAGAGCGGCTAGAAAAACGTCGTCGTTCATCTGAGGCCTTCATCAACAGACATTTTACGTTCGACTAAAGTGCTCCATAATAGACCTTCAAAAATACGCCATTAACCTCCAAGCCATACACAATTCTGAAACACGTTTTGCTAGTAAAGTACACCTTGGATAGGACCTGAGATGCTTACGTTTAGGTCATGTGAATACTAGAGTTGTATAACCTCTTAGTCCACGTAGTATAAGAAATATCAGTAAACTCTAGAAAAAGTCATTTTCCTTTTTGATTATCTACTTCTCTCTCGTAATTCTTAATCCAGTCGTTAAGTATGAAGCAGACAACTTATGAGGCTGACTGCACAAAAATCTCGGGATAGACATTGTTTTAAACCGTAATGTGATTTAAACGTGACCAGTTAAAGAGCACAGATAGACGCTATTGTTTAATTTCATTGTCTCAACGAAACGCGCAGAAAGCACTCAAACTTGGGGAACAAGGGACGCTTTACTCCCCTATTGTTACAAGAGGTCTTATCCCGCATAAACCTGGTGTCAAATTAATGGCGAGGGCTAGTGTAAGAAACTAGCATATTTGAAGCTAAAAAAATAAGCAGCAGTGTAACTTCAATTCAGTGTGAGACTATATACCCCTTCGCACTATATCATTTAACAATTTCCCCATCGAATGCATTTTTGTGATGGAATTTATTTGGACGTAAATGCAGAGCCAGTAGGAGACTTAACTAGCAGTTTAATGTATTGGCGAAAGCGTACGTCTAAATATTTACATGAAAGTACTGCGACAGATAAGATTAGATAAAATAAAATGGCGATGCTCTTTGGCTGAACTACCTGAAGAAAACACTTTTAATCCTTAATCCGTAGTCTAATGTCCGTGGACCAATGTAAGGCGGTCAAAAAACTAACTAGTAGCCCGGAGCAAGCAAATAGATAAAAAGGCGAAATGAAAGACATGTTGCACAGGCAAAAGCCTCTAATTAATAGTAAAAGTTTGTTCAAGAAAAAAAGAAGTCCATAGTTAATCGCCTCGTCATAAATGTCGAGCCCTTAAATTACGCAAATATCCTCGAGGCATTACTGATAAAAGAGCATTATTTGCCGGGGGTCAGAACGCAGTGGAATTTTTTTCATACTGGAGCAAACCGAAGGCAGCACAGAAAGAGAAATTCAAAAAACGCCTCTGTTTTGCAATGAACGGACATGGGCAAACTAGTTAAAGTAGGAACCTGCGCAAAACCTATTAGCTAACCAAGCCCGGTGATCATCTGGTGGGTTTTAGATGAATTGCTTTGGAAAACCCGACTGAGTATTCAGTTTGCTATATAAGCCTTCGTTGGCTGTATTAAAGCTTTCCCCGAGCGTCGCAGCGATTTCGGAGTTTCTCAAGGTCAAGTCACAACTGAAAACGAATATTTATTAATTGTTTTATCTTTGACAATAAACCTGGACAATAATTAACAGCTGCGTATATAGGAACGGCAGTAGTAATTGTTTGATGGACAGAAATTCGCACTGCCTCCCTGTCCATGGATTCTCCTTTTCACTGTCAACTAATATTGTCGTTCATCTAAAAGCGCCATCATCTGTTCTTAGAAACCTCACACCATACTTACAAAGAGCTGCTACTTTATGTGACCGTTTTAATGGACTATGTGGTCTTATATAAAAGCTGAATGCTCAAATCACATGCGTATATACAAGTTAAGAGGACCAATTGAGTGCCAAGGTCACTTTTCTATGTATCTTTGATTTGGGAACCGAGCAGTTACCTACTGTCAGAAATGGAAGCAACGGATGAAATGACTGGAGTTGCGTAGCGTTTGCAAGTCAATGACCATTCAGACGAAAATCCGAATGAGCTTCCTGTTAGCACTTATTAACACTGCTTATAACCCTCACTTTTACACTTACCTCCCGTGTCCTCTGTGTTTCTAATTACGCGTCATACAAGTAGCACTGATGAGTATGCAAATGCGCACCTATGGTCTCAAAAATTCGAAAAACCCCATATGTTATATTCGAACACACATCACACATTCTTCAAATTACAAATGTATGAACTTCCCAGATGCACATTAATTTTATTATTAACTTTCTAGTAGAATTATTTGGAGACCTGCATCAAGGAGGTCATTATGCCTACGTCGTCATTTTACCAGGCGTAATGTTGCCAAGCAATTGGAAAGCTGGGCATTCAAAAACCAACAACTTTGTATTTAGACATCTAAAGTTTACGCCAGAATTATTTGTAAAGCACATCTTAGTAATTCCTTCCAACCGAACACAAATTCAGGATTTATGTTGAAATTTTATGAGTCTGGCTAAATACCATAAGTGTGTGTGGTCATGCCATTTAGCTAAAAATTCCGTTAGGATTATCCTCGCCAAATAAATTGCAGTAGCTTGCATTGAAGCGGGTTTAGAGCTTCGATGATTTTTCCAAAGAAGTGGCCTCAGGGGCGCTCTTGCATTCTTTCGACCCATCTGATATAAGGCATTGTTGATAATACAACTTTTGCAAGGAACGCTCCGTTATTACAGTCAGTTACGATAAAAGGCAAAGCGTACAGCGAAGAAAACATCATTTGCTAGTATTTACCAGAGGTAGCGGACAACGAATTCTGACTGTTTATGGGCATGACTATCAGAAAAATATAAATGTGAAAATCAACTAATAGGCTGTCCACGGGGCGCAAAATTAATTACCTTTGCAGGTTCCAGAGAGACCTGCGTAATTGTGATTCTAGAAGGCCGTATTTTGCAATAACTAGTTTTTTTATTCCATTTGCCCTACGAACATGAGGCACCACAGACAACGGTAACTTTAAAGAGACATATTGCAATGCAGTGAAAAGAACACTCAAATGATTTTGGGAAACTAGCAAAACCAATACACTGGATGGACTGACTTCTTTCGGAATCTCACAGTCGTCCAATTAATAGTGCGTAAAACGGGGCAGGCAGAATCAGCAATAAAATTACAACTTTGTGCTTACTGACCACACCTTCCTTTTTCTCC
Source organism: Spirometra erinaceieuropaei (assembly GCA_902702965.1). Lineage (NCBI taxonomy): Eukaryota > Metazoa > Platyhelminthes > Cestoda > Diphyllobothriidea > Diphyllobothriidae > Spirometra > Spirometra erinaceieuropaei. Next base: position 100,629 of record CACRXP010000711.1, read on the forward strand.
CTGGAAGTAACACATCAATCCCTTTATGCTGTCTGTCAAAACTAAAAATACGTCAGAACCTTTAAAGGTAGTGATGAGGTGCATTAGACGGACAGATATCTAATTCCGACCTTACCTTTGCTACACAGATGTTCCTCTGTCGTCTCGTCCAAAACAAATTTACAGACTCAGATAATCGCGTGAGTACGCCCCAAATCCCCATATCTGCTAGAAATTCTATGGTTCCGGCAGTCAACCCCGAGTCAGAAACGTCCTGGCAAACTTTGCGACTACTCTGTGCATAATTTACCAAAATGTTAATGGGGTAAATGCGAAGTAGGCAAATTTGTGTATGACTTCCGCCCTATTATCCATCCTCTTCTATTCCTCTGACAAAGCTATAATAAATGACTGCTAAATGAAGGCGAGTCCACTGTCTAACCGGTTGGGTCGCTAAATGGACATGAGACAGTCCAACATTTGCTAGAAACCAATAAATATTCTGACGTCAGTCCGACAGTCGAGACTGCAACCATTAGGGCTCATCTGTGCCAGATAATTGAGCTATTGTAATCACGTCTCGTCTGCATTCAGACGTCCAACAAAGGAAAACGACAAGTCTCTGTCCTGTGTTTTACATGCAATAACAGACAGTAGACTAGTTGTAAATTAATTTAGTCAGACAGAAGATATTTATCCATGAGAGAAACGTGTAAAAAAATAAAAAGTACGGAAAAGCGAAGGACAAATAAACTGTTTGAAATAATTGATATATCTTATTATCTAACGATCTTGTTGACAAATTGCCCGGCCTCATTTTGATTGTGCTCTTCCGCATCTATCTGGGATAGGTCTCTGAATATGTTAACCGAAAGTCAAAAATCTCTCTTTGATTATAAGCGATTCATTAGGTGGTTGCAATATCGATTGTATAGAATACATCCATAAGATATGCCTGGCATCCAAGTATTCGGCTTGCTTCTCTTTGGCCACCGGAAAAAATGCTCTTATTTCTGACGGTCTTTTAATTTTAAACAATAATTATACCCTGCATGTGCTCTCCTGCCCTTATCTGGTAGAGAAGTATGTTTTCTTCAAACAGTATGCCAACAAGTACGGCTGTAGGTCGCGAACTCCCCTAAATTTCCCGAGGATTTCAAACTAACCGTGCCGCTTTATTTGTTTTTATGGTTCCCAAAATACAAAGCACATGCGTCCGACGTAGGCAAAGTCGTCCATTATTCTGAGACACTGAATGTGTCAAAGAAGATTTAAGGCTGCATAAGCGCCATGCTGTATCTTTCAAAAGAAATATTTAAATAGACATGCAATTCTATTTGAATGAACGTCTTGCGGTTTCTGAAATATCATAGTTAAAAACATTTTAAAAGCAGAATTTATTTATTCGCTTATCAAAGTTGTAAAAGTAAGCCATTGCAGAAAAAGAAAAACGATCATATATACTTGTATTCTGCAGAATACCTTTACATTTATAATGATATCATAAATTAATAAGACAAGTGCGTAGTACCGAAACTAGTACATTCAAAAAAGACCTCTTTATACGGTTAAATGTCACATGATTATTCTGTATAATGTACTGCAATATCGCTAAGATCACTCTTTTGACTAAAAAACAGATACTAATTTCTTAGGATACACCACATACAGTAATTGGGCTAACGCATGTAATGTCAACCGAAATTCCAAAATCCCCTTTGATTTAAAAAGATTAATTAAGTTGGATTGTAAAATTAATTGTCAGTCAGGTTAATTCTATAGTAATTCAATTACCTCAGGATGTGGGCTTTCGACAGTACTCCTTTTAGACTGCACGCAAAATCGATACATCACAAAAACGATTACTCAAGTAGCATACATTTTTCTCATCGATCTTCAATGTCCTTAAAATCTCAATTATATTTCCTAGAAAACATGCATTAACATATTCATTCTTTTGCTCGTTCGAGGAAACTTACGTGTTCTTCCAATTTTATACTCAAAAGGAAGGTAGAATTTAGTTTTTAAAAACTTTATAATTCTGCAATTTTCTTAAAACGGTGGAATGGCCGTTCATAAAACGTCATGTCTCTTCGTTTACAAACGTGTCTTGCCAAGTCAATAATACGCTTTAAATCCACTGCCAAATAACATGGTCCATATATAGTCTTCTCTTAATAAAGTAGGGGCATATATAGTTTTCCAAACACGAAAAAAATTACGACTTCTTGATTGAAAATTCTCAATGCAGGTGTAATGGCAGGTTGACTTCAAAACTATTTCGGGACCAGAAACGTTTTCGAAAACCGAATTATGCCCATTATTTTAGTATAGAATTAGAAAAAGGCACAATTTTCTTCCGAATTTACAAAAGAATAAATGTGTTTATGCATGTTTTCTATGAAATTTAATTGAATTTTCAAAGGCACCGAAAATCAAGGAAAAAAAGTCATGCTTCATTTGTAGTCATTTTTCGCGATGTATAATTTTTGCATTCAGCCAGAGGTTTATTCGAAGGCGGACATTCTCAGGTAGCAGAATTATTATAGAATTATGCTGCATAATGTTCAGTTTTACAAAGCTACTTAATTAGCTTTTCAAAACGAAAAGGCAATTCAGAATTTCGGTTGTCAGTTTGTTAGTTAGCCCACTTACCGTAAGGTGCGGTTCTGTCATTTTTAGCCTAAAATCTATACAGCCAGCCTGGGCTTTTTCAGTCCGCATAATTACCAATTACATGTTTTTGACTGGCTAGCTTATATCTGCTTATAAATGGCTTATAAATATCACCTACATATCAGCACATAGCATCCTACGAGTATAAATGAACTACAAAATATTGCGACGAGAAAAGTCGAAGCTATGCGACTACTCAGAAAACATGAATTGTTGTTCACAAGGAAAACGTTCTATTTTGTATTTACGGCAATAAATAGCTGCAATACATGGCGGACTGATCAAATTAATCTAACCTATATTGCCTCTTCAAAAATGTATTGATCTAATTATGAAATAGAACTTAAGGAGTATTGAAAGCATTGTGGAAATCTCCAAAGTTGGTCACAAAGCAGTCCATTGTTCATCGACTACGAATAGTGGAAGTTAATTTAGAAAAGGGAGGTCAATGGTAAGTAATAAGAACATTTTGCAAAATGTGCCTTGAGACGCAAAGACGGATGTAAAATTTACAAGTAGTCCTAGAATATTTCGGCGTTTCGCTCTTATAACCTCTTTTTAGTCCTGACGTTGGTAGCAGCCACATGTTCGCACGAAACAGGTGACAGACAGACGTTATCGCCAAAGTAATGGATTCTCCTCTTGAGTCATCATGACAACGATGGGGAACGCCCTCGAATCCCACCCACGCCAGGTCTTGTCGGTAGCCTCACCTTCCAGCACTCACGCCTCTATTAGATTGCCGAGAAGAAATGCCCTGTCCTGTTATCAGCGTACAAATCTCTTCTGTGTCACTTCGTCATACAGGATCGGATACGCACGCGCGGTGCAAATTAGAATGTATCCTTCTTCGTAAGTGTTTGTGGGTAGCACACTCAGTACACCAATGTTTCCCGAGTAAGTCGAATGTTGCATGTCAGACTGCAGTAAAACCTACCTTAGGTTTGTCACATACAGTGGGTGGCCGATTTTAATGAAGTGGTAGACGAAATTCTGAGATGTGTCTTTCATTAGAAACTATTTTTTAGGTGTGTCGATATAATGACTATCATGCAGCATAATCCTACAATAGGTCAAACTGACTTTCAGCTGCTCCTCCTTGTTTTCTGCCATAGAAACAGCATCCGGCAAAAGTGACTGCTAAAATAAGATGTATTTCTTCATATTGACCTAAGATCGCCTTATAAATTGTGGCATATTTCATAGAAAAATGTCCCAAAATCTGTTTTGTTAACTCATTGAGTAGTAACTTGCGTGCTTTAAAAATATTAAAGTCGAAAAACAGGACGCATTTGTATTTTTAAAATTTTTTTATTATGAGATTTTTAAGGCCGCGCAATGCCTCTCCGAACGCCGTCGTACCTGTTATTTTATTAATGTTCCTCAGGAAAACTGCAACATCCATCGCAAGATTTCATCAACAACTACATGATATTTTCTACAAGATGTTGACAATTATATAATTTACCTTCTGTGCTAAATATACACCCCGTAGACCGAAACTGCTAAACGCCAGTGAAATGAGCAATCTGGCCCAAGCTTTGAGCAAAACCTAAATATACCTGTTCGTCGAGTATGTAATGCAAAGACAGCACAAGGTTCTGGCAAGTTAGCTAAACAAGTGTTTTGAACATTTCCTATAACGTCAGCTAAATTTATAGGACCATTGAGAATTAATGTGAAAACTGTATAGAACGAAAGAAGTCATTTTTATTAGATGCGATTTTTTCCGGTAAACAAAGAGAAGTGCATTCAAAGTCTAAAATCTTGGCGAATTCGGATTAAAATAAGGCCCAGGGGCATAATAATCACTATACTATCGTTGCCTGGGTAGGCTTTCGTGATAGAAAACATTTCAGGACTTATCAAGATCGGCTATCCAATCTAATCAGACGTGCGACTGAATACTATACAATATGGTCTGGAGCCACTGACGTAAATCAACCGTAATTTTCGCTTTCTTAAATATCTCAACCCCGCCATGCTGAATAGTAATGAATTTGACCATAAATGATTATCTAAATTCCAGACTCATTTTCCCGGCCAGCTCAATTTCGACATTGTTGATCCACATCGACTAGAATTGAACCAGCCGTCATTGTCTTTTAGCATTCTGAAAATTAATCCAAATTTTCTTTCAGCAAGTCAACTGCGTCGGACACGACAGAAGGATTAAGAAAAACAGACGGCGGACAACCTGCATTTCCTGTTGTTTGTTATGTTAACAGTTGAACGGCAGGTCCCTTGAACGGGGGTTAAACAAAAGTCGATGGTGCCGGATGAACCATGTGTGTGGTGGACCACACAGCGTCTTCGACTGCGTCAAAATCAACCAAAAACTTCGGAATTGACATAGTCTGTTCACTCAAATCCTCCTCAAGTAAGCAATCACGAAAGAGTCAGAACGGAAGATGGTTGCCTTGATAATGCGGAGTTTACAGGCCGGCTGTGTAAACTCTCGTGCCCCAAGGCGCCAAATAAATTTTACACGGACAACAATTTATGATGCTGAGCCCTTCAGACATTGTACTTTAAGCCAGCGAGAAATTTGATGAACCACAAAAATATCGTAAACACCTGTGGAATCTACGTAATATGTAAGGTTAAATTAAAAACTCGTTTTATTTGGGCAAGGAACAAGGCTCAGAGTAGTGAAGACGCTAAAGTTGGCATTTGAATATAGTAAGCCATTATTATTTTAGGATTGGCTAGCTTATTAATCGTAACTTTATTGTGAAACGTTTGTAAAACTAGTATTGATGGCAAGGTGGTAACCGGTAAAGCCGACAGTTTTGTCATAAGGGGCCGTAACATGGAGGAATGGCTTTGCTTTGCGTATGATGAAACATGCATCCCGGTTAAATCTGGGCTGCAGACGCATGTGCTTGATTGGTTCCCTGCATGTCTAATAACGTCTAGCCCTGATTAGAAGTCCATTGAACTTCCAAGCTGATATTTCATAGTTATTTTAAGTGGTTGTTAACATAAACATAGTTTTCAGGTTTGCGAACAATGAATGTTAACTCTTTCAGGTTAGACGACACAACGTTATTCAATAGCCGTAACATCACGTCCCCGAATTGTGACTAGGATGTTTAGCATCAAACGTTTGGGAAAACAAGCAAGAGACGTCTATTTTACAGCGGATCGCCGGCTTGCTGGCAGCTGTTATTGTATAATGGCTGTTTTGCGGCTGGAGAGTAAGCAGTAGGAGTGGCTAAAATATGACGTCAACTGGACTGATGTTTCGATCCATCTTAATCGTTACCTTATTGCTCCCTTCTTACCTATTCATAGAGATTGTCTAAAGCTACCGTAAAATCTTCTCAATTGCGTTTTTATCTCTAAATAGCTGCAACACATGGAGGACTGATCAAATTAATCTAACCTATATTGCCTCTTCAAAAATGTATTGATGCAAAATTTAGTAATAGAACTTAAGGTGTATTGAAAGCATTGTGGAAGTCTCCAAATGTGGTCGCAAAACAATTCCCTGCTCATCGAAAACGAATAGTGGAAGTTAATTTAGAAAACTGAGGTCAATGATAAGTAATAAGAACATTTTCAAAATCTGCGTCGAGACCCAAAGACCGATGTAAAATTTACGAGTAGTCTTAGAATATTTCGGCATTTCGCTCTTATAACCTCCTTTGAGTCTCAACATTGGCAGCAGACACATGTTCGCACGAAACAGCAGACAGACAGACGTTATCGCCAAAGTAAGGAACCCTGTAATTGACTCATCATGACAACGACGGGGAATGCCCTCGAATCCCACCCACGCTAGGTCTCGTCGGTAGCCTCACCTTCCAGAACTCACGCCTCTATTAGATTGCCGAGAAGAAAGGTCCTGTCCTGTTATCAGCGTACAAATCTCCTCTGTGTCACTTCATCATACAGGATCGGATACACACGCGCGGTGCTAATTAGAATGTATCTTACTTCTTAAGTCTTTGGGGGTAACACACTCAGTACGCCGATGTTTCCCGAGTAAGCCGAATGTTGCAGAGCAGACTGCAGTAAAACCTACCTTAGGTTTGTCACATTCAGTGAGTGGCCGATTTTAATGAAGTGGTAGACGAAATTCTGAGATGTGTCTTTCATTAGAAACTATTTTTAGGTGGTTTCATATATTGACTATCATGCAGCATAATCCTACAATAGGACAAACTGACTTTCAGCTGCTCTTCCTTGTTTTCTGCCATAGAAACGGTACTCGGAAAAATGACTGCTTAAATAAGATGCATTTCTTCACATTGACCTAAGATCGCTTTATAAATTGTGTCAGATTTTATAGAAAAGTGTCCCATAATCTGTTTCGTTAACTCATTGGGAAGTAACTTGTGTGCTATTAAAATATTATAGTCGAAAAAGGGCGCATTTGTATTTTTAAAATTTTTTTATTATGAGATTTTTAAGGCCGCGCAATGCCTCTCCGAACGCCGTCGTACCTGTTATTTTATTAATGTTCCTCAGGAAAACTGCAACATCCATTGCAAGATTTCATCAAAAACTACATGGTATCTTCTTAAAGATATTGAAGATTATATAATTTTCCTTTTGTGCAAAATATACACCCTGTAGACCGAAACTGCTAAACGCCAGTGAAATGAGCAATCTGGCCCAAGCATTGAGCAAAACTGGTAAACTTTTCAAAACCTAAATATACCTGTTCGTCGAGTATGTAATGCAAAGACAGCACAAAGTTCTGGCAAGTTAGCTAAACAAGTGTTTTGAACATTTCCTATAACGTCAGCTAAATTTATAGGACCATTGATAATTAATGTGAAAACTGTATAGAACGTAAGTAGTCATTTTTATTAGATGCGATTTTTTCCGGTAAACAAAGAGAAGTGCATTCAAAGTCTAAAATCTTGGCGAATTCGGATTAAAATAAGGCCCAGGGGCATAATAATCACTATACTATCGTTGCCTGGGTAGGCTTTCGTGATAGAAAACTTTTCAGGACTTGTCAAGATCGGCTATCCAATCTAATCAGACGTGCGACTGAATACTATACAATATGGTCTGGAGCCACTGACGTAAATCAACCGTAATTTTCGCTTTCTTAAATATCTCAGCCCAGCCATGCTGAATAGTAATGAATTTGACCATAAATGATTATCTAAATTCCAGACTCATTTTCCCGGCCAGCTCAATTTCGACATTGTTGATCCACATCGACTAGAATTGAACCAGCCATCATTGTCTTTTAGCATTCTGAAAATTAATCCAAATTTTCTTTCAGCAAGTCAACTGCGTCGGACGCGACAGAAGGATTAAGAAAAACAGACGGCGGACAACCTGCATTTCCTGTTGTTTGTTATGCTAACAGTTGAACGGCAGGTCCCTTGAACGGGGGTTTAACAAAAGTCGATGGTGCCGGATGAACCATGTGTGTGGTGGACCACACAGCGTCTTCGACTGCGTCAAAATCAACCAAAAACTTCGGAATTGACATAATCTGTTCACTCGAAAGCCTCCTCAAGTAAGCAATCACGAAAGAGTCAGAACGGAAGATGGTTGCCTTGATAATGCGGAGTTTACAGGCCGGCTGTGTAAACTCTCGTGCCCAAAGACGCCAAATAAATTTTACATGGACAACAATTTATGATGCTGAGCCCTTCAGACATTGTACTTTAAGCCAGCGAGAAATTTGATGAACCACAAAAATATCGTAAACACCTGCGGAATCTACGTTAGATGTAAAGTTAAAATAAAAACTCGTTTTATTTGGGCAAGGAACAAGGCTCAGAGTAGTGAAGACGCTAAAGTTGGCATTTGAATATAGTAAGCCATCATTCTTTCAGGATTGGCTAGCTTACTAATCTTAACTTTATCGGGAAACGTCTGCGAAAATTGTATTGATGGCAAGGTGGTAACTGGGAAAGGCGACAGCTTCTGTCATAAAGGGCTGTAACAGGAATGAATGGCATCGCTTTTCGTATGATTAAACATGCATCCCGGTGAAATCTTGGCTGCAGACGCATGTGCTTGATTGGTTCCCTGCATGTCTTATGACGTTTTTCCCCGATTAGAACTGCAGTGAGCTTTTAAGCTGAGATTTCCCAGTTATTTTAAGTGGTCTGCGAACTATGAATATGAACACTTTCACGGAAGACGACACAACGTTACCCAATAACCGTGACAACACGTCCCCGAATTGTGCCTAGGATGTTTAGCACATCAAAAGTTTGGGAAAACAAGCAAGAGACTTCTATTTTGCAGCGGATCGCTGGCTTGCTGACAGCTGTTATTGTGTAATGGTTTAGGCGGTGACGTATATGTTTTACTGCTGAAGAGTAAGCAGTAGGAGTGGCTGAAATATGACGTCAACTGGCCTGATGTTTCGATCCATTTTAATCGCTACCTTATTGCTCCTTTCTTACCTATACATAGAGATTGTCTAAAGCTACCGTAACATCTTCTCAATTGCGCTTTGAACTGTAATCTTCCACGCCCACCCTTAGAATGATTAGGTGTTTCGTCAGAGGAAAATCGAAAGAATTCCCCTTTCTTTCTTTGACTAGGCTGTAACAGAAACGTTTTCTTGAGCAAAACTTTTTATTAATATTTGTTTTGATACTCTGCTCGTCAGTTAGGTAAAATATTGGATGTTGTGACTTTAGGAGGCACAAACATATGCATACAGTCAAAAACGGGAAATAAAGACGTTTAAACAATATAAGTAACCAGTTACGCTTGGCGTTTTGAGCATTGACTTTTGAACAAATGAACCCTTTACATACGCACTTCTGTTAATGGGTCGAATAGAAAACAAAATCAATTGCGTGCTACTTGCTAACTATATCGCTCAGGTCAAGAGAATGTCTGTTTGGCCGATATTTCTCTCTGCTTTTACGTCCCAGGGAGGTTGCGGATGTGGAGCAAGGGAAATGGACAACGATGGCATCAAGTAAAGGGCTGTACGGGGCGTCAGGGAAAGCGCCATTAAAGTCCTTTACAGGTGTTTTGTTCAGTACGACAACAGACATCTCATCATTCAGGTGACTCGATGCCGTCTGCTCGGGGGGCAGCGAATTTTGGGGAACGGACTGGGAGGGCGAGGTGTCGCAGCCCGGTGGGGAGATGCTGGCTGACTTATCCGGGTTGCCGCAGTCCTGGACGCCGTTTGGATGAGAAGTGACTACAGCTGAGATGCCTGTCACTTCCTTCAGTTTGTAGTATAACGCCGAACGAAGAAAACGTATGTAGGGGTCCTTTTCCATCAGAGCCTCAATCCGCTTCTGGCAGGCATCGAAGAGATCGGGCCCTGCCTCTGCAAGACGGGCCTCCGTTTGCAGTCTGGTCTCGCAGTCTAGATTCACCTTTTTCGATAGTGCAAATCAGATGACGTTCATAATTTGTGTATATGTAGGGTCTCAGAGTTTTAAAAAATATAATTTTAAAGGGAGCACTCGAATAGAAAGCGATCTGCACGATTGTGATATAATGGCAACCTGCGCAACGCTAACCTGAAGGATTATCATTACGGTGATCTCACTGTTGTGTGAACGTTTAACAGCCAGAGCAACAGACTACAATGAATTCATATCATTTCATTTGAAGCGAAGTAAGCATTGTTTATGCTGATGTTTCTGTTTCCAGTATATGACGTATTATTGGTAAAACCTCCTACGATCGAATGCAAGGCTGTATTTCGCGTTTGGAAGCGAAATGAATCCGTTTAGCCACGGCCATTCAATGGGCACAAAAGTGGAGTCCGTCGGGAGGATCTTCCATTATTAAATATAATTTTTCGGGAGTTGGAGTAGAAAAACAATTATTTTCACTAGTGTCCTATGACGGCATGTCGTCTAAGTGAGTTCATTCGAATTATGTCAGGTTGCACACTACTAATATTTAGAACATTGTGTCAAAGGTAGATATTAGTTTAACCCGATTAAGTTGCGCCCACTGTATTGCGGTAAGGAAACGTTAAGAAGTGAACCCTAAATAGATTGAAGAAATTAGCAATTTTATGATATACGTTTCCAGACACTAATTTGAGGGCTAAATATTAACTGCATTATATATAACTACCGAACCATAATACAATTTCTGGAGGGCAAATGCGCGTGCGTTCAAACGGGGAACACTATTTCAGCAAAACAGTATGAAATGCAGTATTTCACTGCTTTGGTACTGTCCTTCTTAAAAGTGCAATAGCCACAAAAAAGAATAAATGCGCTTTTATATTGGTATACGGACAACAATTATTTTATCGATATAAGTATACAGACACACAACACGAAATTAAATATCCCTTCTGTTATGACAACTTTTTACGCGTTATTTCCACATTTAGAAGCCGACCAAATAAATCACTATTGCAATTCCACCTAAGTTATCAAAAATATGTTACTCAATGTTTATAAACTTCGGAATATATTTTGCAGCCATACATTCAGTGAATGTGGATTTTTGTGAAAGGCAGTACGGCAATACGTCCTATAGTAATTGTCTGATACCATACTTTTGCCAGCGGTTGCAAGTGAGTACATTTTCATCAACTTGGTATCAATCGAATGGGTAGCTGATGTTCTATGACAAATGACAGATCCCCCACCTCCTAAGACCGAATGCAAGGCTGTATTCCCCGTTTGAAAACGAAATGAATCCGTTTCACCAAAGCCATTCAATTGGCATAAATATGGAGTCCGTCGGTAGGATGTTTCATTATTAAATATGATTTTTCGGGATTTGAAGTAGAAATAAACAGTTGTTTTCACTCGTGCCCGATGACGACATGTCATTTAAGTGACTTTATTCGAATTATATTAGGCTCCACATTACTAATATTTAGGAACTTATGTCAAAAGTAGGGATTAGGTTACCCTTATTAATGTGCGCCTATTGTACTACGGTAAGGGAATGTCAAGAAATGAAGCCTAAACGACGGCCGACATTCTGCAATAATAGATTTTTAAAGATATACGTTTCCTGACACTAATTTGAGGGTTCTTTATTAACTGCCCTATATATAAGCATCAAATCATCTTAATGTTTATGCGGTCAAACGCGGAACACTAGATCAGCAGGACAGTATGAATTTCAGTATTCCATTGCTTTTAGTAATTTCTTTCTTAAAATGCAGTTTATCCCAAAAATTGAATTAATACGCTTTTCTGCCGGTATTCGGACAACTAATAGTTTATTTATGTGAGCATATAGACACAAATAACGAAAGTTAATTCCTCTTTTTCTTACGACACATTTATAGGCGTTATTTGCACACTTAGAGGCTGACCAAATAAATCACTAATGTAATTCCATTTAAGTCACCTAAAATATGTTAGTCAATGTTTATAAACTTCGGGATATAGTGTGTAACCGTACATTTAAAATATGTGGATGTTTGTGAACTGCCAACACAGCGAGACGCTATTTAGTGTTCGCCTAATATCATAAGTTTGCCAACGGTGGCAATTGAGGGCATTTTCATCAACCTAGTATCAAACAAAGGGGAGAGCTGATGTTCTATGACACCTGTCGGATTTGTTCATTTTCTCGTTTTAAGAGTGGCCTCATGACACATTAATTTATCTCCTCTGCTGCAAATAGCTTTGGCTCAAAGGCAAGTGGGTCACCGTATTGACACATAATCATTCAAAATGACAGTCATTTCAACTCAGCCATGTAACATTAACTAGCCAAATGTGTGAGATTAATGTTTTGGTCTACTACCGTGTAACCACACATTCATGTATGTTCTGAATACTGACACTGTACGTACCAGTAATGGGCGTGTTCTGATAGCCATAAATTTTACCAAATCTGCTGTTCAGAGTGTGGAGCAGGGGTAAAGCAGGGTCTACTGACCAAAAATTAACGCGCTTATAGTCAACAGCGCAAAGGACATTGAGCAAAATTCACGCCAGCAAAGTCATTAGCCTATTTCATCTGTCTGCGCACGACATATCACAATATTTCGGCAGCAGAATGCGCATTAAACCTTGCATCGGCCGAGTGATATAAATAAAATGGGAAATTATCATTGTAGTCGCCCTATTTATGCTCCTTTCGTATTGCTTATGACCTTCATAAGTTATCTGCAGACACTGGCTTGCTTGAAAGTGTGTAACATCGTAGGTTACGCAGATCATGTGTGTGCTTCCTAACGCCTGTTGACTGCAACCCGTTGACGCAGCTATTCAAGATACTATCCCTGAATTTGTCTATCGCTCTATTTCGCAAACCCTCTGTAAAATGATTGGCAGAGAAAAAATTTCGTTTCACTCTCGGGTTCGTTAGTTAAAAAAACCCAAGCATTTTCTGAAATTGGGAACGGCAACATTGGATCCGGCAACGGCTTCCTCGTTGGTTGCCACTTTGGGAGGCCATGATATTATTTTCCCAGAAGCAATGCAGATAAAATCCATTACAATGTTCCATATTATCGGATAGGACGATGATAAACAGGTTTATCAAATTGCGTTATTTCATACAGTTCATCGTATTTGCGTCCTGTAAACTACAGTAGTTTACTTAATGCGACAAGTTAACAAACGCAAAAGTTTAAACCATTTGTAACGATTTTTAATTTTTCAAATGTTTGCTGGATTACGAAATTTCGTACACTTACATAGTTCGAAGGTCATTACCCGGCATCATCTAGGATGATTTGGGCTAGATCGCCAATTTTCCAGTCTGCGAGTGTGCCATCTTAAGCACTTGAAACGCATTACAAGTGCTTTATGAGATCTTGACTATATATAAGTGGGTGCTACATTTTAGCACTGCGCACTGTGAACAAATTTTTTTCACATTTGTTTGCTTTTGCACTGATGCACCTGCGTTTGATCACAAACTGGGCTGGCGTTTATTTTTCGAGGGTTTTGGGTCGCATATACCTGCCGGAGTTCGTTTTATCATAATTTAAATATCTAACGACAGGAGGACACAATCTTCAGACGGGGCTCATTTGACACGGAGCCTGCCAAGAGTTGTGTCTTTTCTCCTATGACTCACTGAAAAGTCATGACGATGGAGATTAAAGCTAACTCTCTCACACAAGTTTTGAATGGTTGTTTAAAGCGTTAACAAATGTTGAATTATTAAACGCCTGGTTTTAGGGTAAAAAACACAAATAATAACTTTAATGTACAGAGGCGTACGCCATCGTAGTAGGCGAGAACGACATACCTCACGCTGTGATTGAAAGGCAATGAACGTATCGTATATTCTCTGCGCTTGATCCTTTGAAGTGTTCCCAACCTTCAGAGCCTTGTACTGTTGACAGGCTACCCAGAACTCGATATTTTCGTCGCTAAATTCACCACGAAGAAACTCTCGAAAAACGCGCAGGCCATCTATATTTGAGAAAGAAAAAACACTTCCTGTAATTAAATTCTAAATGTTCCTCCTCTCATTCTCATGGTTTCTGCTTTGATTTGTCCGGTGGGGTAGAAAATATTCCGTAAGTGTTTTAAGTACAAGTATCCATTCGCGGAATTTTATGGCCCTCCAACTTACCTTTTACGCCATGGAGGTCTCAGACTGTTTTCAAAATAACTCTCCGGCTTATAGTCCAGACGTGATCAACCGTTACATACACACATAGGTAACATGCGTGCTATCTAGATTAGTATTTTTTGTCTAAAAGGTAAACCACCTTTGTGGTTAGTAAAATAAATCTAACGTTGTTTTATGTAGAGTAGCGAAAATTCCCAGTGTAGAAATCAAAAGGCAATTTGGCCAGCATACGTCTGCTTTCGATAAATTCTCTTCAGGCCTGCACATGTATATGGCTAGGGAAGTAATTATTTAAAAGACACGGGCAAGTGGATAATTATGCTGTACATCGGGTTTGGGGAGAGGAGGGTAGGGAAAGAGTGAAACACTGCAGTTCCAGTCATTGTCAGGGAGAAGGAGGGTCCCCACGACGGTAATTACATGCGGACGGATGATTTGGTGGCTTTGACCCATGACAACTGTTGGACCTGTATGAAGTTCTTCTGTGCGCATAGGATCGGTTCGCTTAGCCTGATTGCAGCCGCCTCTGCCGTAATCAACAAGCGCTGCCTAGGTAATTTTGCATAGCACTATGGGACCTTGTACATTACTTTGAAGGCCTCTCTGGCGTCTACACGGTTGTCTGTGTCTACCGTGTGCACGAGGATCGAGCTGCTGATGTTCTTTATTTGACCATTTCCTAACCATGGTGGAATATGTTCGTTTCTTCTTTCGGATAACCGCCGGCTGCTGCGACCAATATATTCTGTCCCACAGGAGCAGGTGAGGGAGTAAATACACATAGAAGTGGTCTGAACTGGCAGTTTGCCCTTGCCCTTGCAATGTGGGATGGGATTTGTGGAGAACGGTACACTGGTGTCAGTTGCTGGAAAGATCTATGATAGAGCTTGCGTTACGCGTCTTCTTAAAAGTTCGCTTTGTGCATCCCCTTTTCGTGGGACGCTGATGTTGAGCCTTTTGCAGTATTTTGGCCACGTTCTTAGCAATAAATCGATCAGGATACCCTTTCTAGCGAAAAAAGGCTTTTAAATGATCTTAAGGTCATTCTCAACGCTATCAGCTGTGCAGATTCTTCTCACTATTACTGTCAAAAAGCGGACTAAATTACGTTTGACGTTTAGTTGTACGTAACTCCTAAAATGAGTGTATTGTCAAGACAAGGTTTTCTTACGATAGACGCTACGTCGAATGCTGCCGTCAGGTCTTCTACTCAGAAGCGAATGCAGAAAAGGAAGTGAATCGGAGGATTCTTCTTCCAGAGTGAATTTTATTGATAGGTGCGCCTGATTTATGTCATCCAGTAGAATTATGATGTCACATTGCTTCGGTACAATTGTAAATATATCATCCACGTACCGCCCATAGTATTTTAAACCGTTGATCTGGTGAGGTAGCTGGAAAACCTCTAACATTCCCACGAATATATTCGCCAAAAGCGGACAAAGAGGTGAGCCCATAGCTACGCCTTTCATCTGCCTATATAGATTTTTGTCGAATACGAACTGTACAATCAGAGGACACCGCAATACCAATTCCTTGAGGGCATTCACGGGCGTTTCTACATCCTGGTGATTGTCGGCAATGTAATCAGAAAGGTTGTTGACCGTTTCCTTTGCCGGTAAGTTCGTAAAAAGGGATGAAACATCTAAAGAAAACATGACAAATTCGTTCAGATCGAGGTTTTTTACACCGTTAGTGAATTCAAATGTATCTCGATAGCTATGTGGCGCTAGTTGACACTGCTGAGGCCTAAGATTCTCCGACAGCCACTTCGCTATTGCATGGTAAGGCGAGTTCCTCATAACGAGGATCGGATGAATCGCTGCGCCATCGTTGTGGATCTTCGGCAAGCCATATAACCGAGGTGTATGCCTGCCGACGGGTCGGAGGCGCTCTACGTCGCGTTCGCCTATCCAACCATCCGCCTGAAGTCTTTTCAGGCAGTCAGTCAGTCGTGCTTTAATCTCATCTGTACGGTCCTTCTCCATCTGTTTCTTTCTAAACTTATCCTGATCCGACAGAATTGACTGTATGTTTGTAATGTAACCTACCCTGTCCATCAAAACAACGCCAGTTTCCTTATCTGGCCAGACAAACAGGCGCACGCCCATTACATAGGAAGACTTACTTTTCTACCGTATGAGCAAAAAATATTCTTTGCGGATGTCTCCCGTAAAGTGAGATTGCATTTACAAGGGCACCGAAATCAATGGGATGAACTTTACACTGCTTAAGTAGCCATTTTGAAGGATGTAGTTTATGCAGGCGGCCAATAAGAAACTCACTCAAAGGCCGATATCCTGACATGTCTGAGATATCTTAATATTATGCTACATGACATTTGAAATTACAATTCTACTAAGGAAATATTTTAGAATTTAAAGAAAATTTCAGAATTTCAGCCATTTTTTCATGACCTGGCGTATCTACTGTATCTGTCCTTGGGGAACAGACGGGTGTCATATATTTTCTATTGACAGGACGTCATTTAGAAACAGTCAATTTAAAGCGTTCATTTACGTGCAAAGTTTTTGTCAGTGGTAATATAAGCTAATAATAGCTTTCTCTCAGTCCACATTTTGAATTCACTTTTTACATCCATACTTGTCATTCACTCGCAAAAAATTGAAGTTATTCAGGTAAGAAAATCGCAAACGACCGATTGCATGGTTTATCAAAGATTCACAAGAACGGCCTACCAGTCCTTCAGATATTGGAAATGCGCAACTTTCACTATCATGCGTCAGCGAAGTGGTAAGTAGAGAACCTCAAAACTCAACAGTATCAACTGGCACCAGATTGCTACTGGGAGATTTTCGAATTCACTGAAGACGCCAAAGACCTAAATGTAGACGGTATGGTAATGTTTTCACTTGATGACTCATCACTCTTCAATAAACGTTTCGATCACGGAGAATGTTAAGTACATAGGCAAATTTCTGTCAAACAATCACTGTAAAAAAGGTATTCCGACGAGCGCACTCAATGAATGATTACTAAGATGCACGCAAAATTTGCAGTTCCCGTTTAACAACTATATTCATAGACAAAAAGGCGAAGTTGCTATGTCATTGCCTCTTGATCCTCTCCTAGTCGATATCTTCATGGGCAAGCTGGAGAAGTGTTAGTAAAACGGCCAAATCAATAAGCTATGGCGCTAAGATTGCTAAGTTGACGAGGTCTTTGCAATTGCCGTCAGGGAAACCGACATAACCGTTCTCTTTGATACTGTAAATCAAGCATATCTGTCGTTCAGGTTTTTCTTTGTAGGTGGAAAGGGCAGGATTCCTGTCTTCGACAGACACACTTCTAAGCAAAAGAGCTGACAGCAGCGTCCGAAGAAGTGTCCATCGAAAGGACGGCTAGATCGCAGTTGGCAGACATGAATGCGGAGGCGGACGGCGACCTTAACCCTAACCCTAACCTCAACCTTAAAACTTAACCGTTAACCCTAACAGCGACCATAACCCCAACCATAACTGAAATCCTAAACGCAACCGTAGCCTTTAGACATGGCTGTAACTGAAATACCTAACCAGAATACTGAAACCCATTCATACGTTCAAACCCTCACCGTAACCCGAAAACCTAAGCCTAAAGGCATAAGCTCAACCCGAAGATCGAAAACCATTAACCGGTACCCTAATCAAACGAAAAACGGAAGCCAAATTGGTCAGATGTGATTATGGAGCCCCACAAAATAGCCCCAATAAGCAAACCCCTGGCACCTGTAAAACGGGGCCTGGCTACCAACTGCGATCTAGCCGACAGGAAATCTTGGCTGGACAAGAAACGAACTTCTACAGTTTCGTACCTCTTTAACTGAAACGTCACCTGGTCCGCTGTTTGGCACAAAGGGTTACAAAGACCTGTTGGACAGATAGCGTTGATGGAGAACTTAGAAGTATCCAGGAACTGCTTCGCGGGAACGGGTATCCTGACAGATTTATTGAAAGAAATCTTACCGAACGACCGGCTAAAACAATCATGCCGACCGCAGAAAAGAAAACTCTGTTCCTCAAAGTCCCTTTTTCAGAGAATGCGGCGAGTGAGCTCCTTAGAAGGCGCCTTGGCCAAACCGTTTCACGGTCCTTCCCGGCAGAAGGAGTTCAAGCATCGTTTTCGACCAATCCCGTCTTTCTCGGGGAAGGTAAGAAAAGGCTACCAGCTCAGACCAAGTCCATGTGCATTTGCTCCTTTACTTGCTCATGCGGAGCAGGTTAAATTGGTCACACGAGTCGGCACCTGTCCGCAAGAATACGAGAGGGCTTGTTGGCTTGGCCGGCGAAGAGTAAATTTAAGAGCGTACGCAGCTCTATTCTCACACACATGGGTGATTCTGGGCACCGTGGGGATACCACCGAAGCCTTCCGTGTGATTCGCAAGGTCTCACCTAACTGTCGCAAGCAAGAGGTGAGAGCCTACTAACAACAGCAAAGAAAACTGCCATCAGGCTACGGAGGCCGGTCATGTGCGCGGAGAAAAACCCCTTACCGTGGGCCAGGATCGATTAACTCTATGCAGGTCTCCACGTCCCCACCTCCTTCCCTTCCACCTCAACGTAACCGTCACTGTTACTGCCTAATTTCCTCTTCTATCCCCCCCTTCCTCACTCTATTCACATTACCCGTTTGTCTGAAAAGACGACCCAAAGTTTATTGCACTTATCACTCACATGTTTAGTTTGTACCTCGTTCCCGTATAAATGTACAGGCGCGATGCAAATTTATCGAAAGCACGCGTAACCTCGCCAAACACTTTTGAGTGAAAATATTCGAAAACCACACAGACCGATAAATCCATGCCTGCCAGAATGTTTGAAAAACAACTTCATTGATTTTGGCCTTGTTGTAATGTCCACTTTTCAGTCATTAATATTAGTTTTTTCTAGGGGTAATTTCTTCTGTTTAAATTGCCAGCACATTTTATTGTACGTTGTCGTGATTTTTCGAGTGTGACGTACAAGGCACTGTGCAATTTTAAAGCAATGTTTTGTAACAACTAGGTTGTTGTGTGCGAATCAATCTAGATGAATGTGTGGAAGATTAGAGAAAGTGATTGAAGTTAAGTTCTGGTAGGCACAATGTAGTAATAAGCAGCGAATCGTATGCCACATGTTACGCGTTGCGGAAGATTTATTTTACTAAAGGTTATAGGATTCGCCCAAGTATTATGGTATGTCTGAAACTTATGAATACATCTACAGATAATACACAAAAATTATGTTTGTTAGTAATAGCGGACAGTCTTTCGCTATTCTTATTCATCTCGTTTATACTGCTCTCTACTCTCTAATTAGATTTATTGATGCAGAAATCATATCATTCCCTTGTCGCACACTGCTTGCAAGAAAAACTCTTAGTTACATTAAGGGACACTAGGGTGTCTTGTCGGGCAAAAAATACGACAGAGATATTATGGCAGTACTGCCTAACTCGTAACACGATGGAATGCATTTTATGCGTGACTGTCTGCTAGACTTCCGCTGATAAGATTCTTAAAAAGTGTGCGCAGGTCTTATCTGGTAGAAATCTAGCGAGAATTATGTGCAATGCGAATTAGTTTTAAAAACAACATAAGTTACTTACATTTTAGTAAAAGGTACTGTGTCTGATTTTCGTTGCGTCCGCCAATACAGAAAGACATCTCTCTTTTAGCTATCATGCTTGCAAACTCATAATACGTCGCGATTTATATTTCAGTATTTTACGACTGTATTTTATTGACTGTAAATTCCTCTTTGCCATGACTTCATTAAATCCCCTATTATTGCTGTGAAAATAATCAGGAAGAGCCATTTGCTGCCATATCATGCGACATCTTTAAGCATATCAATTAGTCAGAATGGTATTGCCGGCAAAGACAAGGGAGACTGGAATGGCCATTTCTGGCTTATTAGCCGTCGTCAGCCAGCCATACCCAAGCCCGAAGTGCGGAACACCCGGGCCTCGAACTCGCGACATGTTGGTTTAGAAGTAAACGCCTCTACTCACCGGGCCACGAGCCCGTTGCCTTGTCGGTTTTCGATCGGGAATATACAATGTTAGGGGGCGCTCACCGATCGTTCATACGGAACTCACTCGGGCTTGGGTATGGCTGACTGACGACGGCTAATAAGCCAGAAATGGCCATTCCAGTCTCTCTTGTCTTTGCCGGCAATACCATTCTGCCTATATATCATGCGCCGCTGTGCGACTGCTGGTTGGGCTCGAGAGAGAGTCCATAAGGCACAACGGAACGAGTGAGTTCCGTATGAACGATCGGTGAGCGCCCCCTAACATATCAATTAGTTTGACACGTCTCAGCGATAGTACTCGACCTTGTGCGGTAGCTATAAAGACGGAGGTTTTCGAATACATAAACAGATGTGTACCATGAAACGTGCCGTAATCGAAACCCCTGCACCAAATTTTTAACGCTATTTGATTCTTAGATTTGTGGAACTTTGAGTTACTGCGGCTTTAAAGAATGTTCCGCCACTTAGGCATCAAACCAAGATTAACAAAAAGCTAATAGAATGATGACGCAATCACAGATCTTGCAGATGTCTCCTGCTGAAACTACCTACTAATCTATCTGATGCAGGACGCCCTTCGAGACTTTGTTTGATGTAGCTAGTCAAATGGGGAAAACTAAAAAATACTTGTAGGACATTCCAGGGGCAGGTGTCAATGGTTTGTTCCAACTAATTAAGCAGCAAAATCGGACGCTCAGTATATTTTTAGGGGATCCGACCATACGGGAACATAATTTTCGTCAAAGTTTGTAAAGACCCACGGGCTGGCGTAACGATGTGTCCTCAACACTATTTGCTGTTGGCTGAACCGCGCTTGTCTTCACTAATTCAACCGAAGGCGGAAGAGTAGACGACCAGATGCCGGTTTTTTTAAAGTAACTGAACGTGCGAGCGAGGCATTTGTTTTTTGAAGTACGTCCTTCCATTGATGGTCGTATGGGGACTACCATATCCTAGACTGCCCTGCAGGTTTTACTGACATGACTGTTTGCCATAATTCGTCAAGACCTGTTTCCGCTTGATATGACGCTTTAAATGAACGTCTCCTAAACTTGCGACTTTTGCCGGTTAACGCGAAAAGTAAATTTGTCATTATATGTAGGCAAAAAGTACGATTTTTGTCATACGATGACGAGTTGTTCAAGGTCAATACTGTTAAATAGAGAGGCTGAGGGGTTTGATAGCTGGAGTCCTTTGATGTGCATTTTTTACAAGTTCAGACCATCCGATCACGTATGCTGCGTCAGATTCAAACTCGAATTTATCATAAGTGACAGTGTCAGAATGTGTAACGTTTGCAGAGAAAATGAAACCTGTGCTGTATCAAACAGCACCACAGAGTTATCAGGATACCTTTGAACTCATTGAAGACGTCAGGGACCTAACGTTAAGGGGTTAAATGAATTTTTTCACTTAGATTGGCATTACTTTTTACAAACGTTCCGGTCACGGAGACACTTGTGTATGTATGCGACTTCGTGTCAACTGACTACCAGTAAATAAGTATTCCGACGAACCCACACAAGGAACTATTACTAGAACGCACATGAAATGCGCAGTTTCTATTTATCAACTAAATGTATAAACAGACAGACGAAGTTGCCATGAGATCGCCTCCTGGTCATCTGCTAGTCGATATCTTCATGGACAAGCTGGAGAAGTCTTGGTTAAGTTCCACATCAATAAGCTAAGGAAGTGCGGTCGCTACATTGACGGCCTCTTTGCAATCGCTACTAGAGAAACCAATATATCCACTATCTTGTAGGCTATAAATCGAGCACACGCATTGGTCAGGTTTGTCTGAGGTGGAAACGACAGGCTCTCTGCCTTTTTTAGCTGTCGTTTTTGCGCAGAACAGCTTCCGGCAGCGTTTGCAGAAGCGTCTATCGAAATGATACGTTGTCTGAGTAATATGCGGACTTCTGCAGTTTAGCACCCCTTCAAAAGAAATCTTATGTAGTCCGTTATTTGGCTCAAGAGACTCGAAACGTCTGTTTGACAGTGAGCAGTGATGAAAAACTTGGAAGAATCTAGGACGTAGTTCGCGAGAATGGTTATCCTAACAGTTTTATCGTAAGGAATCTTGCCGAATGACCGGCAACCTCATCCTATCGACGGTGGGACAGAACATTCTGTTCCTCAAGGTCTATTTATATGTGGACGCTGCAAATATCCTCCTGCAAAGACGCATTCATCTAACCGTTTCACGGGCCTTGTCGACAACAAGAGTTAAATTATTGTTCTCGTCAAACTACGTCTTTTGCTGGGAAGATGAAGATAGACTGCCAGATCTGATCACCTCCATGTGCATTTGTTCTTTTACTTGCTCATGTGGAGCAGGCTGCATTGGTCGAAGGAGTCGGCGCCTACGCGGAAGAATACAAGAACACCTACCGACATCGATGAGAAAGCGTGAATTTGATATCATTCACAGCTCCGTCCTCGCGCACATGGTTGATTCTGAGCATCGCGTGAACCCCAACAGAGCCTTTCCTGTGACTAACGAGGTCCCACCTAACTACCCTAAGCAAGAGGGTCGACGCTTACTAGCAACAGCAGAGGGGAGTGTCATCAGGCTAGAGAGGCCGGTCCTGTGCGCGCAGAAAAACCGTTTGCACGCTTTGCACCTACCAAGGCCAATGATTGCTTAACCGCTCGCATGACCCTGAGTCCCCGCCCCTCCCTCCCGTCCGCATGTGTTACGTCTCTATCTAACCCGCACTGTCACTTACTGTGTCCTCCCCCCATTGACGCCCCCCACGTGTACGAATAAACGGAACGTAATCGATTGATCTTATCCCTCACACGTTTTACTAGGTACCCCTTCCCCATATAAATGTACTAGCCCAATGAGAATTTGTCTAAACACGCCAAATGGTCATCAGAATTCCAAAATCCTAGTTCGTTCAGGTGAACCCTCTTGCGGCTTCCAGATTGACGGGGTCGAAATGACCCCGGGAGTTTACAACTGCGTAAGGCGCGAGCGGCTGGAATCACACTTTTCTGTCAGCAGTCGGTTAACCTGTTTACTTCACTCCAGTGACTCCGTATTCCGCGCTGAGTCATTGTCCTGTCGGAGTAATTGGGCGAGAAGGGGAGAGTCGGTATCAGTGGCAGTTCTAGTGACCCAAATTGGAGGGCCATTATCACACCAATTAACACCACTAGGGGAAGGGTAACGGCAGTTAGCAACTTGGGTCTGGACTAATAATTTAGTATCGAAGTAAGTGCAATTATCTGCAAGGGATGAGGTGGCTGTTAATTTTGATAGGTGTGCGCTAACTTAGTAACTGCATCCCATGAGTGGGGCGACTCACTCTTAACGGATGCTGTCTGGGATGTTGGTTGCCAGTGCAAATCATAATACGTCGGACACATAAAACCCTAGCACCAAAGATCGCATCTGCCTCTCTGGATTCCGTTGACGGCACTAAGTCCACATAAATCATACTATACCAGTTAACTATGCACGAATTTACACGCAACATTTTGTCGTTAGGCGTATGGCTCAGAAGATTCTTGTGAGATAATCGCTGCTCTTGACGTTTGTTGTCGTTCATAATAACATGACACCTACACCAAAAACAAAAATATAATACTATTTTTGTTAGCATAATATTTGCGCCCTACAAATCAGCAATTTCATACTATAGATAAACTGAAACACGCAGAAATTCCAGAAAAGGGATAATGCGTGCTTTAACATCGCATGCTAATCATTTTTTGTCAATTTCGTGTTCTCGCTAGGGCTAGATTGCAGTTGGTAGCCTGGAATGGGAAAGCGGACGGCGAGCTTAACCCTAATTCTAACCTTGGCCCTAACCCTAACCTTAATCTAAAACGTAAACCGTTGACTAACGGCAACCTTAACCCTAACCCTAACTCTAACCAAAATCGTAAACGTAATCGTAGCCCCTAGACATAGCCCTAACTGAAAAACCTAACCGTGATACTGAAACCTAATCGTAAACGCAAACCCTAACCGTAACCAGAAAACCTAAGCCTAAAGGTCAAACCCTAACCAGGAAATCGGAAACCATTAACCGGTACCCTAATGCTAACCTCAAACGTAAAACGGAAGCCAATTGGGTCAGAAGTGATTATACAGCCCCACAAAAAGGCCCCGCTAAACAAACCCCAGCCACCTGTAATACGGGGCCCGGCTAGCAACTGCGATCTAGCCCCCGCTGGTAGCGTAAATCTGCTCTACAAAAAGCTACCATGAAACTGTATTTTATCTAAAAAATTAGTTACGAAAACAGAGAAAAGATGGCCAACCACACTGACCGTGGTAGGCTTTTGCATCCAGGTGTGCCAGCATATACCCGCAGTGCCATTTTTTTAAGAAACGCAACACTTCCTTAATTTTGATCCATACGAGCAGTTCCGGTTTCTAGCTGGTCACTTCTGGAGCACCAGGCCACATGTCTAACAGTGCATGGAAGCATCTAGCATTGAGTCGCGTTCAGAAACACGCTTACCGCGACCTCCACGAACATAAACAGGAATTGTTAGTTCGAATTATGGTTACGTTTGATCTTATGGTCTGCCGTAAGCTATTCAAACATCGCTCTCTTTTTTGACTCCTCGTCAACAACGTATAACCTTTTTGCGTTCAAATAAGCGACGGTGAATAACTACTAGCCTACAAGGTTACGCTAGCATGAAAGAAGTTATTAGCCTAGAGTATGGTTGTGGAAACCCCGTTTTACAGGAGCTTGTGCCAAATCCCAAAAGAGGATAAGTCCTGAGTCAATGCAATTATTAAATCCGGAGTTAATTTGAGGGTCAGATATCGCTCAAGTTAAAGTTGGAAGGGCTATGGCTAAGATCAGGTCCATTTTTATGGTCAGGTTAGCCAGTGTTAGAGTCAGGCATGGGGTGAAAACGATTATCAGCCTTGCGCTGGTTTCCTGAGAGGGGAATAATTTATTGCATGATTCAACGTTTATCGGTGACATGTCACATCATGTCATATTTTTAAAAACTGGATCAGTTTCGTCGCAGTTCAGCAGTGAGCTGGTAGTAGAAAGAATCACCCACATGTTACGAAAAATGAGGCCTATTTTTGCTGCACTTAGAGAGAGCGACGGGAAACACCGGCACGCGAAGATGAGGTCGTACAGCTAATAGAAATAAAGCAAAACAAAGCGTCCTTTAACAGAAAAGGGATCCTTCCGTGCGCAAAAATCGTTCGACTAAGAACCTTGAGGTTTCGCTTTTGTTTTTGGAGATCCGGGAGGCTGAAATGAACAATCATAGTCAAAAAGCCTGGGCTGTTTTCCGCCCATCAGCCCTTAGGTGTTAATATTTTGATGCAGTTGAAACGAGGACGGAGGATGGATTTGCGATTGGTCGTCAGTCAGCATGGAGAGCGGGAAATTATCACTGGCTTTGCAATGGTGCACTGGAGGTCAGCAAGAAAAAACACAGCTACAACTCAGTATCGGGGAAGCCAAATCCCTTTTTTATTGTAGTAGCTCAGCCAATCAGCCTAATCTAACGTCCTAGAGGTTTTCAGTTCGACATATCTAGCCTGAGACAGCCAAAATGCAACGGACTTACCCTCGTCTTGAAGGAGATTTTGAAAGGACTCCTGCCACAGTTCGACCTGAGATGCGGTCGGCCAGGACTCACGGAAAAGTTCCTCTAGGATGGAAAGTGAGGCATTTGCGGGTCTGCGGTCGACATGGGACTGGTTCGCACGGGACTGGTTACGAAGGGCTGCTAGTGCTGCCTGACGCCAAAAACTCGAGATTCGGCCGCGAACGTTGGCAGTCCTGGAACGGCAAAAGGGAACGCTAAACACCAGTGCTAATTGCGTTGTCAATGTGTGGCGCTTTGTGTGTGTGCCCAAGTAGGAAGAAGTCGCATTTGCTTACTTCAGTCATCATAGACCTGTCTCGCATTGCCGTGGCAATTTATTATAAATCAGTACTAAAATTTGACGATAAAAGCAAGCCTACACAACAGTCTTTACGCGATGCCCACATACGGTCAATTAAGCGATCCAGAAATTTATGCGGACCTTTGGTTAGTTATTTATTCATGACGCCGTCTGCCAATTGCTGAAATGATAAATAATACTTAGCGACATTTTCGCTTGTCATACTCGAACAAATTGACGATTTTAGGGTGATATGATAGTTGTATCCCTCAAATGACAATCATGGCTATCATATAACTACTCTAGGATCAGGTCTGTACTCCAGACTTGGACAGCGGACCGTAAATCAATGTTCAGCGAAAGTCAGATAGGCTATGGACTATTTTATTCAAAGCACCTAAGCGTTCAGTAGAAATCATCAGCAAACGACTTGCATTAGCCTGACAAATTTATGCGTATATGTTGGTCCTACAGGACGACGCCTAGGGACTCGTATTAATGACCACAAACTAGCTGTCCGTCGCCGTGATCCACTGTCCCTCGTCTTTGCACACGCACTCCAGTGCGACCACCGTTTTAATTGGGATAACACCGAGGTCATCGCCACGGCCAACACAAAACGGGCGAGAGAATTCCTAGAGGCATGGCACTCTAACGCGGACAGCATCAACCGCCACGTCGACCTCGACGCCTATTATGAGGGCCTAAGATCACGCCTCACTAAGCCGAACCCCACGCCGCATCAGCAGCCGCTAATCCAGGCGCCCGCAGTTCTGCCAACCTACCATTCTCCCTCCCCTCCAACACGGGGAACCGTAACGGTTCCCCCCCCCTTCCTACCCTCCCGGCTCAGAACCCAGCATGACTCCCTACCCGCATTCCTCCTCACATGCTAATGGTTCGTCCGTCAATGTTTGTCCTGTCTCGTCTATTAGTCTAGAATGACTGTCTCACTCTCTCTTTTCTCTTCATTTCGTCTGACGACGGGTTGGTGCCACCAATTCGAAAATTCACGAGTACAACTCGGATTTTCCCGAGGAAACTCCTCCTTTTTCATTATATCATCTCGGAATGCCTACCACTTCTACTCTACAAATTTAATTTTATTCATTATCTCTGTGACCATTTTAATCATACCCTTTAAGCACTCAGACTACTTTGTCTTTCTTGAAGCCCAAATGTAAGCATATCTATAGCCGAATACCAGTTGTCATCTAACAGCCTTCTGGAGTAGATTAAAAGGAGCAGCATGCATGTTGACAAGTTTTCGTTAAGAAAATGCAACTGTATAGTAGGGTTAAATGGGGTCCATGGGAAACAAAAGGGATAGTTATATCAGTTAAACGTGAAACAGAAAAAGGAGAAGAAGTGGAAGCATTAATCGTTGCCTGGGCCTGAGAACCACTAGAGCAAATAACTTTGTACAATTCCGGGACGCTAAGTGTTGAACATCCCCATGAGATCTATGGTCTACAACCAAAGAAGGCTTTGTGGAGGAAATTAAGAACATCTAAAAACACTTTACGTGACCATTATCAACGATTATCTGATACTCTATTAGTGACATGAACCTTCTGGTGGGTTTGAAGTGGGTTACTTAGGAAATCCTGCTTAGACAGTCAATTTAGGGTATCATGGCTGAGGGATTCCAGACGAGCAGTAGGGTGCGTGAGTAACTTGTCACAAATGTGATAAAGATCACGCCCCCCCTCCCTGGGGCCTGATAGCTCAGGTGGCTAGAGCGTTGGCTGTTATAAAGCCTTCAAATACCGTAGGGGGTTCAAATCCCACCGACACTCCGAGTTTATTACAGTCGGGACAAACCTAAGGATTATACGATCGTCATCGAAGGAAAAAAATGAAGTTATTTTCGACTTTGATAATTTTACATGAATTCGTAAGCTCGATTGGGGCAGATCCTTTAAGAAAGAGCACTTTAGAACCGGCCCGAACGTTGATGTGAAAATTTATGCAGAAAACTAATCACTTCTCCTCACGAAACATGTAAAACGGTCTGCATTCATTGCAAGATTTTGTGAACTAAAACACGACATCTTCTCAGAGGCATAGATGAACATACGATTTTCCGTAATCGGAAAGAATGCACCTTGTAGACTGAAGCCAGTAAACGCTAATGCAACGGCTGGTGTCGCAGCAAATTATTTGGGACTTAGAAAGCTGTTTTAAAATCTAAATACACACTTCCCTTGAATACATAATTAAACAAGATGAGTTGTATTGCCAAGTGCATAGGACACACAATTTCGTGCATTATTTATAAAAATGCATTTGACTATATCAAAACATCGGTAATTAAGGTAAAACAATGCTTATTATTTGATAATCATTTTCTGTAGGGTACGATTTTTATAGGAAGTCGAGAACAACTGCATTCACAAGCCAACATTATATTAAGTCCGAACTATTATTGAATTATGAAGCGTAGTTGTTCACCTTACTACGCCACCTAAGTAATCCTTTGTAGTCGGAAACACATTTCAGAATTTCGGCCATCTCACTCACTCTAGTCATACAAAATGGAAAAAGCCCCGTTAGGAGCTTTTACCCAAACGTTTGCTGAACTGATTTGTTCCATTATCCTTTACTAAGTAAAATATCCAGCAAAGCAATTTATTCTAGTTTGCCTAGACAGTGAGTTTCTGCGTGGAAAATTCCGCTAAGGTGAAATTTTCAACACGTATTCTAAGTGTCCGTGATTATTTGCTCAAAAAACAGAGACAAAAATGTGTTTGCTCCTTACCATTGAATTTGAAGTAGGCAACGCTTGGAGTACTCTGAGTGAACGCTCAGTCTATCAGAATCTCATAAACCAGCTCCTTCCTTAAGGGTGCATTTCCAACAGGCATTTCCAATGGAGTTACGAGTTGAGAGGACTCAGAATGTAACGATTAGTCGTCTCCTGCAAGCCGCTAAAGTACACACATTATTCTTTAATTGCCCTATTATATCTGCTCAGCACTCTGCCCATCCAGACCACCCCTCTGGCGCACCCGTGCCTTCACTTGTCCCTGTGGAGTAGGTTGCAATTGTCGAACGAGTCAAACATCGTGCCCAAGGGGGATAGGACAACGCAAGCTGGCATCCTGCCTTGGGAAGGGAAAGACAGGTGCCACAAATAGCTCCATCCGCACGCACGTAGCAGCCGACAGCAACTGTGTGGACGCCAACAGGTCCCCAAAAAGTACAGTGAGTGACCTATCTCATGACATGTTGGCTGAAATTCTGAAATGCGTTTACGATTAGGAAGGATTACTTGGTCGCGGTGATGATACTGATTATCTTAAGGCAAATTCTTATAACATTTTGGACTCGGCAGGATGTCGGCTTTTCAATGCACTTCTTTTCAATCTCCTGCAGAAAGCGTGCTCGGTAGAAAATGACTACTTCAGTAGCATGCATTTTTCCCATTGCTTTTTTGGATGGTCTTGCAAATTCAAATATATTTTATAGAAACCACAAACAAAATATGCTTTCTTATAGTCAATCAATAGAGTATCGAGTTTCCTTTATATGTTATGCTTAAGAAACTAGTATCATTAGGTTTTAAAAAAGTTTCTAATTATGAGACTTTTTAAGACCGCGATATGTCCATTCACATAGCATCGTACCTGGCCGTTTACCACTGCTCCACATGAAATGTGCAACATGGTCCGCATCCATTGCAAAATTTTATGGACCCTGTATAATATCTCTTTAGTAGCGTAGAAAAATACGTGATTTTCTTTACGCTGAATGCATACACCTTGTAGAGTGTAATCACTAAGCGCTAATGAAACGAATAATCAGGCTCCAAATTATTCGGCAATTAGAAAACTTTTTTAAAACCTAATTATACTACTTTCGTACATATAAAATATAAAGAAGACGTGATTCTCTATTGATTGACTAAAATAAAGCATATTTTGTTTGTGGTTTCTATAAAATATATTTGAATTTGCAAGGCCATCGAGAATCAATTGGAAAAATGCATGCTACTTAAGTAGTCATTTTCTACCGAGCACGCTTTCTACAGGAGATTTAAAAGAAGTGCATTGAAAAGCCGACATCCTGCCGAGTCAGAAATGTTATAAAAGTATGCCACAAGATAAACAGTATTACAACCGCGACCAAGTAATCCTTCCTAATCGTAAACGCATTTCAGAATTTCAGCCAACCTGCCATGAGATAGGTCACTCACTGTACCTTGTTAGTTTAAACAGGCAGTCAGAAATCGCAATACTAATGCCAGTTGGCAACGGCAGAGGCGCATAAAAGGACTACGTCGCTGCATTTCTCATGACCAAAGATCAATATGTCGATTGTTCGCAGGGAAATGGCGTCGGCCTACGCGTTACAATGCTTTCTAATGCTGGATTAAAATTGTCCCTCGTAACTGCACATCACGGCTCCTATTGCGTACAGCCGTCTCGCCATCATCAGCTTCATGCTGGAGTTTGTAATCGTTCAAAACAATTTTACTACAATTACAATTTTGATCGTACTATTGCTTTTGATGAGGTTTCATAACCACTAATCAAAATGCACATTGTCATAGTTCCCAAGAACTGTTTCTGGTGGATTGAATAATAGGATTTTTGGCTGGATATGATCTATCTATCTGACTACTACTATTGTTGACGAGCTATCAGTCGTAGGCTTTATTTTTATGCACGAGCATGAAAAGTGCAAAAGCGCTGACCAATAGAATCATTTTCCCTGGTTAAACAAGCGAACCTGGGTATTGGGGATTCGAGTTGTCGGACAAGGCTATTATCCTACCGAATGGGATTTATGCCAGGATTAGCTAAGTGTCTTCCGCCTGCTGTCTAAAATATGTATTTTGGTCTAACCACAGCGTCAAATCTGCGCCTGTTGTATTCAAACGGAAGATTTCTTAATTAAACATTTATTCAATCGTTTTGAGAAAATGAGAATTCGTCGTTTGAATGTTTAACAGCAAACTTAGAGACTTTTGTGCAACTTACTACATTTAAGTACATGCGATGACTAGTATGTTTACACTCCAAAGCCAGCTGACAATACAAAGAAAGCTGCGTAGACTCTGACAGAAATCCGATATACACGTTCAATCAACAGAAACTACTCACGGATATCAGTTATTTTCTGAGTTTTTGATCGGCCTTTTGGCGGTCGACTGACTGATTAACCCGCTTTTGTCTTAAAATATTGTTTTGCTAATGTAAATCTTACATCTAATCATAAGGAATAATGTCAAATCATACAAACGTCTGTCAAATGTATATCTTTGTTCATTTCCAACTAACCTAGAATAAACAGCGAGAATTACATAATTCTTTTGTACGTATATTATTCTGGTGTATAGATTGACAGATTGGGTTAGATAGGCATGTAAAGGGGCGTCAGTAAAAATCGTCTTCCATCTCTATCCCTTTTTCACAGGGAAAACTCCTAAAACTGCACTTTCTGGTGAGGCTAGACGTAAATTATATGATGACGGACAAGAGCTCTCACGCCGATTGTTTCTGCATTGCAGTTTTACGAAATTAAAATAAAATAAGTATTGTGGCAATAATGATAAACTAAAAGTCTCCCCTGTTGCCTTCCTACTATCCAATAACTTTTACATCCGATCAAATCTTCCCCGAATCGGAAAGCACAAATTTCGCGACGCTTTGTGAACTAAATTTTCACTCTCGTTTTCTAGTATTCTGGTTTCAAAACAGTGAGGTTTTGTAGATTTTCCTTTCAGAATAGAAAGTTAATTGTGGTGAAAGATTTTTATGGAGAGTTAAAGCCTAAGGAAGTTTGTGGTACCTTTTAAAAGTCCTTTTGTATGATAAACTTTTGAACATTCGAGATATCTTTCCTTACTTTTAATGCGTCGACCTTCTGGGACCATCTGAAGCGTACATGGACGATAGCTGTGACGTGATCGATTGTATTTATGGATATTCATCGGATCAAACTCAAATTTTAGGCACTTATTTAGAAATGCTGCTAGAATTTATGAGATTCAGTCCACGGAAGCGTTCGCCAGATATGACCAGCATCCACAAGTATGAAAATACTGCACTGCGTATCTAGTCGCCAGCTCCATAGTAAACCTGAGAACACGCAAACAGCTAATAGTAAAAAAACCATGATTAATGTACTTCTGTTGAGTGCTCTGATGCATGACAATTTTATACGAGCCCAGAAGTGACTCTTCATTGTCCTTCTCTCGCTGGCTCCGGCACGCCTTTGACTGCAGAAGTAACGCATGCCGACAAAAGGACATAAAGAAGTAAGCCTAAAATCTCCAGCACTGTGCTTCGATTATGAGTTCCACATGATATGGGCTGCAACATGACCGTAGACACCCTCTTTAGCGCACACACACGTGTTCGGATAGGTTTTTGACTTGTGTGAGAAAACCTTGTTAGACACAAAATAATGCAGAAAAACAAGCGCGTAAAAGAAAAGCCAAGGTTCAGTTTATTGGCAGCAGTTTTGCACAAAGGAAATCATCGTACGGTTGGAAATGATTATATATATATTTGTAGGAAAAAAATACCCAGTGCCAAAGACTTAAAAGGAATTAGGCAACCAAGATGGCACTCGGATTTGGTCGAATTTAATTGCGTCCTTGTGATGCAACGCAGCTGTTGCTCCCTATATTCGGATTCATGGTGGTAGGCTGTCTTTCAACTGGTTTAACCCCCATATGCGCGCAATTCTCTGCAACACATTTATTCATCCTCGATGTCAGTGTCTCTGATGCGAAAAACAACCGATTTTTTGGCTTTTCTCGTTGTGAAAAGAGGTGTTGTTATATGCAGAGCAGCAATGTGGACACCTATGTTTCTTGTATCGATCCTTATAGAATTATGTAGAGAGTACTGAAGAAATAAGGGAGACTTAAATGGTCAGTTCTGTCTAGCGACGGCAAATAAATCAGAATTGGCTCTTCAGACTAATTTACCATTGTTGAAAATCTTCTTCTGAAGACATTCAAGGTATATGCGTAACTGATTTCGAGGCTTTGACATTAAACCCCAAAACATATCATGACCGCAGGCCCAATAAACGTAGTAATAAACGCTGTAGTACTAACAATACACATACGTCATCTTTCTTCAAAGTTAAAGTGACCGAACCATGAATAATTTATCTGACTTCCTCTGAATGCTCTTATCAAACGAACTACTTAACCCCTCAATGTTATTTAGGATAAGTAGGCATAAATGCACTATTGCACGTACAACGACGATTTTCATCATCTAAAAGCACGACGTTTACAGGGTAATAATGTGGTGCGTGTACAGGAAACATTTTCACTAAACGCCATCATGTACTAGCAAATCACGGTCATATTTTTACAGAACTTAACATTTCGCCTTCTGCAGTCTTGCTTTTACAAAAACCAAGGATGGAAAACGCTGGGATGTAAAAGGTACGCCTTAACTCTAGGCCATCAATTTGGTCACATAGCTAGGTTTGCCAACCCGCCCAAGAAAACTCGCGCTTGGCCTTTGATCTATCGATTGTAACCCAGCTGTGGACAGCTACGATGTCTATAGTAATTTATTATCTCTGACCTAAAAGTAGGCAGAACTGAACTGACAATGTTTCCGCAGATGCGTCCGGATGTATGTTGGTCTAAATGATTACACGAAATAGGTCGTACGTAGTTCAGTTAACTTGCACCGTATGATTTCAGTCAGGTTGATGAAAAAAACGGGAACCGGATGATATACGACATGCAGTTGCCAGTTGCATAGGTTTAAGCCAGATAGGATATGATATATACTGCTCTGTGAAGATAAGCCTGCATGAAGTGACATTTGTGGGACTGACAACATCTTCACATTTACAGCAGAGGCTCTAATTATTAAACGTAAGGCAGCACAAGATCAGTGAAGATATTTGATATTCAGACCATATTAGAAGGGCATGCATGTACGCCGCCCTGCAATTGTTTTACGTAAAAAAAGTTCAATCTTCCCTAATTACATCTAGTTAGCTTAACAATCCGAAGGTATCGCAAAAAATATCTATTTTGGCCTGTTAAATAGCACAGTCATGCCAGAAATTTGGGAAAAAACCTTTTGACTCAACTTCAAAAGCAGTGAAATTTTCGTTGTTGACCTCAACATGTTACATTTTTGATCGGAAGGCGTTTATTCTTAATGTCAATTACAAAGATTTTAAATCTTGTGGGTGTTTGCGATTTCGAACGGTCGCCTAGTTTTCAACTTACAAATTTATTTTATGCAGATAGACCACACATCTCTTTTGTCTAAAAATGCTTAGTTTTTTCAGTCCTCGGCAATATTATCTAAAAATATGCCAAAATACAGCTTAAATTCAGTTTTAAGAGCAGCCGTGCACGCTTTTTAGACGTAACTGAAACCCTGGGACCGCTTTTCTTCATAATATCAGTTTACGCACGTATGTAAATTTTTGGCACCAGGTGTTAAATAATCCACCTCAATTAGTGACATTTCACTGTATAGCTGAAGCTTGATTTGCCCATTTTTAGCAGTAAAGCATAAGTAACAACGCAGTGTAGAGCAATTTACATTTTATACGTACATAAATCCTATATTTGGTGGTCAGTGCATTTATTTTACACGGGGTCACGGACAGTCGAATAGCAATGGCATTTCATGACAATCATTAATAAAGACTAGGCAGGAGCAACATCGGCTTCTCAAGAAAACGACTTACACTGCTTTTGTGGGACATTTTAACGCAGGAAAGTGATAAGTGTTTGCCTTAATATTAATTCCAAAATATTAAAATGATTTCTTTTATGCTTTAGCTTATGCTCGAAAATCCACAGTGGGCGAGATATATAATGAGCAAAACATTTCAAGTCCCTTATTCTTTTAAAGTGAACGTGCCTGTTCTGCACCGCAGCATGCATTTTGACGAAAGGTTTTGACCAGATAATTCGGAATAAACGTGTATTACCTTAGTTCCCCAACTGACGTGTTACATTTTTCATTCACTATGACACACCATGGGTGCGATAATATTCTACATTTGGCAGTTCCTTTCAAATGTTGCTCACGTGAAAAACAGCGCGGTCGGATTCGGCACCCACTTGGCCAGCAATTGCAGAAAATTGCCGTTCGTTAGAGACCACGACACTCAAGTAGACATCAAAGTCTGGCTATGTGTATGTAGTTCTCGTAAAACGAAACTCGTAAAATCATTCTTTGCTACATACATCACCTGAGACCAGCAGTCTTCTTCAGATCAATGCATGAAACCTATTTGGTGGTTAGGTAAAGATTAATTGTTTTCCATAGCATGGAAGCACGTCTATACCAGTGTATTGCAAATACATATCGTCACCCAGTAGTTAAAAGACGTTTGCATTGTTCCAACGTCCCCCCTTGTAGAAGACGGTATTGGTGAACTCCGGAGAAGGCATCCTAGCTAGACTTTTTCCAGCAGCAGTAGTTCAGGCAGCATTCTCATTCAACTCAAATTTTCACGGAGACTGTAATCATAGCTTGTTAGCTCAGGCAACATTTTTGTGCATTTACACCCTTAATGACTCCCGTGGTACAGCTATATTGGTGGCACAAGTCAGCACATATCAAACGGAATATATGAAAAGCATTTGGTCTGACCAGGGAAACCTAAATTTGGAGGCTTTTATGACGCTTTTCTGGTCTAATATTGACTCTGGGCACTGTGTTGACTATATTAAAGCCTGGCAAGTAAGTATGTGGCTCTCACAAAACTATACTAAAGCGCTGAACGCATTCACAGTCAACAGCAAAAAATAACCGCCATTAGTTTTCACGATCTACTTTTTAAGCGAGTCAAGACTTGGTACGTAGCCCGCAGTCGCCATGGTCATAAGACATTCAACTTGATTGCTGTATGCAATTCCGTGCTTTTTTGCTTTTCATTTGCGACGGCTTTATTGCACATTTGTTTATCAAGAATAACGAGCACTGTCTGCCCAAACTCACTCACACTTACTCTCTCTTCCATCCAACATCTGTGTGGAGATAAACATTGCTTGATTTTTCGCGGCGGGTTTTGCATAAATATTTGGGACTGATGAAAATTTAGCAAAAGTCCCTGTCTGCTAATCAGGAAGTTTTCAAATAAACATTAGAGGGAGACAGGCAAACGGACAGAGAAAAATACTCGCACGAGACTATGCTTCGATTGGCTGAAAGATACGCGTCGTCCATAATTTTCTGTCCCTTTTGAGCTAGGCTATTTTAAGTGACTTCACAATAACAACACACAGGCGCTTAAAATGCTTCCTTTTATTTCGCCGAAGATGTTTAATTAAGCATGAATTATCGTAACTTAGAAGGCAATTTTTGATATCGTCGAAGCCTGATCTTTCTTTCCGATGCCTAAGAGTCCGGTGGGACACATTGGCGCATTGGATTCTTGAGTGAATTACTTTCAGAATGCAAACACCTTCTTGCTTAGATGCCACGATCACTGTGGTCAAATTTACCCAGCACACTTGCGGACTTATGCTACTTTCATTCAGCCATTCACAGTTCTCACAGCGGTCTGAATTCAAACAAATAAACCCAACCTAGAATACGTCTGCATCGGTGTCGTATTAACCTACTGGATTCTTTTTTGTCACTCTTATCTAAGCATAAATTGGCTGATACGATTAGGATATGAGGTTTCATTTAAGTAGACTTCTATTATCCGCTGGGGGTTTATCTGTCGGTTGATTATGTGTTCTAATGTCATCACAGGATGGTAGAGAAACATACAACTTTAATGCTAAATTACTTGGAAGGTGCTACCCACTCCTCAGAAGATCCTCACTAGTTTGCATATGGAGACGCGTCATGCTTTACTTCAGACTGGAAAGTGGATAGTGCGGACCGACCGTACTTTCCTGCGATGTATAAGTAAGCCCTATTTCATGTGTGGTTCAGAAGTGCGCACACTTTCCATTTTAATCTACAGCGCAGGAAAAATCCAGTCTAGCGTCAAAGCCACCCAAGGGTTACCGGAAGAGTCGGAGTTTTAAATAATTAATAAGTCGGCTTGATGTTACTCTAGAGCACATCTCTTACCGGACTATTTCCCAAAATCGACTCTACCGAGGATAGAACGCTTTTCCAGTATCTTCGTAGGCTACAGTCTGCCGTTCTTTTTGCCTTTGACTTTATGCAAACATCGGCGAAAAGAAAAAACCGCCGCCTGCCGGCGTACACTACAGCGTTTGCAGATTACAAAGACGGTGATTAGAAGGGCATACGTTCAAAGGATTCAAAAAATGCATAGACAGGGGTCAAGACTAGTGTCGTCAAAACACGTTTCTAAAAATATCTCTGTTTCATGCATTGACAAAATT
The DNA here is from genome assembly GCA_902702965.1 of Spirometra erinaceieuropaei. NCBI lineage: Eukaryota > Metazoa > Platyhelminthes > Cestoda > Diphyllobothriidea > Diphyllobothriidae > Spirometra > Spirometra erinaceieuropaei. Next base: position 137,985 of record CACRXP010000711.1, read on the forward strand.
GTAAACAATATTATTTTTTTCAAGACAATCTCGTGCATACAGGGGATAAAGCGCAGACCAAATCGCTTAGCAATTTTAATCACTATTCGAAGGCACGTGTGGCTAAATGAAGCCTTTTTCGCTTCGTCCTAAGTGCACTTATAGTGCAACAGAAACGTTGTGTGTTTCAGCTTTCCAGCAGAGGAGTCATACTGCTTAAAAAAGCCAACGTTGTCTTGCGCGCGATTAGGTTATTATCTGGACTCTGAGTAAATGGAAACTTCCCAACCCTGTCAGACGAGATAATTATGAATGATAGACTGTCCGTTTGGTATCTTGACTGTTAATTTGCTTTTAGTCTTAGCATTGTGACTGTACAGACGATTTTCCTGACATCGCTGATTTAATTTCTCCAAAGGGGCTTTTTTCGCACTTGGGTGGTATTTTTACTTCAGACCATTCATGGCACAAAGAATCTCCCATCCACTTTTCGCGGAACTCTACCTCACTAATCCCCTACATAGGACTACCAAGTTCCATCATCAGCTGGCAATGTCATCCGAGCGTGCGTGTGTCGTTCTTGTGGAAAAAGCACGTACATATTCAGGCGACTGAGCACACATTGTCTTTGGCTCAAAAACGTCCAAATGTACAACAACGTCGTGCCCGATATAATTTATTTGAGTGGCCATTGCTGAGCCAGATTTGATTGTTTCGGGATAAAATAAGAATATCCGATTATCTGCATTATATCAGCTGTATGGAAACTGAGAATCAATGCAGTTGCGAGTCCTTGGGAAAAAAAATACCTTTATGTATTTTTTGGAAGGCAAGACTGGGTAATATACCAGGCAAGCGTAGACGGGCTCAAAACTAGGAGCAGGATCGTTTTAGTGTAGTTTATGAGTTGTTTGATACTGAACACATAGCGAAGAAAATGCATGTTGCAAGGTGTGAGATGCGACTTTTTTGAGCTTGCGTTTTTACGACGTTCGGAAGCGGATGATCTAGTATCGTAAGTGAGCAAGTTAACACAAGGCACAAATAGGTTAAACGTGTTCCTGTCGTTACTAGGGGCGATCGTTAATGTAACAATCGAGATCCCTTACACCATTCTGAAGCTTCTACTGTGAATTCTTTATTTGGTGACTGTGTTTCGGTATATACAGTATATGTGCTAACTCATGAAATGTCAACCAAAAATTCGAAATGCGTTCTCCTTTCGACAAGATAAATTAAGTAGTGTTGTAAAACTAATCATGATGCAGCAGAAATCTATAATGATCCAGCTACCTCAGGGTGTCGGCTTTCGAAGAACTTATTTTCGGCTGCATGCAAGGTCTATACCCTGCAAAAATGACTACTCAAGTAGCACGCGATTTTTTTCATTGATTTTCGATGTCCTTGAAAATTCAATTATATTTCCCGGAAAACATGAATGAAAATATTCATGCTATTACTTATTTGGTAGAAAATTACGTCTTCCTGCAAGTTCATACTCAAAAGAAGAGTATAATGAGGTTTTAACAAAGTTTCTAATTGAGAGATTTTTTAATACCGTTAAATGGCCGTTCATGAAACGTCATGTATCTGCATTTACGAAAGTGACTTGTGAAGTTAACTGCTTCATTTCATGAACCTCATATGGTCTCCTCTTAACACCGTAGAGAAATGCATGGTTTTCCGTACACGGAAAATATGCAGCTTGTAGTTTTGAAACCCTGAATGCAAGTGTAACGGCAGGTCGGGTTCAAAATTATTCGGGATTTAGAAGAGTTTTTAAAACCGAATTATACTCTTCTTTTGAGTATGAAATTGGAAGATGACGTGAGTTTCTACCGAATAAGTAAAAGAATGGATATTTTTATGCATGTATTCTATGAAATATAATTAAATTTTCAAGGGCATCGAAAATCAATGAGAAAATTGCATAATACATCAGTAGTCATTTTTTGCAGAGTATGGATCTTGCATGCAGCCGAAAATGGGTTTTTTCAATAGCTGACACTGAAAGCCGATTATTATATATTTATGCTGCATCATGTTTAGTTTTACAACACTACTTAATTTATCTTGTCGAAAGGAGAACGCATTTCGAAATTTTGGTTGACATTTCATACGTTAGCAAATCTATTGTACACTGGCAACTGCTTGCATCTGACCCGTTACTATTGTCAGTTTTTGCACCAGATTGGATTACAAGCTTACAACCAGTTCCGGCCCCCTGGCCACTCACCTACTGCTCTGATCTTGTCGACCTCGTCGGTAAGGTTTTTCCTGAGGATACTGGCGCATTACAAAATCGGATATGGGCCGCTTTCCTAACCCATCTGATTCCATGCTAGTCTCAAGCGTCCCATCGTTCGTGTGTTCGTTTATCAAGACACTTATTTGGAAAATCGAGTAAGCGGATTTCTATTCGTTGGCCGCACGGTGATAGAAGACATTAACTCCTACATTTGAACTACTTTCGAGCGTTAGAATATGAATTTTTAAACAAAATGCTTCAGATCCAGTAGAACGATTTCAGCCATCAGTACTAGCGGAAAACAGAATTCCGTTCCTGCCGACAACGTGCTTCTACCATCATGTAATTGTGGTTGAACTGCGACCAAGTCTCCGTAAGTACGGCACAATGGGACGAGTGAGTGCTGTAGCACGATCGGTGAACGTCCTTCTATCATGACAGTTGTCTGTTTTTATGCAAATCCACGTCGTCTCTGAAACTACTAGCAGATGGTTGTATAGCTTCAACTATTCACAGCGCTCGCTGCGAAAACAATCTGTCCTCCGCCAGCTTAAGCCACGAGTTTATCGGCGTCTTCAAGTACCTCGAAGCGCAGTCTCAGCAACCCCGCTAAAACCTTAATAGTGTCAGCCTGTGTTACGTCCAGGAGGGAAGTTTCATATCCTCAGGTTGCCTAGCCACCTCACAGGGCCGAATATGTGGGTGAGAATGCTTGTAAAACATATGACGAATGCCCAAGGTCTGCTGGGATTCCGAGAAAGTCTTTTCTTTCCTTTTCGTGAAACTACAAAGCTCTGATTATCTAAACGCGAAGCTCTCTTTCATTCCATTCATGTATGTTAGAGATTTTAGGGATAGGTTGACATTTGAAGAAACGCTTGTGTTTGAACTCCATCGGTCAAATTATTACCTCTTAATTACTAAACGAGAGATAGTATAGGTAAATATGAGGAAAGCGCGAGTTTGATCACAGTTTCCAACAAAACACAATCTAACTACAAGCCTCTATCATCAGGGCTGGGTCTATACCCTCTGCTATTTGTTCACTAAAGAAAGCGCTGAATAACTCGAGACGTAAGTAATACTTTAATTTAAATAGCAACAACGCCCACCGATGTATCGCGGCTGTCTTTTGCAAGTATAAATTTAGCATTTGTTGACCATATAAAGGTAATTGTTAAACATCATTAAACGTTTATACTTGTTTCTTTTCTACCGACTCATCGTGAGGGCTTAAACGTAGCAGGGAAAATCGGCGTGGAAAGTTCTTTTTAACAAATGACAATCGGATGAAACTTATACCCTCAAGACCAAAACGCGCCATTCCGCTTTTGCATGCTAAAAACTTTGGTAGTTATTGAGCGGCTCACATCTATGGTGATGGCAATTGGAAGCAGGTAATTATAGGCAAGGGTTAGCATGCTGCCGTGCAAATGAGTATTCAGTCCGAAAGTTACGATCGTCACAAGGATAAGAAATGACCCATTAGTTGGGTTTATATAGTCGTCTCAGAAACAGCTTCTTGCACTATATTTATAATGGATTTACTGAGCTGGTTGAATTAAATCGCACACCGGATGTGAAATTGCGAGTTATGAGTTTTTCGGGGTGTCCTGACATGTGTGGAGTGTAGGAATAGAAGCTATCGAAATACTAGTCCATCCATCCAAACGGTTAGTCAAGAACTGAAGACGATATGTACAAACAATCAAGGTGATAAATATACGGCTTATTTATTAGAAATGCAGAAATCACAGAATCTTATGACTAGGTCAAAGTTGCGGGAAGATGTACTCTGCTCCATCATCTCATCTAACCGGTCTAAATAAACCAACGTCCTTGTAAACTTTCTTGCTTGGAGTTTGCGACTCCTCCTGTTAATATTGTCTCGAAGTTCAAATCCTCATCGTTAAAATGGTTTTTTTATGACTTACAGAAACTGAGATAATCTGCAATATAATCATCAGCATCCGTATACTAGGAAAACGTTCACAACGCGTCTGTCTTTATTTTGGATGTTTTAACGAATACCAATACATTGATATGATTCCAGTAGCACTTTGGTTGCCTTGACGTCCAACCTTCCTTTGTGCATAGAGGCATGGCTGTCTGTGGCTTTGCTAATGAAACATGCAATGCTGTAGTTCGACTGCAATTCCAAACAGATGAACAGCTATTCCGAGAGCGTCGGCCGGTGCCATGAGTGTGTCCTTGATTGCATGTCTGTACAGTCCTCCGGTAAGACAGTATACAAGGCCCGTCAGCAGTGGAAACCACTGAGACGGGAAGTTCCTGTGACTATCGCTCAGCGATGCTAACAGAGGGTCAAAGGGCACAAAGTTATTCGCCACGGTGGCGGCAAATTGAATAACGTGCAGGAAGGCCTCCCTGTTTGGCACAACGTATAGGCCCGCATGAATGGCGTACATCATGGCACAGAACATGGACAAGAAGACCACAGCAATCAGAGCTGAATGACGTTTTGAGGAAAAGGTCAGACAGATTATAAGGTAGAAGGTGTTCATAAGGAATATGAGACTGAAGACCTCTGCAAAGTATGGGCCTGGAAAGTTATTGTAAATCTGCGTCATAACTTGCGAGAGAGCCACCAGCCCAGAGGTGAGATAATACAGGACGGTATTGGTTGACGCAAAGCGCGTCCGCATTATAATGAGACATTCAAAGATCCCAAGAAAGGCATTCGCCAATGCGGCCGCCAGGTACACTCTCTGAATAGGTGGCGTCGCCCACAGAATACTGTCCAGGTAGCCATCAAGCGTGTTCACGATGCCCTTGCGGCTGTAACTCATACCGCGCACCGCCTTATGGGTTCATGCGATGAAGGGCTGTCGCCAGAATGGTCGAGTTGAAACGGTGAAAAATCGATAAACATCACGTGGAACGTTAGGCGCCGCATCTAACTGGTCGAAGCAGTCAAGGTCAACTACAGCACCATGCGCGCAATTTTATGAGTCAGCCGAGTAGTTTTTAACTTGGTTTGCGGTGGGGAACAGAAAAAGCAGACATTGTTGATTACCAAATTATGGCTCGGAAAAGTCTAACTGCTATCAAAGTTTTGATTACGTCCTTGGAAATGCCTTTTAAATGTGGTAAAATTTGACTGCGCAGTGGAAAAGTGCGGTATGTTTGAAATGCCAAATATTGAGGACATATTGCGTTCTAAACTGAATAAGTTTGGGCCGGTTTTATGATTTTACGATAATCCGAATGCTCTGCAACAATGTTGGCTTTCGTAGAATTCTAACAAAATTACTATCAGTAAAAGGCATGCCATGCCGAGGGGGAGAATGCACGCATCCTGGCATGACAGAAATTATTTTAATGACTCCTATTTCATTCTTTATGTAGTAGTCAAAAATATTCGGAAGTATATCTACGTTGTTTTTAAATGTATACACCGATTATTTGCACGGTCGTTCCTGCTGGTTGAGAAGTTGGAGAGAAACCAATCATCCGCAACTGTCATCTTCATGAGATGAATTAACTGTGTAAACTACCAGCGGAAGGTTTCGTCAGAACCTCTTCATCCATGTCGTCACATAGTTTTAATTTTCGTTAAGTAATTATGCCTATGGTAGAGTTGGGGTTCATCGATCGTACTTACGGAATTTACTCGTTCCGTTGTGCCTTACGGGCTCTCTCTCGAGCCCAACCAGCAGCTGCACAGCGGCGCATCATATAGGCAGAATGGCAGTGCCGACAAAGACAAGGGAGGCTGGAATGAACATTTCTGGCTTATTAGCCGTAGTCAGCCAGCCATACCCAACCCCGAAGTGTGAAAAACCCGAGGCCCGAACTCGTGACCTGTTATTTAGAAGTCTACGTCTCTAACCACTGGGCCACGAGTCCGTTCCCTTGTCGGTTTCGATCGGAAATATACAATAATAGGGGGCGCGCACCCATCGTTCTTACGGAACTCACTCGTCCCGTTGTGCCTTACGGACTCTCTCTCGAGCCCAACCAGCAGCCGCACAGCGGCGCATGATATATAGGCATAATGGCGTTGCCGACAAAGACAAGGGAGACTGGAATGGCCATTTCTGGCTTATAAGCCTATGCCATCATAAGGCCAAACGCCTAAATGTTACCTCTCGCCTCCGTTGAAAATACTGAAGTTGGCTTTTTCAGACTTTGTGACACCACACTTATTACAAATATTTAGGCGTAAGAGCAAAGGGTAGAACTGTTAACTGTGTCCAAAGCGCCAACCACTAATTCTGGATATATGAGCATTTCCAGATACAGAATGGTATGCTACTTTTAGTTCATAAGCCGACGTCAGCCAGCCATTTTCAACCCGAGGTATGCGATCCCTAGCGATTGATGCGATAATTTGTTGGTTAGAAGTTCAATGCCCCAAAAACCGGAAAACGGACTCGCTGTCTGTCAGGTGCATTTCGTCAAAATCCTGCCTAAACTTCCGAGTGTACGTAATATATCTTTCCAAGCATTCTAATGTTTCTGATCTCAGAGATCAGGAGTAAGTACAACTCGTTTGGAACAACGAAGAGTTACTCCCGTCCGAGATTCTTAAGCTCCCTAACAAACAAATTCTGTGTACACGCATCTAGTCTTATTTTGGAGTCATGAAAGTGTTTGTAACCGCGATAAGTGCTTGTTCCCCCAATTCGTGTATACGTTTCCTCTGCAAGGAAACACCGAATAAAACAAACCTATGAAATTAATGTTTTGCTGTGTTTTGCCTAAACCTGATTCCCCTTTCTAATGCTCGCTGGATTTCCGCATCACCTAGACATTCCAGGATGTTTTGATTTACTTTCCAATAGGAAATAAATTTTCAAACCAGATGACAGGCGCGCTATCAACACCCACTTATAGACTATATATCTTATTTTAGTTCGCTAGGCAAATAAGTGTGCTTGTATTCAGTAAAGCTATTTATATTCAAAATACGTCGCAGGACTTTCTATTATTTATAAGCATATTCGTGATTTGAGAGCACGTTTATTAGAAAATTACAACCGGCTATTTCGTCAGTGTCTACCTTTTCTATGAGCGACTGACATGGATTTGTTAATTGGGGAGCAGCTAGCATTTACTGAGTATGTTATTTCAAGAGTTAAGTAAACTTTCAGGCCATCTTCATTAGATATGCTGACTCATGAAATGTCAACTAAAATTCTGAAATGCGTTCTCGTTTCGAAAAGATAAATTATATATTGTTGTACAACTAATCATGATGCAGAATAAATCTTTAATGATCCAGTTACCTGAGGGTTTCGGCTGTCGAAAGAACTTATTTTCGGCTGCATGCAAGAACCATACTCTGCAAAAACGACTACTTATGCAGTATGCAACTTTCTCATTGATTTTCGATGTCCTTGAAAATTCAATTATATTTCATGAAAAACATGGATAAAAGTATTCATTCGTTAACTTATTCGGTAGAAAATTACACCTTCTTGCAATTTCATACTCAAAAGAAGAGTATAATGCGGTTTTAAAAAAGTTTTTAACGGTGAGATTTTTTAATACCATTAAATGGTCGTTCATGAAACGTCATGTATCTGCATTAACGAATGTGGCTTGTAAAGTTAACAATATTGCTCAAATCCACTGCTTAATTTTATGAACCTCATATGGTCTCCTCTTAACACCATAGAGAAATGCATGGTTTTCCGTACACGGAAAACATACAGCTTGTAGGTGTGAAACCCTGGATGAAAGTGTAACTGCAGGTTGGGTTCAAAATTATTCGGGAATTAGATATGTTTTTTCAAAACCGAACTATACTCTTTTGAGTATGAAATTGGAAGAATACGTGATTTTCTACCGAATAAGTAAAATAATGAATGCTTTCATGCATGATTTCCATGAAATATAATTGCACTTTCGAAGGCATCGAAAATCAATGAAAAAATTGCATGCTACGTAAGTAGTCATTTTTTTGCAGAGTATAGGTCTTTCATGCAGCCGTAAATAAGTTCTTTCGAAATGACACCGTGAGGTAACTGGATCATTATAGATTTATTCTGCATCATGATTAGTTTTACAACACTACTTAATTTATCTTTTCGAAACGAGAACGAATTTCGAACTTTTGGTTGACATTTCATGCGTTAGCACATCTACTATACTCGCAGACTGTGCTGTGAGTTGAACAACTTTGCCTTTTTATACACTGCTCACCGATTTAGGTTGACAAAGTTGACCTCGAATGATCAACTTTATCTCATTTCTGCCGAAAACGCTACCGATTACCCTACACCTATTACACATGCTTCTGTTGGTTAAAATAACTGATGATTTAACCTATCCACAGTCTGCGGTAGCAGTTAGCGGTTGGCCCCTAATTGATCAATGTTTGGTCAAAGTTTCATTTCGGAGCAGCATTGACTTGAAGTCTTAGCTCATGCCTGACTGAAATTTTCTTATCTGGAGGGACACACCGGACAGGGGCTTGGACACATGGTGGCATGCGTGCTTGGCTAAATCATCTAATATGACGACCATTTACTTCATCAACGGTAGCATTTTGTTTGCGCACTTGGTTTTGAAGAATTAATTGTCAAAATAAGCAGACTAGAGATCTAAAGAAAGCATTTCAATAGGGGCAGAAGGTGCGATAGGTAAAAGAATAGGCTTTTGGTCCGACATTTTGAATTCCCACTACATTGCATCACCTGTGAAGGTTGTTGAGAAGGGTACTTACGCCAGGAGAAACGCGTTATCTACAGCACAGAACTTTTATGCCACCTCAGGCCGATTGTAAGTAACAGCACCAAAGTACATCACCGGCTGTTGCTTTTGATGCGATTAGTGTTTGCTGGTCTTCACCCAAGTCAATAACTAAAGAAACTCATTTACCGTTTATGATCCTTGGTAGGAATATTGCCTCACATTCTGACCCTCTGCCATTGGAGGTGTTGGTCGCGTTACTAACTGTCTTACCCACGCAAAGTCTCAGTACCGGATAGTGAATCGAAATATCACTCCGCATACTGATCGACTGCCGGCCGGAGAACTATGAATCAAGCAGCTTGTAAGTCATGCAGCGTTCCCCGTTCTCAGATATATCAGCTCTTCAGGCTTACAGATCAAATATGCGGCGACCTGAGAGTGAGCGTAATTCCTCCTCTCTCTGCCGCTGCATGTTCAGGCCTTCGCATGCGAATTAATTTTCCACTTTCCCTGACGACGTCGCCTTGTCCGCATCTACACCACATCCGGTAAACAACACCAGTGTGTATTTGGCCTGGCGCCAGGCCAATAAACTGCGTGTTTCCGTGATCGCATTTGTTTCTTCTAAGCTGTAATATTTATTTCAGGGACCAACCTTTGAGGTCAACTGCCTTCTTTAGGTGAACGTTTGCAGACAACACGTGCCGTTGACATTATGGGAGACTTTGAACGTGTCTGCAGGCAAATAAATGTGTATTGAGGTGAAGGGACGTTTCCATTGCGAGTCCTAATCTGTCGCACTTATATTCTGACAGTACACGGTGGATTTGGTAAAGAACTCGAGGAAGACAGTACATCTGACCCCTTTCAGTGTATACTAAAACATATGCCGATAGGACAGTACTTATGGTCAAAATCAGTACACTGAGGTAACTCTTCTCCAAAAGTTTAAACTTTGATCCCTACTCCGAAAGATAGGGAATGTAAGCTTAGAGACAGATATCAGTATTTTGTTTATCCTTTCGCACTAAAAAAATTAAGGAAGACCTTGCTGCCAATTCACGGATCTGGTCTAGTGTGACGCATAAGCTTCTGAGGGGCTATATCGTATCAACTCTCGGTGAATCCGACCTACGTATCATATCCACTTTCAAATTTGTTGTACTGAAGGTCATCCACCGCCGGTGAGAACGCCGAATACTTACTACATAAATAACTATCTTGGATTCCAGTAGGTAAATTCAGCAGTAATCAGTCAATTGTGTCTCAGTTTCAACTTTGTTTAGACTACGTGAATCAGCATTGCGATCACGCTATTAGGGAATATTTGTAATACCGTAGGAGAACCCCAATTACAATAACGTGTGAGGCATGAAATAACCCCTCAATATGAAAGTATATTTTAGAAAGCCGTATTCGCAACCCCTTTCATTGCAGGGAAGTTGATTCCTCCCTTCACGAATTCCCTGTCCCACTTTCACCGTCTCGAGTAACGATGTCCTACGGCTGCAGCACAGTGCGCTGCTCGCAGGGTGGTTTTTGCGTGTAAATTAGTCTGTATTTGTAGCATACTGGTGGGATGTCTGCCAGGCTCTCTACTCCCCTGGCTCTGGTAGCAAGGCCGTGCCACGGGCATATTGCCTGAAAATGTAAACAATCCATCTACGCGTGCCACGCGCGATCCAAATCAATTTTCACAGTAGCAAGGAAGTACCTCTTATCCCATCTGATCGGGACTGGTATAGAAAAGATATACAGAAAGGGTCACTCAAACCAGACTCCCTGTCCTAGAGGGAGGACGGAGACATGCAGTCAGATGGCATCATTCCAAGCCGAGCGTTTGGCCAGTCATGGCAGATTTGGGCGCGTCTGGCTTGGTATAGTGAGAAATACGCTGAAGCTACGTGGGAGTTAAGTTATTAGATTTTGCGTCACCCTCTCTTATCTCTCCCATCCACCAGTTCGTCGCCTATGCCTGCCGGTTATTTCTATTGATGTTAGGCGATTTGTCCACTGGACTTCGACATCTCATCTACAAGAACTGGGTCGCATCAAGGATGTGCTTCCTACTTAAACAGGATATGCCTTTTCTGAACCTTGGTCCGTGGTGTTTTACTACAGATTTTCATGCAGACGCAAATGGCCGAATAGGAGAATGTATGATCGTGTGCGTTATGGGTAGTTGGATGCTTTTTCTCCTGCCGTTTGTTCGTCAGTGTGATGAGTGCCGATGCTTGACGTAAACAGGGCGGATTAATATTCACTGAACTGATGACGGTAGCTAGGTTGTTAGTGAGGAAGCTAATGATACTGATGCCTGAGGGAACATCTTATGATATGCAGTTGTTTCACGTCATTTGAAATTTAGACTGTCAATTTGGGCATAAAAGTCGTGCAAATACAGTGGGACCAACTGATTTTGGAGTGTTTAGACGCACCTCGTCCAAACAATTTACTGACTAAAGTGGTGTTTTGGTGCAAACGAAACTACGAGCTACGCAGGGAGAGTGAGGCGAAGAAGGCCACATCACTGCTGTAGGAGTTTATTCTTTTGACGTTTCAGATTTCCACTCAGACCTGTCAACAGATAACAGTTCGCCATGTGATGCCCGGCAAGGCGAGGCAGGCGTTGTGATTTGTGCGCGAATTACAGTAGATGTGCTATATCATGAAATGTCAGCCAAACTTTCGAAATGCGTTCTCGTTTCGAAAAGGTAAAGTATATATTTTTGTACAACTAATCATGATGCAGCATAAATCTATAATGATCCAGTTACCTCAGGATGTCAGCTTTCGAAAGAACTTGTTTTCGGCTGCACGCAAGATCAATAATCTGCAAAAATGACTGCTTATGTAGCATGCAATTTTCTCATTGATTTTCGATGCCCTTGAAAATACATTTATATTTCATGGAAAAAATGCATAAAATATTCATTCTTTTACTCATTCGTTAGAAAATCAGGTCTTCTTCTGATTTTATACTCAAAAGAAGAGTATAATTCGGTTTTAAAAAAGTTTCTAATTGTGAGATTTTTTTAATACAGTGAAATGACCTTTCCTGAAACGTCGTGTTTTCGCACTTACGAATGTGGCTTGTAAAATTAACAATATTGCTTAATTCCACTGCTTAATTTTATGAATCTAATATAGTATGCTCTTAACACCGTAGAGAAATGCATGGTTTTTCGTACATGGAAAATATACAGCTTGTAGTTTTGAAACCCTGAATGCAAGTGTGACTGCAGATCGGGTGCAAAATTATTCGGAAATTAGGAAAATTGTTTTAAACCAAATTATACTCTTCTTTTGACTATGAAATTGGAAGAAGACGTGATTTTATACCGAATAAGTAAAGGAAGGAATATTTGTATGCATGCTTTCCATAAATATAATTGAATTTTCAAGGGCATCGAAAATCAATGAGAAAAGTATATGCTACTTATGTAGTCATTTTTGCAGAGTATAGATATTGCATGCAGCCGAAAATACGTTCCTTCGAAAGCCGACACCCTGTGGTAACTAGATCATTATAGATTTATGCTGCATCATGATTAGTTTTACAACAACACTTAATTTATCTTTTCGAAACGAGAACGCATTTCGTTATTCTGGTTGACATTTCATGAGTTAGCACATCTACTGTAGTTTTTAGTGATAGTGGTCTCTCGCAGCATCTGCCGCGCTCTATCCTCCTCCCCTCCTTGAACCGGGTGTCATGAGAAAGTCAGAAAGATCGGAAGCGGGAGATGGCGCAGTTGGTGAGCATGTGCAATCCCGCACCTAGACTTGCCATCAAAACACCCTGTGTGTAACAAACACTTGACCAGGATTTTAATCAATAACAACAACAGAAGTAGTAATAAAGGGTCAGAAAGACAATGAGGGTGACGGGGCAACCGTGCGTTTGATCCGTATACCCGGCGTGGGAGCAAGCGCATCTGCCGACAGGAAACCGGGTTTCAGAAAAATAACAGCGTACACCTGACTGCGATGGTCATGGCTTGCCGATTATGACACAGCGGACGCTCACACGCCTTAGGCCCAGAAGGTTGGCACAGAGCCCGGCATTAGCCTGGGTCACGAGCCCTCGAAGGCTCCGCTTACTGACACAGATCACAACAATACTCATCAGAACGATCTGAAAATCAAGAACGGAGCCTGTGAAATCTCATTCTGATTTTAGCAATTGCGAAATGTACAGACCCTTTCAACTATTAGCGCATTTGACTATTCTGACTGCGGAATTTCCACCTCCTTATAATCAACCCCAAGTACGTATTCTTCATGCAATCAAATAATCCCAAAAAGTCAATTCGAGAAGGAAGAGTCAGTCCAGAGGTTCTAATAATCTGGCTTCGGCAACTCATGAGGCCAAAGTGTGTGGCGACATTTGAACGATCGCCAACAGATTCTCGCTGAAGGTTGCATGTTTACCGGATTCTTGACCAAGGAGTTGCGAATTTTGCGTGTGTTTTTTTAAATACCTCATTTAATTTTGGACTTCTAACAAGATAGTCGTGGTGTATTTGACTCACGTAGCAGGTAACAATTAAGCCATGCCTTTAGCGTTTAATAAAATCTTAAAATTGAACCCATTAATTAAGATGGACGATACTTCCCTGCATGTCGGTTTTAGACTGAGTAAATTTTCAAACGATTGCTCAAATTACACCCAGAAGGGCCTTACCGCAAATGTTCTCGTCCCTTTCTAGAGAAATGCAATGCCGGTGTATATACTGTTATATTTTAGACGAAAGATTCCTCAACGGTTTATTTTATTATGCTGGTCTTCTGAGAACTCTTGAGACGGATGTAAGAGTAGTTTGTCCGTTTACGACCATAACGTTTTTGATACCGAGTAGCAGTTACGCAATAGTATGCTTATCTGTTCGCAATAATATGTAGGCTTCGTTAACTGAATCTGAAGGAAGACGAAAAGTTGTACAACCGAAAAACCGCGCGGCTGGAAGTATACTCAGAGATGTCTTATGACGAAGCAATTACAAAGCAACAGACACAAGGTAACCAACTAGTTACCAACAAAATGCTTTGTTGCTCGAACGGCCTTATTTCTCGCTTAGACAATGACTGTTCGTAAAGCCAACACGTTATGGGAAGGAGCACACAAAAGTAGAGAATGAAATATAAGTTATGGGATGAAGGGTAACTGTGATCGATCCCAACATGTGCGTTTTAACTGAGTTGTACAATGTTCCACACCAACGAGTGGACCTGGAAAGGCTAGGATATGGTAAATGACCAGGACTACTTACTGCGGCGAGCAACTGTGTTAAGCAAAACATCTAAGAACTTTGTGGCATTAAACGTTTTGTTCCAACCTATTACCAGCAATTAAAAATGATAATGTTTTTACCATTTTAGAAATAGTAGAGGAATCTAATGCTCCATTATAGGCATAAAGGTATTTATTTGTTGTCATTTTACTACGATGACGAATTAAAAGCATTTTGACCACCACGAGGTCCTTTTATGCCTTGATCTGGTACGAAGTGGTAAATATCACTAGGTATCTTCTGTCAGCGCAGTTGCTCCCCTGATTAAGTAACCTCCTCCTTAAATTATATACTTTTAGCTGAAAACACAGGTTCGCTTCTGATATCTGCGTGTTGGTTCAAGCTCACAGAACGGCAGGCAGTCACGTAATCCCTAAATTATTACAATCATCGCCGTTTCATCTACCATAATACTCCATGTTGGCAGGCCCTTTAAAGCCAAAACGATTAAATAAATTAAGAGAATAAGCGAAGTATCTGGCTTTTTAGGGTTAGAGGAAAATATATGATGGGCACCCGAATCAGCAAATAACAGTGTTTGTTGAAGTCATACGGAGGTCTTGTGGACAAAAGGGTTGCTTCTGTCGACTGACCCTGTTATATAAATTATTTCAATATATAACGCTTCCCAGAATTTAATAATTATGCTGAGTAAGTTTATACCTAAAGTGATTTCATAAATATTATCAAGTTAAATCAAACTCATTTAGCTGTGGAAGGTAAAAACTGAAAAAGCATAGTTGTAGGGCACGCTCCCCGATCGTTCTTACGGAATTCACTCGTTTCGTTGAGCCTTACGGGCTCTCTCTCGAACCCAACCAGCAGCCGCACAGCGGCGCATGATATAGGCAGAATGGCATTACGGACAAAGACAAAGCATATATAATTGTTTTACAAGTCATACAGGATTGCACCGCCACTGGTTACTTGGCTAAACTTGCTTTTTCGTATTTAATTCATCTGCTGTTCCAGTTATTCCTTTTGATCGTAAAAACAAATACGCTGCTCACTTTTGGTCCGTTGGGAACGCATTGTAAACAGCACTAGCAAAAAACCCTATTGGCACGACGTCTGTCTAAACGTATGAATAAGCCCTTGTTGTAGTTTGCTGTAATGGGCAAAGAATTGTTTGAATCTACTGGATTAGATGTAATTTGCCTTTGTATGATTTGACACGATTTGGACACCATACATATGTCCTTTTTGTATGCTTTTATGAACATTCCATCGACATCAGAGTTAAACGGTACAAGCTTCCAGGGGATTATTTATGGGCTTCCAAAAATTAATGGCCGGTAGCAAATAGGTGTGTCATGCCAATGGCAACATTAAATTGCCAACCCCACCTGCTTTATGCATATTTTATAGTTCTGGACAGAAAGCCTTCACAAACACGAGGTATCCCAAAATAGACGCCCAGTGAAACATCCGATGAAAATATTCTAAAATTATTCACCCGCTCACCTTTCGGGGATTATCAGTTAAAAAGGCGCATTCTACGCCGATACGGGTGTAAATTAATGAGAACGGTCCTTATAAGGATGCATACGACGATGCACTCATTCCAAAAAACATTAAACAGAGTTCAAATTGTAATTTGGACTTCATATGTTTGCGTTTGACAAGTTTTCTTTAGGTCAGTAGATGAAAATATGAGTCAAAAGATACCGACAAGTGGATAATAATGGTGTAGCTCGGATTGGGGGGTAGTGAAACGGCAAGCTTCCGGCCAGACCAGAAAGGTAATTATATGTGAGTGGCTGGTTTGGCGGCTTTTAACCAGGGCAACTGCGGGATCTGCTGTATGCATAAGACCATCTCGGGTAGCCTGATTTTACCTGACTCTGTCGTCGTCAAAGATACTGTCCAAGTAGTTTTCTAGAATCTGACGGAATACCGCAGAGTGATAAGATCGCAACTTTATTTAATATGCTTCGACTGTGCACCACTATTTTGTCTACTGAGGACATAACCATAGCCACGAATCATCAGGAAAGCTTGTAAGGAGAGTAACTAGTGAGTAACTGCTTCACTTTAATTGGTGCTACCGTAAAGCTTGCCTTACCGAATCACGATCGGTAACTGAGACTGCGGAACTTCGTTTTTAGAAAAAGGCATACGGTTTTGATACAACTTCGACAAAAAACGTTTCTAAATAGTTGCTGTATGGAAACGCACTCCTGTTCTCGGTACTATTGGAAACATGACGTTTACGCAACACGGCTGACAATAGCTACGTATCTGAGAACATAAACTGAAAGGAAATCAGAAGATAGATAACGTTCTTGATTCCTGGTTCTATTCATTTACGTTATCAGCTGCTCCACGAGCAAAGCAGATGACAGGTTGAACAAGAACCTCGACAAAGCAAGTAATCACTGTCTGTAGTCTCTATCGCATTTTGAGAAAGAGCATAATTCTAATGGGCAACTACTTTGTTGTTTATCAAGAATATTTTGCGCATTTTTGGTTCATCCCAGCTCAAGTACTATTCTTAGAAAGGTTTCTGAAATCTGCCGGGAAGTATGGAGCGGCAACAAAAGGACTGTGTATCTTGCCAGCGACAATTACATTTCTACACGCCAGGAAGGCGTATCTGTTATCCGTTAGACCTGAAAAACTTTAAAGAACGCCGTTGCGAGTGTATGACAAAAAACGTCTATGGGTGCTTAAGAACGCAGCGCCCTCTCATGAATAAATAACGAACAGTACTCAGACACTGCGTCGCTGCAATCATTTGTTCAATGCTGGCGCACCCAATGGAATTATGTCTCTTTTCTTTTGTGACGTCTTTCTTGCCTATATGCAGAAACAGAAACCGTTAACAAAACTATCTAGTTGATGCCCAAAGTGTTAAAATGAACTTATATTTTACAAACCAGGCTGCATGGTTTAGAAAATTCAACAGAATAAGCATGTCCCTCCAGTTGATCAAGACTAGTTTTAAAACACATAGACAGCTAGCGCATCGCTGAAATGTGATGCTCTTAAAAACGGACAGTTTGCTAAACGAATGAGTCCGAAACAACGGAACATGTAATGTAGCTAGCACGTATGCACTAAAAGAAGATATGGCATACGTACAATGAAAAAAACCAGTTGAACTACTTGCAGGTGTCAAGGCAGTTTGTAAACGTCAGGTTAAATGTAACACATTTTTACCGCGTCTACAGAGGCTGAATGACAAAAAACGTAACAGAATATATGATGCGTTTGCCAGAGAAAAGTTAAATGTGCCTATTCATTCCGGTGGACACTACAATCCTCGACTATGTAGATATTGGTCGGGACGTTGAACACATGAACCATCAAAACGTGAGGACTATATAGGACTGGGAAAAAAACCAGAACTGTGGGTATGCGATATTAGGGTGCAAAATGTCTTACGCTTTGGTGACATATGACTTGATATGATCCTCGGATAATGAAGATGTAGGTATATGCATTTTGAATAGTGTGATATCTTTAAAAACTAAACAGCTTACACTATCATGTGTTAGAACTGACTACCAAGGTCGCAGACAAACAGAAAGGACGACAGAAAGCACGGAAATACCGAAGAAATTGAAAAACACATTTATTACCTTTGCGTTATTTCTCGCCAAATTATTTTATCTTCCTTTCTATCAGTATGTACATGCACGCGCCTGTGACGAAAAAAACGATCAAAGCAACCAAATCATTATTGTTTTTATATTTCTAGAAACGGACAGGCTTCCATTTTCTGAAGTAGGTTTCGCAACGCCCTTAGCAGCTTTTAATGAGAATCGTCTATTCTGACGTGTTCTTCTACTCAAAGCTCTTTCCACAGCCCCCATCACAAAAGGCTTAAAAACTTCAAAACTGCAAATATAAGCAAACAAATTATTGCTACTGGCTAATTTGACCTCAGTTCTCATTTTGATTTTTCGTGTCCTATAAATTGAGCCCGGGTACGATTTAATTTTGGAACAAGACAGCTAAGCGGCGTCATGTCATCCAACTGCTCAAAATTATGAAGCGACAACCTGCGGATAGGCGGCCGATCCGTGAGGCGGAATTTGGGCCGGAAACAGCTGAAGGCGGACGAGATCAGAGCTAGAACTTAGGCGGACGAGAGTTTCGTTGGACATTAAAGCAGTTGTAGGAGAACTCAAGGAGAACAGGAACGCCCGAGACCTCCTACCGAGCTTAAGGTCGTATGTGCGTGAGGGCAGGCTGTGCGTGAACATTAGAGCGTGAAACCGACCACACACAAGTGCAGACTAGCGAAAACAAAGAAAAAGAAGAGAAACGACGGATATGGACTACAGAGCTTAAGAAGAATTGTCGGAATAAGACCATCAAACCTTATGACTACAGGCATGGGGTTGACGGACTTTGAAATCCGGACGCGGTCCCCAGGGACCACCCGGGAAAAATATGTGCCATCACGGCAACCACCCCGGGGGACCATTTAGGAGGAGAGACGCTCTTGAACACCGTCAGACGCGGTAAAAACCCAACTTGGATAATTAGAATATTTTGTTTTTTTTAAAAAAAGGTGGGTATTGTTTTCACGGTCGGTTTTCTCTTAAATGTTTTACAAGACACGGGCATCATTCTTTTCTTAACACTTTACGTGTTAACTCTTGTGTAAGTAGTAGTATGGAGTGTGTAAAATCGTATTGCCTTAATGGGAGAATATAGAGGACAATTTTTTCTGTTTGCTTCAAGAGTAAAAACACCTTTACCGCAGGAAATCTGAAGTCAAGTGCTTGTGTAATATAATGACTGTAGCAAAAAGCACTCGACAGGGATTGTGCGTTCTTGGATGTTTGCGTTAGTAGCGAGAATGGCCCACACCTTTTCTGAAGACTGCGCTCATGTATGTGTATTGTTGTCTCAAATTACTTAAGAGTTTCACGAAAGTATATTTCCGTGCCTCGATGCATTATTTTGAATAAATAATTTCTGATAAACTGATATATCAGGCGGCTGATTGCTAAAGTTCTGGCCACCAATACAGTCACAATTTGAGCTAGGGTTTTTCCGAGTTTTATGATAACGCTAGCAAGAGGTGTTGGCGTTAAGGCCTGTCTTTCACGCTCGGACTTTTTTTCATCTATTTTTGCCGGCATTTTCCGAGCAAAACGCCCGGCTTAGCTGCTGATCTTATGACGTTTACGGGAATTCAGTTCGTCTGTAGACGCCTTGCGCAAAGTGGGGGGCACTCAAGCTGACAGTTTTTGCTACGCAAAACATTGGTCAACCCGCAGTAAACAGTTGCTTTAAGTTTGTTGCTATTTTTGAGGACTAACAGATCTTATAGATATCAAATGGTCGTTATTTTAACGCTCACCACCACCTGAGCAGATGTCACTATGATGTTAAGTAAAGTTTGCAAACAGTTTAAATTTGGTAATGCTAAATTCGTCATTGATACACCAAAGTCAAAAATAAAGTCTACCAGTGTAGAAAATCGCACAACAATGTTTAGGCGGCGAGGTCGGATAGCTTCCTGTTTGTATATCGCCCGACGATCCAAGGAAAAAGTATTTAAAATGATTTTAAGAAAAATACTAAGGCGCGTTACTTGACATGGAGTATTGCATTAAGGATTTTATGCGGTATAGCAGTCACCTACGCAATCCAATTTTATGGTTTCTTCCGTCTGGCTAAGTGGCGCATGAAGTATATAATATTGGAAATCTTGACTTTTACGCTTTTTTCTCCTCGATTTTATGGTGTTTTTGGACTCTTAATGATAGATAATGAAGTATGATCAGGGTAACAAATACTTCTTGCAATCATGTAAATAATTTGGATCCTTTGGACGCGTTTTTAGGAAAAAACAGTAATCTTTAGCGTTTGAAGCCGTCTGCGAGTTGTCGTTTGTGAAATCTGCGTGAAGTTATTTCTTTATTGATAGCAGACCATAAAAAAAAGTTTATGCTACACTTTAATATTTATTTGATTAACTATATCAGATGGGGAGGCATGCGGAGTTTTGCAATATGAAGTGCCGGATTGCATAAATATATCCCGTTGTCATAAAATCCCCATTTGAATACCATGTCCCTAAAAACTTACTCTTGGACATACAACGTCTTTTCCAGTGATTCCTTCTTAGGACCCGTAAACAATGCAACCCGTCCGACAGCCTAAATTATTCAGTTTCGTTCTGAAGATTTACTGCGGGCATGCCGCACAGAAAAGCCTAAACATTCTAGCACTAGAAAGTGGACTACTCTTCAGAAGAGGCTATGACCCTGTTTTTGCTCTTTTTGAACGCCCATCTTCTGCTTTTGTCAAGTCACGAAAGTGAACCCAATAAATTACTAACGAGCGTCAGTGACACTTTGTAGGGCAAAAACAACGCAATTCTGAGGCCGCGCCTGCTTTGATCATCCTAAGCCAAGTTCTGTATTTCCTGCCAATCATATCCAGAGGCAAACCGTGATCGTGGATATTTTTTAACAATATCTTTAAAAGTTTTGGGCATCATCATGCGACCATTCGGACTTAATCAAGGCTGAAATCAATGATATGGCCCTAAAACCTTTATTGTCCTCTTTCGTACTCGTCTTGCCCTTGAAACCTTTGTGTATTTTCCTTTGCCACACGGTCACTGCGCAGTAAATTTAATCTTCTTTGCACGCTATCGCACGTTGCAACCATTTGACCGGATAATTTGTGTAGCAGTCTTATTTGAATTTTTTTCAAGATGATTAGAAGCTAGGTTTGCAAAAGGGGATACGAGGTTTCAAGATTTACTCTCGTCTGACGTCTCTGTAGTCTTTGCTGTCCTTTAAGCGTTTCATTATTAAAAATATGTTTTCGCAAGCAGTAGACAAGACTTGGTTGTGTATGCAGGCATCAAGGATTGGAAATGGATGAGGTTAACATAAGACCAGTAATAGGCTGCAAGCGCCGATGAGGTTTTGGCTGTTTAAAGACTTTCAATCGGTATTATCGTGACATCTGTAGTGTTTTTGTCAATTTCCTTTGTAATAAGTATACTTTTAGATAATAAAAAACCTTTATTAATGATGCAACATCATTGTCTTAGTTAAAACGAGGCATAATTTTCAGCGTTTTACTTCATGTGAAATTGCATACGTTTATTTGCCCCAATAAATGATAAATGAGAATGCTACACCATTAAATCACCGAGCAGACGTACGTCATCCATTTTAAACATAGGTAGGAGTAAGATGAGTAAATTGTGTTGCGGCATAGATGAATTTAGAAAAAACGCAATTTTGATTTCAAAAAGCTGGAAAAGTTAATTTCAGGTCGCAAACAAATAAATGGAATCTCCAGGTAACGATTATGCTGTGTACTGTTTCTAAAAATCAAAATCAATTTTGTATACATGTCTATATAATTACAATTTTATAGCACCTGCAGATTTTTGAATTTACCAAGATAACCAGATTATATTGTCTATAATAATTTCGGACCGGTGTGCATTATAAAAGTTTTTTATTCAAAAATTGGGTGGTTTATTGCATAAAATTATGGCGTTGGTTAAAAGATTTTCCTCAGATAAAACCGCACGAAATTACGCGAACTTAATTACATGGAAAGGCTGTAATTCTGTCCTATGATGGCATGAACGTGTACTTACAGTTAAATGTTTGTACTTTTGTACTTATACGAGATGAGTATTTTCGAAAACATCGTTTCAATTAGTGCGAAGTCCCTGTGAATTGTAAGGTGATCTAATGCAGTTGAGTTATTTCCTTGATGATCTTTTTTAAAAAAATATTTTGTGTACGGATTGCTTTACCAATCAAAACGCTTTTTAAGTTAGGACGCTTGCAAACGAATAACTCTCCAAAAATGCAGTTCTCAGCGCTGATTTACATGTCTGTGCGTTCATAATTGTAGACAGTATGAAACGTTGTCGAGCGGAAACGCGTTTGGACAATGTCAGTAATTAAGTCACAATTGGTAGAAACTGACCGTTTTATCCATGCGCTGCCAGAATGTCTGGAAGTTAGTCCGTTGCTGGAATCATGTGAAACAGCGGACGGAGTTAGCATACCAGTTGGCGAATCATTTAATTCCTGATCGGTCGCGGAAATGCTGCCGCTGTTTATACGCAGCGATTGTGTTGACACAGCGGTACGTTTAATCAGCACACGCGTTGGTGAATCGTCCTTGGACTGTAAGGATAGAGCAACGCTTAGCATAGGAGACTGGTCTGGAAACAAACATATCAAAAGACCTGCCCTGATTGGAAATTTAATATGTTGGAAAGGCAACGCTCGCTGCCTACAGCAGGAAGGCTAACCTGCGTGCAAACCTCTTAGACATTATCTAGAACGCATGTCAAGAATGCATACAACGTTTCCAATGGGACCGACGTGCACATAGCAATTCACTTTTGATCGTCGAATGGCTACTTACTGGAGGTGTTGCAGTTATCCAATGTAGAGTATTAAAAAAGCCATAGATAAAATAAAATTAATAAAACAACATACATACAACACTATACTTTTCAGATCCAGTAATCGAATTTTCCAGGGTGCTGTGCAGTCACCTAGGTTCTTTTATTATCTATATATATTATATATTGTACTATATTATATATAATACATAATATAATTATATAATATATAATAATATAATAAAATGTAAATTTCGTAAATTTTATATACAACAATACACTTTTCGGATCAGGTGTTCTAATGTTCTAGGGTGCTGTGCAGTCAGATAGGTCCTTATTACGCAGCAATTTGGAGACAGAAGGGCTCACGTTTCCCATTAACAAAGTAAAGTCATTGTGTTCCCCAGTTTGCATGCTCAAGCTTTAAAATAAACAAGACCACTTTTGTAAATACGTGGTTAGCCTTTGAGTAGAGTAAATGATTTTGCTATTTTGAGAAAGTAAACTTTTGCCAACCGGGACATCAAGAAGCTGGGGAGGTTTAAAAACTGTTGCTGTTATCTTTTCCATTAAGATGCGCTCTGAACATGCTTGCAAATAAAGCAGTGTATTGTTTGTCGAAATGGTTTTGCGGCTAATAACTATCGGAATACTTTTGCCTGAATAAAAACTTTCGTTAGAAATGATTTTAAAAGGAAAAAACGAAAGACCATTTCTCTTAATTTAACTGCAAACTGAACTAAAGCCTCCCCCATTTATTGCCATCTTAAATGTTCAGGATCTAGTGACAAATTATTTTTGTGCGACATCAATATAACAACGAAGTTTCTATATATAGCCTTTTAATTTACATTTTTGAACGCATTCATGTTTCCAGGTGAGCTTAGCGTGTCGACGACGTTATGCGCTTGTCTACAACACCGAACTCTTTTGTCTCTTTGCGTCTTTCTAGAGTTAAATCTGGCTTTATATCCAATGAGAAAAAAATATAGATTCTGATCTCCGAACACACCCATTTTACAGTGGAAGATATTCAAATATTCAGACATTCCTAACTGGGCCGTCGCATGTTTTTAAATTAGGATTCTAAGGCGCTAACACTTACTTGACCTTCAAGCACACGTTTCAAAAACAAATGAATATGCAGCAAAGAGATTATAGAATGCAGCTGTCGTGCATTCCTTCTGACAACTGGAACGAGATTTATTCAAGCATTCGACATCGATGAACTAAGTGAACACTTGTAAAATGTCATTTTTTTCTTTGGCAATCAGGACAATCTAGAACATGAATAGGATTGCTATCATGACTTAATCTGCATGAATTTACAACAGGTGGGCTAACTCATAAAATGTCAACCGAAATTCCGAAATGGGTTTTCGTTTCGAAAAGATTGTTTACGTAGTATTGTAAAACTGGTCATCCTGCAGTATACCTCTACAATAATTCAGTTGCTGTCAGATGCCGGATTCCAAACGAACATCTTTTCTGCTGCATGCAGAAACTATATTCTGTAAAAAATGGCCACTTACGTAGCAGGACTTTTTTTCATTGATTTTCGATGACCTTACAAATTCAATTATATTTCACGGAAAACATGCACCAAATATATATTTTTTTGCTTATCCGGTAAACAGTCACGTCTTGCTTCAATATTATACTCCCAGAAAGGGTATAATTTAGTTTTAGAAACTTTTCTAATTTCAAATAATTTTGAACCCGACGTGCCGTTGCACTTACATTCAGGGTTCCAAACTACAAGCCGTAAATCTTCCGTGTTTGGATAACCATAAATTTCTTAGGTATATAAAGAAGACCGTATGGTGTTCAAAAAATTTGACAGTGGTGTTGGGCTACATTACTGACATTAACAGCCACAGTGGTGAATTTGAAAACATGACACTTTACGACGAGACATTTCAACGTATCAAAATATCTTAACATTAAGAGGTTTTTTAGAAGCGTAGTTATACTCTTCTTTTGAGTATAAAATTGAAAGAAAACCGAATAAGTAAAGCAATGAATATTTTGTGCATGTTTTCCGTGAAATATCTTTGAATATTTAGTAACATCTAAAGCCAATGGGAAAAATGCATGCAGAGTGTGGATTTGCATGCAGTCTCAACGAAGTTCTTTCGAAAGCCAGCATACTGTGGTAACTAAATTGCTGTGCTATGCGATGCGCTATGCGATGTGCTATGCGATGATTAGTTTTACAAGCCTACTTAATTAATCTTTTCGAAAAGAAAATACATTACAGAATTCCGGTTGACATTTCATGAGTGACTACACCTACTGTATATACTAGGCAAGATATGCTGATTGTCAAATGCTGGCCGCGCAATCCAATTATGACTCATGAATAGTGGAATGAATATGATAATCATTTGTCGCTCTAAGCACAAGCCCAAACGCTTGCAGCCTTTTAAATGCCAAACTATCTGCCAAAATTAAACGACGGGAATAAAATCTCATAAGTAACAAGAAGAACAATTATCACTTGCGTCCTCATAAAGTATATATTTCTGAGCGTCGCACTGAACATAGGAATATGCACTATGCTATTCCGATTGCCGATAAAGTTTACCATCATACAGCTGCGAATTAGGTTGCCAGAGGCAAGTGGAATACAATACTTTTTGAAGCCCACGTATTAAACAACGACACCTAGCATAATCGGCAGCTCTCTTATTCGTTGCTGACGTCTTGTTTATCCTTACAGAGTTGTCACAGTCACCAGCAAGGGTTGGGCATGCCACAAATTACGGAACGTTTATAAATGTTTGGCAGTTTCACCACATGCGTTTTATCCCCCTTATCTGTGGGTGCTTGTGGTGTTAGATTCAGTCAGGAAACCGAAACTTCCGGCAGATACAATTCTAACCCCCGCGATTCTAACAGCTTTCCGAAACATGCGTTTTTATCTGCGCAGGCATTGTCTTAGTCGCGATCAGCAAATTGCGTTCCATCAAGATAGTGTCCGTAAAACAGAAAGAACCGTTTGACATAATTTAAAGCAAATATACTGTGAGATTTTTTATTACCGGTAAATGGTCGTTCATGAAACGTCATGTAGCTGCATTTACAAAGGCGGCTTGTAAAGTTAACAATATTGCTCAAATCCACTGCTTAGTTTTATGAACCTCATATGGTCTCCTCTTAACACCGTAGAGAAATGCATGGTTTTCTGTACACGGAAAATATACAGCTTGTAGATTTGAAACCCTGAATGCAAGTGTAACAGCAGGTCGGGTTCAAAATTATTCGGGAATTAAAAGAGTTTTTTAAAACCGAATTCTACTCTTCTTTTCAGTATGAAATTGGAAGAAGACTTGATTTTCTACCGAATCGATAAAAGAATGAATATTTTTGCATGCCTTCCATGCAATATAATTGCATTATCAAGGACATCGAAAATCAATGAGAAAATTGCATGCTACATAATCAGTCATTTTTTTCAGAGTATAGATCTTGCATGCAGCCAAAAATAAGTTCTTTCGAAAGCCGACACCCTGGGGTAACTGGATCATTATGGGTTTATGCTTCATCCTGATTATTTTTACAACACTACTTAAATTATCTTTTCGAATCGAGAACGCCCTTCGAAATTTTGGTTGACATTTTGTGAGTTAGGACATCTACTGTATGTATTGGACCCCTGTACCATCAGGAAGTTCCTGATTGTTCTAAGTTTCCTCATGCTTTATGGGGTGGTCGGACTAAAAAATCCCCGAAAATTTGAAGTCATTTTGTAAACTGGCCATTTGAGGCAATGGTGTTTTATGATGCATAATAACTTAGTCCGTTTAGCTCAATGTAGTATAAGGTAAATAAAACTTAAATGCCCTAGAAGAGTTAAACTTCGTCATTGCATGCTACTTTGGGTTTACGCAAGATTTTAAACCTTTCCCTAAGTTCGGTATTTAAACTTTTATTGATTATTGTCACATCTAAGTAAGCAATGGTCCGTTAACCTACGCGTTCGTCGCCTGAGCTGGGACGTTCAACATCTCGCCGTACAAATAAATGTCCACTTCGCGATTTCTCAATTTCAGAGGCGACTGTTGAATTAGTTGTTCGATGTCCTCTTTGCTGTTGTAGCTTCTGTTCTTGTGCTCGCATTGAATTTAATTGCAGCCGTATGATTCTCATCCATTTTTGTTTTCTAGACGGCGTCCTTTGTTCCTCCATAGGAGTTTTCGGAATAAGAGGTAGATAGTCATCTCTCTCAATTCCTACTGAGGTTTGTGCCATTCTGGGGATATTACCAAAGTCTAATGTAGGTTGGACCGGAGAAATAGCTGCCGCATGACACGCCGAGTTTGCAAGCTTTACCGTGCAAGTTGTGTTTGGTATGACCACCGGTATCTCATTTAGTGGTTCGATGACAGCCGGTACTTTTAAAATCTGATGTCCTGGTTCCTTCATGGACATGTGTTTTCAGTAGCAAATGTGCGCTTATGCAGAAAACATCGATATAACAATTCTTTAAATGTTTGCCCTGGAAAATAATAAGCGCTGTCCTTCATATATACATTACTGTCGCGCCTAGCGTCCCTGTCATTTGAACAACGGATCGCAGTGGTTAGGATTTTAATTAGGACACTCGGAAGCGATGAGTTTACGTTGATTGGCCAGAATTCTGAGCCAACTGTATGCAGCACAAGACATGGAACGTAATTCCACTAAAAAGTAATATTTATTGGGCGCAAAAACCTCCCAATTATGTAGTGTCCAATTAACCTTTGTGTTGATGCCTGTCGGTTGCTGCGATCTGTTTACTTGGCTTTGCGCTTACTGGGCACTTACACGCCCCGCTTTCAAGCTAATAAACTACAACTTGTGTCGTTGCTCAGACTTGAAAGGCAATGCTAACTCTGCCGGTCTTAATTGCAGTCTCGATAAAGAAAACTGTTTATTCCAATGTTACTTAGCCCTGCATGGGCTAATAATTTGAAAGCCAGGGTAAATGTGCTCCTGTGAAATGTTAACTGGCATTCCAAAATACGTTTGGCAACCACATGTCGTTAGTCCTGCATTCAGGCTCTCCAAACTTCAAGCTGTTAGCACCCCACTGAGATGCAATCGTAATTTTCTTTTACACAAGTTAGATGGCGTCATAAATGCTCCACAAGAAGTTGCAATGGATATGAATCATTTTTGTCCACTATAAAAATAGCATCAACAAGCGTGCTGATAAGATGCTGCATGAGTAGGCAGTTATGGAATTCAAAATTAATAAGTACTAATATTTGAACTTGAAAGATACATTCTCTCTAAGTATAGAATTTAAAGCGGTTGAGATTTTCTTGTAATTAATAAGCAGATGGAATATTTCGTCTTAACCCTCTGTAAAATATATTTAACTGTGTAAGACCACGGAAAGCCGATTTAAGAATTCCGTACCGATTAACTGGTCACTGTGGCAAATTGTGGTTTAGGCAGGCATTCCGATGAGCTGACACATCTTGCGACTATGCCGAATGATGGTTACTATTAACTGCTACTTAAATTGTATTTTCGAATTAAAATGTATTTCAGAATTGTAGTCAACGTTACATGAGATAACAAAACACGCAAAACAAACTCAAGATATTTAAACAAGATTAGCGAATAGCTTGGGAAACCGGCTGCTATTATATTTTTTCGCCGGAAATAAATGCTGAATTTGAAATGAACTAATAATAAATTTTGGCAGTTTACCGGATAGAAAAATATTAATTTCAATGCAGACAATCTATAAAATGTTAGCTCTCCGGTCAAAGTTAATTTACCTTTGCGTGGTCGCGCATACCATAATGTTAATGCATTATACAGGATCGCATTTAAAATGTATCCTATTTAGCGCAAGAAAATAGGAAACTCTTTGTCAGAGCCCTTTCAATGATACTGATGCCAAAATCCCTCGTTTAAATGCACCGCAGTGTTTAATGATCTACACAGATTCTGCATTTATTCATATCAGCCAAAAGGTTGTTAGTTTTCTAAAACACTGCCATTCTGCGACGACTGAATTAATCATAGTCCCAGATTTGTACTTCAAGTTAAACACAACAATCGAGGAGGAGGTGAAAGACACGTTAATACCCACATCGAGCACTCTTTTGGTGCTTTAGGTCGTTGGGCTTTCGGTGCTGACGGAGATTTTCTGCGTCAGTAACCCCCCGGGAATCGCCAGACGTCTTCTTAAGCCTTGAGTTGCACACAAACCGCATAAATGTATAAACGCACTGTATGGTTGCAAAAATACCACCTGGAGGCCGAGAAATGGAAAGATGATTATAGAACAACGATGATGGATGCGGCCGTCGATCAATTAGAGGTTCGCCCAACCAATACCACCAATAGATTTACGTTCCATAGAGACGTACTCCTTTCAATGGTGTGTCATGACCTGCTTATTTCATGATTAAGCAGACACACATTGAACCGGTAAACGCAAAGTTTTTCCTTCCTTCACATTAAAACGCAGGCCTATTAAGACGGGGTGCTTAGACAAGCAGTGGTCGTGCAAATAATTGGGGATTCGATGAAAGCACTTGAAAGCTAGACTTTCGCATTACCATTACGTTAATCAACAACATAGCTTATGAAATCGCGACAGTTTGCGACCTGAAGGATGTTGACTAAACAAACTTCGGGTTAAAATATAAGATATTTTAATCATAGTAAATGTTCGATCGCATTCTAACTGCGTCGTACAAAACTGCGTGCCAGGAAGGTCCGCCTTTTTGAAGGTGAATGGAGCAGCATTCCTTTCAAGTGTATATAATGTGACTGTGTAAGACTACAGTCGCTTAGGCGAATCAAAACGCCTTGCGTTATAGAAAAAATGTGTATGCCCAACGAAACAGATGAAACTCTTTAAAACTGGAGCTGAGCACGAAACATTTGGACGATATTTGTTTTCCGAATAAATACATCATACTACCGCAGACATACATCGTCAATGAACAGACAGGCGAAATCATTTGTACCTGCGCATACAGTGAGTGACCTATCTCATGAAATATTGGCTGAAATTCTAAAATGCGTTTTCCATTAGGAAGGATTACTCAGGCGTGGTTCTAATACTAATTATCTTGCACCATAATCATATAACATTTCGGACTCGATAGGATGTCAGCTTTTAAATACACTGTTTTTTAATCTTCTGTAGAAACCGCAGTCGGTAAAAAATGACTACTTGAGTGGCATGCATTTTTCTCATGGATTTTCAATGGTCTTGCACATTCAAATATATCTTATAGGAATCACGAATAAAACCGCGCTTTCCTTCATACACTGAATAGAGACTCACGTCTTCTTTATATTTTATACTCAAGGAAGGAGTATTATTAGGTTTTTAAAAAGTTACTAATTATGAGATTTTTTAAGACCACTCAATGTCCGTTCGCATAGCATCGTACCAGGACGTTTACACAGCTCCTCATGAAATGTACAACATAGTCCGCCTCCGTTGCAAAAATTTATAGACTCTGTATAATATTTTTTTAAAGGCATAGAAAAGTATGAGATTTTTTTACGCGGAACGCATGCACCTTGTAGACCGATAGGATTAAGCACTAATGCAACGAATGATCCGGCTCCAAATTATTCGGCAATTAGAAAACTTTTTTTAAACCTAATTATACTTCTTCCTTGAGTATAAAATATAAAGACGATGTGATTCTCTATTAATTGACTAAAAGAAAGCATGTTTTTATTCGTGGTTTCTATAAGATGTATTTGAATTTGCAAGACCATTGAAAATCTGTGAGAAAGATGCATACCACTCAAGTAGTCATTTTTTACCGACTACGGTTTCTACAGGAGATTGAAAAGCAGTGTATTTAAAAGCTGACATCCTACCGAGTCCGAAATGTTATATAATTATGGTGCAAGATAATTAGTATTACAACCGCGCTTATGTAATCCTTCCTAATGGAAAACGCATTTCAGACTTTCAGCCAATATTTCATAAGATGGGTCACTCGCTGTACTTGACGTATGTGATCATATAGCATTATTTTCTCAGGTCGGCTTAAGACAACAAATTTGAAAGTCAAACTACGGAATTTCAAAGCAAAGACAATCAAGTTGTCGTCCTATGTTTTCTACCCCAAATAAAATTTGCTTCTTTTACAATGAAATCCTATAAGGCACAAGAGCAACTTTAGATTTTGAACACTTTTTTACCAAAACGCCGTCTATTTACTTCGTTTGTTTGCCTTTTGATTCTTCCAATAGCAAATAACATGCATGGTTATTAAGAATGACGGCATGGCAAAAGATCAGGGCGAGTTGAAAATCAGTAATACGTATACTAAGGACTGAACGACTAAAAACGTTATCGGCTTTATGTCCTCAAGCATTCATTATTTTCAACGTGATTACTCAGAGCCCGATTTAGTTGGTTCTTTGTAAACGTAAGAAGCCCATGCCACTCAAATTGAATACTGCCTGATATAAACAAGTCAATATAACCTCGGGGGTTTACGAATGTTGGACACTTGCGTTATGGCTTTGAGCATTTGCGCACGGACAATAGTGCAGCTTCAGAAATAAAAGAAGCAAATAGCACAGGCTAGGCTCAAACATTTCGTCCAATCAACCGTTTCATCTCCGAAGATGTTTGTCTGGGCTTTGTTTACCGTCTGAAGAAGTTTAAGAAGTCAAAGCATTGTTTTCGTCAAATTAGGCAGAATACGCAGCATTCGATTTGCCGTATCATTTTTTACATTTCATTCAACTGCATAGAGTCATTCCGTACATAAACAATTAACTGTATACTATAATCTCTAAAAGGGACCACATGTAATGGTTAAATGAAAATTGGGATTACTGGTCAGACAAGTAGAAAGGAAGAAATTGTATAAATGAGCATATTTACCCCCGTAGGAGGTGCAAAAACAATAACGGCACGATCTGCAGCAATTATATTTATTACAATCAATCTAGACGAGTCTTCATAGGTTAAATAATTGCGTTTCAAACACCAATGCGGAATATCGGCTAGTCAACTATGAGTTATGGGCTTAAACGCAGGTTGACGCTAGAATCAATCGCTACCGTAGTCCGTTTAAGCACTTTGAATTCCAGTTGCTATATAATCCTAGGTTGGATGAAATGAAATAGTTCCCAAAATGTTCTCGAAATGCAATTCGGCCTAGACGTTTACGTTTAGAATTCTAGTAGGTTGAATAGACAATAGTAGGTAGCTATTGCTTTTGGCATTTTTAGACATATAAGGGGCCTCCAAAGTTTGGTACTTGTCAGATTAGTATTTTCCGTAGAAATCGGCTTTCAGAAGACAGATTACCAATCTATCCATTAAAGTCATCTTTACTGATGCAGCTTTGCAAAATATGTGCGTTTGGGATAAAAATTGTTTACTAGCAGCATATTTCCACTTCAGCAGTTTTAGGTTCGTGCAATGTTTTGCGTCAACTGAACCAGTCATTCAAATAGACCTGGACCTCTGTAAAACGGAGTTTTCCCGTGTGTTCCGCGGACATACAACAAAAGTAAAATATGTCCGCGTTCTTTCAAAGTGTACGCAAATGAATACTATCTGAACACCCTAATTTTCGGGCTTCTTCTGCGAATGAAATTCCTTAGTCCGATTTCTGAACTTATACGGTCAGTCCCATGAAGTGTTAACCAAAATTCTGAAATGCGTTCTCAATTAGAGAGGAGTACATAAACGAGGTTGCGAAGTTAATTATTTTTAACAAAAACCTGTAATATTTTAGTCACTGAAGGGTCTAGGCTCTTGAATACATTCTTGTTGGCATCCTACAAATGTCCTTATAACGTGAATTTTCTTTGTCGACTGTCAATGCCTTTTTAAATCCAAAACATTTTGCAGGCAACATGCAAAAAACATTCTTTGTGCACTCATTTTGGTAGTTAACCTCATCTTCCCGAAATTATGTACCCACAAGAATGACATGTTTCAGTATAACATGAGTTTTAGAGTTAGGCTGGTTTGTGTAACCCTAATGGGTTTAGCTTTTATTGGCAGCTTCTATATTTGTTTTTAAAGGCTTTTCGTTATCATTTAATAGCAACAGGAACTTTCCCTTTGTGCGTTATCCAACAGTTTGTATAACTGCATGCACCAAGGTGTTTTAGTGTGACTTCTCAGTGGAAAATTATCAAGCATACTGTTCTTGCCTCCCCTCTCCTTAATCTCTTTGCGTTGCCTGGATTTCGTTTAATTCGTTGTGTCTTTTTGGAATTTCGTTGTCAATTCCGTACGCCGTGATTTATTTATTTCGCAATAGTAGTTACACCTTTTCGGGCTATGTCAGTGCCCACCATACCAGGCGTGCTACAGTCGCCGGCTGCGTTTTGGCTTACCTTACCCTGGTTGGAACAGTAGCGTTCCGCTTTTTCGATATCTCTGGATGGTTTCTCTCGTCGAACGCATACGCCTGATTTATTTAATTCTTTGAGAATACTTGTGCATAGTCCTTCATTTAACCCGTAACAAGACAGTTAATTGTAGTTGAAAGGTGGTGTTACATAGCCTATTGCTGCCGATTTTAGTTGTGGGTTTTCTTCAAGACCATGCACCGTCCATTCGAATGGTATCGTGTTTACGTAACCATTAGCATATTCCAAGTTTTTTGAAGCGTTCTGTAGGCCATATATTGCATATTTTTAATAACATAAATGACTGCATGCCTTACGTTACGCAAAAGGTATGCGGTTTGTAGACCAAAGGCGATAAACAAATTGTAACACAAAGTCGTGTTTAGGATTGATGAAGAGCAGGATAAAATTTTTTAAACAGAATGATACATTGTCAGTTACAATATTGGAAAAAATATGATTCGCCAAAAAAGGAATAAAATTAATAATACTTTTGGAAGTTTTATGTAAAATGCATGCGAGTTTAAATTGAAAACTTTAGGTAAAGTACATAATACATAACCTAGCAGTTTTTGTGGACGGTAGGTCTTATACGGAAAGCAGCCAAAGTTGCAGTCGAGTCTACGTACTTTTTAATAAAATAGCATTCAAAAATTTTGTTTGGCATTCCATAAGATCGGCCATTGGCCAAATCAGCGTCTGTCAAACTGTCCTTTTGTGATGTTCCTTTGTCTCCGTTCGGACCTGTTTACCTTAAACTGAATAACGGCTAAACAAATTTATTCATTCTTAAAAAGATTGTGGATAGGCTAATTGCTGCACCTTTTGATGCGATCAGACTTAGCTCATTTCCCTTGGACTGAGCAAGTGTCATTTTGCAACTCAAACATATGGCAAAATATTAACCTAACCGTTATACACAAAAGTTAATTTGCCACACATTGGCCAAGACTGCAGATCCGATCTGCCTCGTTACGAAATTCAATTATGCTGCATGCCGTAGGAAAGACAGAAATGTTTATTCGTTTGCAGTGCTGGGTGATGCGTCTAGGTTTTCTCCTTCGGCGCAACTTGTCTATCGAATGAGCCGAATGTCCAAGTCTTGTGCCAAAATTCCCTTAACAGTAAAATATCCGCGACAACTGCTTATCGAGACCAAGGCAGTACGTTGCAATCCATTGAGAGGAACGTCAGAACTCCAACTGGGCATTATATGCAAGAGGGGTTTTACGGTCGTGTAAGTGGTATTTAGACCCTTGCCAAAGAATTATCCTGAAGCGCTCTTGCTCAAAAATTCCTGATCAACAATATATGCGGATGCAAAGGGCGCTCTGCCTTTTGCACATCACAGTGCCCCAGTAAATGGTTGATAATTTCTGAATATGCATGATAAGACCCAGATATATACTGATTTTGTTCGTTAAATTGGACAATGCATCCCAAGGGTTGGAATCACAAGTTACGCATCGGAGCAAGGCAATTAAAAGTATACTAGCTCCTGCAATCCAGATAAGATCATTTTCCTGTGAACGGCAGCTAGGAGAACCTTATTTTGTAGAGCAATTTATATGGAGTCTAGTTAGTTTCCCACTGCCATAAAAATATCCACGGTGTGAAACTCTCAGTTGGGGATTGAATCAGAAAATGAAGTGTTTTAAACTTCATAGCATGTATCCACTATAATGGCTTCAGCATAAAGACTGGGTGTGCGGTAAGGACAGAGTATGAAAGATGGCGAAATTTTAATGCATGTCCAAATTTGGATAACATTATTTATTTTTAGTGAACCAGAATTCTAAGATAATAAAGGGCAGAGTTTACGTCTTCGTGCAACCGTAATCGCGTTTACGCCGGCCGAGATTGCTGGTTACTAGCGGTCGTTATAAAGTTAGCCTACACAGCCAGCTTCTTACGACATAAAGCATGCTGTATTAAGGAAGACGATAAATGTCCGTCGGATGCTGAATAAGGCGTTTCACTGACAAATCAAAAATCTTCTTGTTGTTCTTATTATACAGCCGTTTCAAAAAGGGCCAAAGAACTGACATTAGACTACAATTATGTTGACGATTGCGAAGCAGTAAATTTCAACTATGAGAATTCTGAAAACCAGCTGATTACAGTCTTCCAAAAACCGTAGTTCAAACCATTTGTTTTCCAGTAATTCGTTCCTTTCCAAGCACCTAGTTCAAGCATAAAATTGGTTCTTAAATATATTATTCAGATGTTTATGTTTTGATCTTACCACAGTTCTTACTATTTTATCTGACGCCTTGTGATTTTATATTTTCAAATTAATTTGATAGGGAACAACATGACACAGTCAAAGTAATGCATGATTTTACAGATTGTGCATATCAGCAGACGTTAGTTATCGGCACAATAGTTTTGAAGTTGCATTCTGGTCTCTGCCCTGACCACCACAAAGGTGATTATTTGTGAACTATCCCTACAACAGCATCGAGGCAGGAAACGCTCTATAAGTTTAGGATATGACACGCCTTAACCGGCGCTGCGCAGGGTTCCGCATTTTATACGAATGCCAAACATCGCAGAAGACGGTGGCGCTACTAGACGCAGACTTACGCCACAATATACAGTCCCTGCAGTAGATGACTGGCTTGGTCGGGCAGCGGACAGGCGCACGGAAGGTGGAAAGGGGAGCACTGCCGACTATAAGCATTTCCTCTCTGCTGTCGTTCTAGGAAATATCCTCATTAAAAATAATATGAGGCTGTTATTATCTAACACTATGTGCATAAAGTAGTGGCTTAAAATTCTACCTACTGAGCCTTCAGGCTGTAAGGACTTCTTCTGAATAAAGCTTTCGTGAGATACGAGAAGAACAGCTTACATCCGTGGGCGTTCCTGTTCCATTGTGCGTGGGCCAGATGATGTTTGACAGGTGTAGATGAGCTGTTTTGTCTCCTCCGTGACTAGCCCCGAACCTGTCTCTGGTCGCTATGAATTCTATCTTGTCATCAGATCAGTTGCAAAGTTCAATTCATTAAAAAAACATAGTTTAATTTAAATAAATATGAAATGTACTTTAAAACGTCGTACAAGATGGGAGTGGCTATTTTGCTTTCAGCGATTCACATATTACGTCCAGAATCACTTTCCAGTATTCCGGATCGAGTATAAAACGTGTATGAGAGAATTTTAGGCCTTGCAATTTATTCAAGTAGGGTGAATGCGCTTTTTGCCACCGCCTATAGGATTTAAATGTTTAGTGTTTTAGCTGAATGCAAGGGAAATAAGCAAATTTTTTTAGGTATATGTGCGATCAGTATGCCAAGATACAACGCCATAGAACGTAATTTAATTTGCATTTTACCCTAGTCATTATTATCAAAAACAACATTTTATATGTGTTGATTTGTTGCAAACTTCGAGAAAAACGCGTTTCCTTTGTACAGTGATTATCCGGCCAGTACATTTAAAATGCTCACACCATATATGATACTTGTCAGTAAAGGTACTTTTCAGAAACACGTACAATAGTTTTACCGATATTCAGCCGCTGCGTGACAGAGCTTTCGAGGATTTGACTCAACAGTAGGTCTCCAGCGTTCCCTTTTTTTCCTTCTGGTAGCTAATCCAGCTTTGAAATCGCTGTGTGCAGATTTCACCAGGTTTTGATCGTTAACTCTGAGTCGCCCAGTTTATCTAAGACCTGTAGCCTCAGACTTAATTTTGATACGAATAGTAGGGCCAACGAACCATATGATATTTATAAACTGCCAACAAACGTATGCCATTTGTGACAGCACCGGCATGTTTGTCGGCATAATGTATGCGTATAGCTATATATACATACATACATACATGCATATACATGAGAAGAAGAGGCGATCTCGGGAACCATGATTGTATTGTCCTGACGTTTCAAAAGCAGAGGTGAGTATCGTACAGCATCACACAGTATTTATAGGATGGGGATAGATATCAGTCATGCTAACACGGTGGTAATTATAGGGGGGAGGAGGTGGTTAATCGGCTTTGGCGCTAATGGCCCGCATACGCACAGGGATCGTCTCTGTAGTCGCCGGGGCAGAGCGGGAGGGAGGGTGACTGCTGTCAATCTGCCTGTCTCTCGTCGGAGGGCGGAATTTGAACGTTGGTGGCCATCGCCCGCATTCGCGTTGACCTTAATTGTCGTGCTGGGTTGCTAGTCTTGATTGCATCACTCTGACCGCGTTTCTCCCCGTCTGCATATACATATATATATTGCAGATGGGCGCTCACCGACTGGTTTACGGAACGTGTTTTATTTTTTGTGATTGGGGGCACGTAATGGAACAGTGACCGGCAGTACAGGTAAGTGAGATGGTATCGACAAAGACAAGGGAGACCGGAATGGCCATTACCGGCTTGTTAGCAGTCATCAACCAATCATAGCTAATCCCCTGTGTAGATCGCTTGAAGTTCGTAACTAACACGTTCAGTAACCCGAACATTCATCCTCAATGTGCTCTGTGGGCATGGGCGGCCAATGAGCTCGGATTTGCATAGTGCATGTGTGCGCGGACAATGAACGGCAGGAGTGTCCGGGCATTCTGTGAGCAACACTACTTCCGATAGGCCAAAACAACTGTATCTGATCAGTGCACTGTACCCCAGGCTTGGTAGGTAATACGACTGCGCGGTTCATGTAGAAAAACGTTAATCAAATTTAATGCAAATGCGGCTGGCCAATTCAGTGTATTAAATGCGATGCGATTGAATTCCCCAGAGGCTATATTTACACAGAAGGATTAAAAATTTATGCCAACAACTACGTAGATAGCAAGCTTTGATGGCTGCCCCGGTATAGGTTTCGCAGGTGCAAAACACAAGACCGTGGATATTCAACCTACAACATGTTATTTCTTCAATTAATCTGAATGGTGCAGACTACGTTTGACTAGTTTTCAGATATTCTCTCACCAATTTCGGTCATGTGGTCGCTTCTAACTAAAGGCAGTCTGAAATTTGTAATCGAAATCAAAATTAGCTCGCCAATAGTGGGATTAAATAGCTTCTGTCATATGACGCTGTAAAGCGAAACAAGAGTTTATACCATTCACAATATCAAACATACTATGAAATGTGAGAGTAATCTTTGTCTGATCGACGTTTAAGCAGGCACTTGAATTAATTAAAACCTCAGAAGTTGTTTGCGATAAGGCTTCTAGCCTCTACTTCTAGCTTCTACTGATAGTCGATATAGGGAACAGTTTACGCTATTCGACAGTGAAACTGGGTGATTAAATTTCATCTGACAGAAAATTGGCGAATGAAGCATTAACGGCATTTGTGCCGTATTCACTTGAATTTCGCAAATATATTTTTACTTCGCTTCTCAGTATAGAATGCGAAGGCCGGCTTCTACCCTGTAATACAAATACTTATTCAAAAGGTATTGCACATCAAGTGGGAGGGGCCGTTTACCGTTATCCAGGCTTAGATTATGTGTACCTCAGCCAGTTAAAATGATTAAAAAGGGGTTTCACCGGAGAATTCTAGTCGGTATTATCTTCTTTTTACTAATTTAGATTCTTCAATCCGATTTTTTCGCCTTATTAATTGCTTATTATACCCTTCAGAAAATGTTTGAGAAAAAATGGCCTTTTTTATTGATATTAAATTTTTTATAGAACTTAAATTTTCAACTCGCTTAATATTAATGCATGTCTAAATTCCAGAGAACCTCAAATAACAATCCACAGCCGTCCAGTGGGACATGTTTAATCCACCTCAATAGGTAATTTTGCTGAGATGGTTCAAGGGTTTTTGGATTGAGACTATTTACAGAGACTGACAGTGAACTCCGGTGGACAGCATTGCAAGTCCACGGGCATGCAGCGGCTGTTTTATCAGTCAAAATCTGCCGTAAAAATAGGAGGTTATTTTTGGAATTAATTTCGGATCTTGTTTGGGAGCTAATGTATGACCTGTTTTAACACTAAAAGGAGCAACTGTAGACCTGAGAATTTTTTCTTAGCAGCGTCATTCTGCATTTAAAGGTCTCACGCTGCATTAACTCTTGTTTTGCTACGTCTCTTAAACTTACTTGGTTTATTTTAAGTTCTTACGCACAGCGAGATAAAGCAGAAAAAATGACACTGGTAAGTGAAATGATGTCCAAAGTCACTTAGGAATTTCCTTTGTTTATCAAGTTGGGCGACCGACGTTCTTTTATTAAAGATCCTTTAAAGGTTTCGGTCATTTCCGCGTGTTCTGGTGAAACCCGTAGTGTATTTCTGTTTACCAGTCAAGTCCGATATTAAGTCAGGCAATAACCTGCATTCAAATATAACAAATAAATTTGTTTGCAGACAAAAAATATTTTCAAAACCCAACGAAATGTTTTGTTTCTTCCAGAATTCATGTTGCAAGAGGACACAGTACATGGAAATGTCTCCAAAAAACACTCAATGACAGATATCATTATGGTTTTCATGACAACGGAATGCAGCGCTGTCAACTTTGAGCAAGTTAGTGGAGATAACGAAAAGCGCACAGTTTGTTATCATATGTAAATAACTCCTCAGACGAATGTACTCTACAATTGTTAGAGAACACTCAGTAATCTGAAGTAGATAATGATATCTCTCAACAGGGAAGATGAAGGTAGATAGCTGTATTTGCTCCGCATAGTTCAATTTTATGGTCAATGACTGGCCTCTTGATGTGTGAGAGTCAAGAAAGTTTTTGTTATAGGACGTTTATATTCAGACCATTAAACAAAGTCATCGCTGTACGCATTAACTGCAATTTAGTCAACAAAGGTATCCATTGTCCTAGCGATTGGTAGGCTACATGCTAAACAAACGCTTAAGAGGTAAACCATTTTTTAAAACGTTGAGGATGTATTTCCTCCCTTGTTCGTTTATAAAAGCCCTTTACATGAACTTCTACATGCTAAGATTGGCCGTTTGAGGTAAACTACTTACCTAGGGCAGTTTCCTTTCCCTGACTTCCGTGATTTAAGTAATATTCCCCGCAGTAGTTTTTCAAACCTACAGTTGAATTTGAATAAGCGTTTTTGCCAAAACAATACTCGATTCAGTAACTAAATAATGTTGTGAAGATAGGCACATTCAATGAGCTAGTTTGGTTATCATAATCAACAAGTCTGGTATTGCTGACTTAGCGACTGACTGTTCACGCGCATGATATATATTGAAAACAATATAGGGCGTTGCCATTTTAATTTGATTTTTTTAATCACGACCAGCGGGCGTTTGCTTAGCCCTGCCCTCCTAACTTCGCACTGGATGCAAGGCCCTAGGGCATCTTACGCTGACTTTCTGCTTTGGTCACTGAGTCAGCAAGGAGTATTGGAAATACAAAATATAAAAAATGGTGTAAAACATTTTTCCTAACTCTACATGGAGTATGCCTTTACGCAATCAGGTAATGAGCTGTGAAATAAACCCTAAAAGTCCTGAAAATGGAACAATTTTTAAGACAACTGGGTATATAAATGTCGAGGTTAAGTATTTTGCAGTCATTTGGGCGCCTAGGAATGCTTGGCAACAAATATAACTGTTTCATGGCGCCAAAGTCCCGAATTAAAAATGAATGGAGCCGCCGCCACTTAAGCCAACTGACCCTTATGCATTGAGTGTTTATGCTAAAATGCGGGTCTCCTGCAAATTCCAGGTCATTGTCCTCAACTGCACGTAATGTGTGATTTATAAACAATTTTTAATTCTCCTGATGCCAAGATCGGGAATAAGAAGATGCAGAAAAACTACTACTTGGGACATTCAAAATACCTCTAAGACTTTCGGTTTGCATGAAATATTGACGACGCAAACGTTACTGAAAAAGCTTCTTTTTGACAAAAAGAATCCCATTCTCAGGTACATATGCACTATGATACTTATTTTTAACCCGGGGATGTGTTTAGGCAAAACGAAAAATTTACATCCCTCGGCTTAATTTGGTCAAAACGCTTAGACGAGAGATGGGCACAAAATTTGAAATGGGCTGTCAATCTGAGCATGTAGGCATGCGTGCACATTGTGAGGCCGTTTGAAGCTTTTTCACTTGATGACAGGACATTTGATGTCAAATGGGCCAAATGCGATGCAGCGCGTCGAAAGCATTCTTTGGAGAGCAGTTTTTCTGATTTTACTCAAATGAATAAACGAAATTTTAGAAGCAGCTGTCTTTTTACTCGGATGCAAGATGAAGTTTACGACGTTTGCCTCTGTGAAATAAATCACTCATAACTGATGCAAACCGAGGGATATGCTCGGTTTACCGTCTTGCGCGATTCCAGGTCAGGCAACACAGTATCCCATCTAACTGATTAAACGCGAAGGCCAAAATTGAGACAGTTGAGTGTGGGCAATTAAAATGTCGCGCAGTTTACTTGTTCGCATAACCTCTCCCGGGAAATGTCATTTTGCACTCACAGTGTCACTACAAATACCTTTATTACTCCAATGTTCGCAAATTGGAGTAGAAAATTGCCTTTTATTGCATTCCGTCGCTATCATATGCTTCAAGTCATCCCACACTAAATGCGCTTATTCTTGGGTTTTTTCAATGATAGAGAAAAGTCGTAACTTTCGGGAATTTTGCATATGGACCTACTGCACTAAAAACCTGTTTTTACAACGTATTTTAAATGAAGCAATATGCAGAAAGCAAGATATTTTAGAAAAATCTGACATTTTATGAGTTTTAGGAAGTCAGGTTTGCAAACACGCGTGATTTTGTCGCCCAAAAACGCCTAATGGCAATCCTTTGTTTAAATATTCTGCTCTTTTCCTACCACTTGCGAACGCGCATGCGTTTCATTTAAGACGCCCTTAACA
This sequence comes from Spirometra erinaceieuropaei, assembly GCA_902702965.1. Classification (NCBI taxonomy): domain Eukaryota; kingdom Metazoa; phylum Platyhelminthes; class Cestoda; order Diphyllobothriidea; family Diphyllobothriidae; genus Spirometra; species Spirometra erinaceieuropaei. The sequence goes on from CACRXP010000711.1 coordinate 179,700, forward strand.
AATAAGCTTTGTTAACTTACAAGCATAGGCTATTTTTTTATGGTCCACTTTCCTCAAGCGTCTAGTTTAAAAACGAAATGTCCAGGGTAATACCGGTTTTCGAAATATTTAGCATTTATAGAGCCACCCCAAGGAATCCTTAAAATCTTACAAGGGAGTCTTAAAGTAAACAAATGTAATGGAAAAGTCTCCAAAATAAAGCAAAATGTTACCTTTTTATTTGCAGCGGAAATGCGACCGATAGTTTCAGAAGAGAGAAAAGCCTACAAGAAATCTTAATTTTTTAGTTAATCTTGGAAAAATGTAACGTACGCATACATTTGTCAACAAAGTAACTCATAAAAGAACTTTTAAAGGCTAACTCGTAAAATAAAGTTTTTAATTTTTTCTAAGGCATATATTTAGCAACCTTCCTTTATGAAAGTTTATTTTTCTCAACAGTGAGGCTAAATGTTTGGATGGGTATAAAAATACGACTTAAAAGGTAATCTTCGGTAGAAAGAATGTCCAAGAATTCCCTTCTTTCGTAAACGCTTTCAATATTACCTTGTTTGATGGTTCTAATAAACGTGTGGTTTCCGCCAGGCTTTGCATCACACCTAATCGTGATGATATTCACTTGTAAACTAAGTGATAGACAAATTTCAAACCCTCTACTACTTCTGCTGTTTCTTTGATTTGGTTTTTCTAATTTTCAGGCTTTCTGTTCGTTTATATGCTATGTCAATTTTCGTTTTATAAACTTTTCGTTTTTTAATCAATTTGTTCTTTTCACGGTAAAATATTGATTTTTATTTTATTTTGTGTTCTTGAAATGTTTAAAAGCGCTCGGTCTATTTGGTAGTACCGGTTTATGCGTGACAATAATTTCTGCGTACATTTCGACGCATTTTATGAATAGGCTGCATACTGTTTTCGTTGTCCGTGTTTGCTAATCTCGGTTGAACAGGAGCCCTTATTCAGCAAATCCTTTCCTTTATATAAAACGCAAAATTATTCTGGAATAACTATTGTTTACGTATAGGTTTGGGTGTTTGCAGACAGTAAAAGCCCATTCATCTGATCCTGCCTCTTTTGGGAATCATTATTGCTATGGAGGATATTTTCAATGAGTATGGCCACAACCAATTGCATTATCTTAGCTCGTATCCACCTGAACCACCTGGCCGCTGTTAAAAGTGCACAGTGGTAGAATGGAAATTTTAAATTCATTGGCAAGACGTGAGTAGAAAACTTGTCAAAACTGCAAAGGCAACACATGAAATTTGCATCTAAAAACACCAAGTACAAACGTGCATTCACAGTAGCTGTTCTTTTATATCCAACTAATCGATCTCGTCGCCCGTGTGTTCCCCGGCCCCACCTATCCCATATGACAGGCAGCTGGGGTTTGCTTACTTCAGGTTGGGCTACATAACCACATCTGACCCAATTTGTTGTATTGGAACACAAAATTTGTTCGTATAGCACTGTTTAGGTAATCCGTTTAATTTTCTTCCACCTGTGCATTAATATGTCTCAGCTCCATTTAATTCATTTTTCTCCTGTAAAGAATGAGTTGTCTTCAAATTGTCTAAGCACGTAATTAGTGGTGTAGCCAATTGCCTGATAGGCCTGTTTTCACCCTGCATGTAGACAGGGCATCTGAACAACGCTTAAGAAGACCTCACGATTGTACCCTAATTCAGTCTATGTTTTATGCAGTACAAGCGTTATGGGAATTTACTTCGGCAAGTCAATTTGTCGATTGCTATAGTGCAGTTAATACTCTAGCCAACGGAGCGACGAGGCCCCAACGGGAGACGTGAGTTTAATCACATTTGGGTCACGTCACCCGCCCAACCTACTGTAGCGTCTAGAATCCTCCAAAGTTGATACGGTTAGCTGACTGCCCACACAGGATGTCCTACGTTATCTACTAGATTCCATCAGCTGATTACTAGTCCCACGTAACTCAAAGGTGTTTGGCAGATTTTGAATAATTCATACTGACTTAACTGTGAAAAACTCGGCCTTGTCGTGGGATTTGAAGTCGAAACGGAAACTACCTCTCCATACACGCTTTAAGTCCTGCTTTTCATTAAACGCTTCTTAGCAAACTCACCGCAAAGGACAGATAGTTCGTTTAGTCAGCGAACTGCGTCAACGCTTTTCCACGATTTACGAGCCGCCCTCTGTTCGGCCCCGTCGCTCGCTCTTCCTGACGTTGACAAGAACACCTATCCGTTCATTCTGGACACGGACGCTAATGGCTCTGCCAAAAATATATAAGCTGGGCATCACTTAGCAGCCTCCGGCGTTTTCAGGAACTTTACTGGCTATTTCTACCAGGCTTAAGCGCAAAAACGATAAGCTTATAGAAGATAAACTCAACAATCAGCGATTCTTATAATTTTTCACGTTAAAGCATCTTTAAGGCGGACAGTAATCCATTAACAGATCTGCTTTAGAAGATATTTGGAGTAATAAATTTGACAACAGTCAGATACTTGAGGTTTACGGGCTCACATTAGCCAGATCTGCATAGATTTAATATATCATTTTATCCTTATATCACAAAGACTCTAACTCGAAAAGGATATCCAATCGACCCAATGCGCCCTAACTTTACTCATGCGTTACCTGATAAACGCCATGCTTTCATGGACGGGCTTCGTAACTGCGTTCAAAAACCATCAGCAGACTCTTTTTCGTCGTGCTGCTTTGAGGCAGCCCACAAGTAGGCATTTAAAACCTACTAGTGGAAAGTAAGTTGCTCAAGCCACAAAGTCCGTTATAAGATAAACATGCAGAGTAGCTGATTGACAAAATAAGAAATGACGGTCCGACTGCTCCAGTAGGAGCATGTGTTTTTACGTCAGAATGCAAGCTGAAACGTCTATAGGGCCTATAATTAACCAGACTTTCGACAGACAGACATGTGACATTTAAGTCGTAGTAGGCTGCATCACGCGCCGTTAGTTACCGGTCATTATTATTAGCGTAAATTATTCCGATTTGAACACCTAAAAGTTTACCTCAGTCAAGGCGTAACCTATCTGAGTTAAACATAATTCTGCCTGAGCCATACTTTCAGGAGGAGAGTTGAAAAAATTAGAATACACAATCGCTCGTTAACATTATTCAGGACCAAGCAAATCCACTCTTAAATATTTTCACTATTTAAAAAACCTAATCAGCGAAAATTCCAGTCCCGAAATTGCTTGTAAGCACTCGCTTCCATATTAAAAAAGGATAACGGCTTCAGCGCTGTGCAAGTTTGTTATCCTACGCACATTCTCCGCTGAGTAAATGAAATTCGCCTTGCCCACGCGGACAGGAAACTGTCGCAGAGTCGCGGACGAAAGTGCTCCAAACCCAGACTGGAGGGGGGGGGGGCGCTAATGGCTCTGTCGGTCGGACACCTGTTAGAGTTGTTGTTGAAAGCAGAAGCACAGTGTGGAGAAGTGCAGTCACGCGATGTCCGGACAACACCTACGTGTGCCGATTCATGATTGCCCCCTTGAAGAGCCCTACTCTACAATAGTAGGCCTTTGACTGAGCCCCTAAGTGGGCACTTTGTTATGAAGCAGGAAGCGCCGGTGCGGAGTAAACTTACGGGAGTCTAAGAACGTCGCGAGAGACGTCTTAAGTAATCCCTTCCTCACCATTATTTTTGTGGAATGTTGTTGTCACCAGTTATGCTAATGTTTTGACCCAATTTTTAGACAGTCTCGCTCAAACAGCGTCAATCTGTCTAGTGCTATCAATGATGGTTAACGCACTGAATATTTTCACTCAGTGCAAATAGATCAGCAATTTTCTTTAAATTTCTGGCAAAAACACAACCTTGGTTTAGTCTTTCATGCCACAGTTTGTTTAACTTGTTACTGTTGAATGCTTTTCGGTTGTTTAAGGCACGTGGCAAGTATCTACCTATTTAGTGGCCTAAAGTGCACAGCTATAATGCGGAAGTTAGGAATCGTTCACCATATTGACCGTACACTATAAATTACGATTATGTTTGACCTATTTTTTAATGTCAGTGGGCCAAATGTATCAAGATCACTTTATAGGACCCAGTACTTGTTGTTGAGAAATTATTTAACAATATAAATGCAACACTGTAACACTCTTCTCTCTTCTCGTCCTTGTAGCAAATAGGGAATTTAATAGTGCAGCACGTACATTTGCTTCAAACAAAATGAACTACAAAAGTCATAATTCTGACTAGCTACTTATGCGCTACATAAATGTGCAATTTATGCCGTAAGTCCTTTTAAAATTTCTTTGACCGAACCCAGGCTGTAAGGAATAACACTGGGAACGAATGGCATTGTAAGGCAGCATGGAGCTTTGTTCACACAATGAATTTCAGATCTGAGAACACTGAAAATTCCGGAATTTTTGTTGTATGCCTTTTTGGAAAAAGAAACGCATTTGCTGAGATAAGATATCAGTCGACACATTCGACCTATTGTGGAATTGCCTATTAAACCTTTTTCTCCTTTTATAGCCAATAAACTGCATATCATCGCACTTGGAAAATTGAAAAATTAACCAACAACCAGAAAGATTAGTTCACCACAACGGATTGTGACCATTTTCTGATTCTCATTCTTAAACTTCTAACAGTACCAATAACGGATATTTGGTTGAAAAAAAACACGAAGTTTTTCTTTTGTCTACCAAAGATTCGTAGCAGGTAGTAGGAAAATATTGAATCCCATATGACAGGTCCTAATGTGTTATCTGATGAAGCACAAGAATCTATACATACCTTCGCCGATGCTTTTGCCTATTTAGTTTTTTGATACATTTTGACGACGTTTTGGCTTAGAGTGGGCATGCGATTATCCGATTTGACTTAATTTCCATGTGAGGTGAGGAGTGTTATTTTGATCTTGGACAACTGAAGCAAAGCCCTAGGAGGTTTTCGCAAAATAAATGATTAGCAGCACAGGCAGCAAGATTACAAGCACAGGTCGGTCGTGGAAAAAATTCACTTCGGCTTCATTTATTTTCGTCCGCCATTTGTACCCCAAACGCAAGTCAGTGCGACCGGACCTGTCTACGTGATTGTATTTAGTCACTTAATGTTCGTCTAGTTTTTATAGCACATAAATAGGGGAGTTGTTATAGTGCAGGTAGTAACGCGCCGTGTCCTGCATTTAACACCAAATTTGACTTTTAAACAAAACCTAAGACTAACGCCAACCCCTCTATCCCTTATCGTACCCTTATCGATTGAGCCCGAGTCAAAAAGCGGCAATGGTAGGAAGAAGAGCCCTATTCAGCTGTTGGTAGACTGTGGAACGTGTAACACAAAAATGGTGGTAATGGGGAGGTTTTGAGGCCGTATATTAAGATGATATAATGAAGAAAAACACAAAGGATGGTGGCAACAAAAGCGGTATTTTCGTATAAAATGGTGAATGCATACATATGTGGGATCCTGCTGAATACCGCTTGGCATTCCATCTTAAAGGAATGTATGATAATTGATCAACTGAGACTATCCACTGACAGACACTCCTGGTATCCGTCATTGCATGTTCATTTAATCCTGTTTTTTGTTGCTCCGCTCTTTGGTACGACTTCGCGTGGTCGGTGCTTAATTAGATTTCGCAAGTAAATACAGTAAGTGACCGATCTCATGAAATGATGGCTGAAATTCCGAAATGCGTTCTCAATTATGAGGGCTTACTTAGGCGCGGGTGTGATACTGATTATCTTGCGATATAATCCTATACCATTTTGGACTTGATGGCATATCAGCTTTTGAATGCATTGCTTTACAATCTCCTGCAAAACCCGTATTCGGTAAAAATGACTACTTAAATGACATGCATTTTTCACATTGATTTTTGCGGATCTTGTAAATTCAAATATATTTTATATAAACCATAAACAAAAATAGTTTTGAAGTCGCTTGACAGAGAATCGAGTTATTTTTTATTTCATACTAGAAAAAGGAATACAATTAGGTTTCTAATAGGTTTCTAATCAAGAAATGTTTAAGACTGTGCAATTTCCATTCACACAACATAGCGCCTTTCCATTTGCCACTACTCTTTATGGAATGCACAGCATCGTCGCCATCATTTGCAAAATTTTGTGAGACCTATATGGCATCTTTGTAAAGGAAAAAGGAACATGTAATTTTCTTCAGTTATTCCAGAATAAGAAAACTTCTTTATCTAGCAACTTGCTAACAGGAATAATGAAGCGTGTTCGTAGACGGAGTTTTACGGCTATCATTTAAATCAGGAATGCCGCCAATAAATGTCCCTTTTTTGGAATCCTGCAAAAATCATATTCGTTGTAAAACGGCTACGTAAGTATTATTATTTGTTTACATTGATTTACGGTGCCCCTATAACTTCAGATATATTTTTTAATAAATACGCAGAAAACCTCCTTTCCTGCATTCCTTTCATGGTAATTTGACTTCCGACCATTTCTGGACTCAAAAAATGAGTATCATCTTGTTTTAAGAAAGGTGAGCAACTTCCGATAGGTTTTTAATTTGACCTGTCGTTGCACATGCTTCTGCAGCTTCTGACCTATTAACGATGCAGTAAAATTTAGGTCGGTTTCTGCACTTCTCTAAACTACAGAGGTTTTGAGAGATTTCCCCAGAAATGTGCACCATGTTTTACACTTCAGAACGAGCACTTGAACATAGGTAGGATGAATTTTATTTGAATGGAAATTTCACGGTCCTAATCGTCTCATAATTTTGATCTTTTATAAAGAGCTGTTTTTTCTCTAAGTATATAATTTAAAAAGCTTTTATTAGCTGGACACTGACGTATAGAATGAGATAGTTTCGTGCATATTTCCGCCCCCCCCCCTAGTAGGTCTTAATGTATACGAGTAACAAACATTCACGGAAATAACACAATATTGCAGTGAGAATCGTTCACTAATGTGTTTTATGTTAACAGCCACAAAACATTCCGTTTTAAAAGTAGGCCACTTGATGTGTCTTAGGCATTTTGGGATTGTCATGCAGAATACTCGGTACTACAGCTTCATATAATTATTTTTTCTTAGCCATTAACGCGTTTCAAAATGTCTGTCAACATCTTGTTAGGCGCTTTGCCTAATAAACCTGTCCATCTGAGCTTCTGTCTATTGAATTCTTCCTCCCACTCTAAGCGCATTGTAACCGGCTGGCCTTCAGTAACAGACTAACAGCCTTTTTCCTCTTAAAAAGCTCTAGTTCTTCTAGGTTAGCAGTAAATATCGCTTGGGTCTGAGAGGATTACGACAGAGCATGATCTGCAGATAGTCGTAATTCGTTTTGCTGTAGCGGCAGTCGACAAAAGCAGGTTCTACTGCAACTACCGTGGATTAAGGTGGATTTATGCCTTTGCCAGAGACGAGTCTAGCGTTATAAAAAATGCATTAGTTGTTCTCTTTTATTACGGATAAGTCGCAAAAGCATAGCTGCGAAGACTAGATGCTGTCAATAAATGTTTAAGACGTGCTTTATAAGAATCGAATTAATGGCAGTTAAGTGGGTCTTCTTGTTAAGAGACAATCCACGCCCTTTGGCAAATCATGTTTAAGACGATTTTATGGAAAACGATTTTGATTTGTTATGTTTTTATAAGAATGTAGACGGAACATGGAGCTCGTCCTATTTTAAGCAAGTTCTTTAAGTGCAAATTGTCATACATACGTCATTTACAGGGGTCTTGTTTGATTTTCCAGCCGTCTGCGCTAGGTTTATGTAAGCAGTGCCTTTCAGAGATTTTTTCTTAAGTAAATAGCTGACGCCATCCACGTAAGAAGCGACAGTCCGCTGGATATACAATCACAAATCAGTGACCGCAATTAGTCAATTTTGTCAGCAAAAAGCTTACAATCCCATCATTTTTGATTTGCTGTTTGGATATCTAATAGACAGCACAGTAGCGTATGCAATGTATTTTGTTTTGTTAAAGTAGTATGTGGTGTCATTGATGCTACTGTACTAGTACTAATTACTCGTCGTAGACAGAGAGTGGGTTTTTTCCTAGACGCCAGGCTTGAGGAATCATACTATAAAACTCTTTTCTAGTTCAAATTATCATTTTTTTCGTTTTTGCGGGCTAAGAAATCTCATAGAACACCCGTTTAACAGCCAAGTTCTCAGGCAAAGGTTGCATTTTCTACAGACTGGATCTTTTTGTTGTCAGTCATTTGCTTATTGCAAAACTAAAAACCATTGGTTCTTGCATTATTGTGGAGGTAAACTTAGTATACTCTACAAATGCCATGGTAGAAAATGTGGACGTTTAATCTTTACAGGGAAAATGTCATATTTGGCAGCCTAACAATTACAACAATTGGCAACGCCATCAGTCAACGACTTGGTCCGTCCGTTTTGTATTTTTACTTATTGTCTGCAGGTTTCTGATAACTGGCATGATTTATCTGCATTTTACTTTAGAACACGCAAAGCACTGAGTCCGCTGACTTGGATCGCTCATCTACTTTGGAAAATTCGGTCCGTAGTTCATAATGGGGAGAATACCTAGTTACTAACGATGCTTTCTCTATACGGACACACACTTTGCATCGGTCGCGTTAAATTTTATTTTCGTGTAAACTACGCTATCTTATCAAATTGTAGTAGAAGTTTAGAAATGCGTTGTCATTTGGAAAAGCTTACTTACGTAGGCTTGTCATATTAACTATTGTGTCGCATAATCTTCAGACATGCCAGTCCGCTGGTTTTTGAATAAGCTCTATGTCAACCGCCGAGCGAAACTAGGTTTTGCAAAAGAAGCGATTGCACAGATAGCATGTTTCCCGTTCACTTCTGATACCTTTACAAATACAAATGTACTTTATAAAAAACATGCCCAAGTTATTCTTTCTTCTTCTCTCCCGAGACCAAAATTACTCCTTTAAATTTAGCACATAAAAAAGTACCGTTGACTTTTAAAACATGTTCCTAGTGCAACATTTAAGGACCGAGAAATGTCCAATCGTATAGTGTTGCACCAAACAAATTATTAGTGCTGTAAGCGAGAAAAAAAACAATATTATCCACGTTCACCAGAAAACCTTTTGCAAGCCTTTTTCATCTCCTTTATATAAGCACACAGAAGGCATGAGGTTCGTCTCGCGGAAGGCAAACGGCTTGTATTTTTGTTCATACGTCCTCTAAAATATATATGACTTTATAAGGGCATCGAAAATCAATGGGAGTAATTTCAACCAGTCAAGTAGTCATTTGCTGCGTCAGGCGATCGAAATGCAGCTCGCTCCATAGCCGACAGCCTATCGTGACTGGCTTATCTCGATATCTTACGACAGGCTATTCGTATGACAACCCCTTAAGTAATATTTTGGGACCAAAAACGCAATTCAGAATTTCGATTAGCACTTCATGAGATGGTTTATTACCTGTACATATGTGAAATCTTCATCCAAAAATTTGCATTGTCCTATGCTATCGTGTTCTTGTTTACTGAAACCCGGTCATGAATCCCGAACATTTGGTGTTCTTTATTATACATCAAAACCATTTCGGGACGTTATTGGAAATGCTAATACTTTGAATTGCACCTAGACCACGGCCAGTAGGTTACACCGTGTCAGAAAGTTCTGGGCTTAGAAAAACCCGTGTAGATATTGTTAATGTAAAACAAGCAGACGAGGTTTGTCGTGTCAAAATCGCATACACGTAGGCACGTGGGCTAGATGTCGCTGTTTGCCGGCGCTGATTTGAGGAAGGCGTTATTCTTTCAAAGTCTGGAGATTCGGCAAATAGCAGTCAAGGTGTTATCGTCTACGACCTCCGATGAATCATAGCGCCTTATAAAGGCCATATATTTTTGCTTACTTCCTCTACCGAAGGTAGGTTTGAAGTTTGTCACGACATTTTAGATAAAACTTTTCATGTTTGTAGAAGTTGAATTCGTCTTGTTTCGGATGATATTGCTCATTTTAAAACTTTTGTAGCTTGTTTTCAGTATTTTTCCCGAAAATGCAACGTAAATTAACCACATCATTTTCCTTCCTTTTATTCTCTTAATTCGACAACTGTACTTAATGGCCATGCTTTCAGACCCTGCTCAGAAGGGTTTGGATCGCTAAAGCAACAGACAGCCTTTATCGAAAACTGTCTCTGTTAGAACGTCTCCTTTATTCTTCAAATGAGCGTTTTTTTATTTTTCCAGACAGTCGTCTGTCCGCCTTCGGAGCAATAGTGGCTAACATGTGTCTCAGAGAAACCGGATATCTCTTAAATGTTAATTCGGCATTCACTACTGCGCCAAAATTGTCTCTGAAATATAGTAAAAAGAATTCACTTGTGACGATCGTTACCAAAATTGAATAGAAGTTGCCATGCTCTTCATACGAACATTAAATAAAAGGCATCTCCACCCGCACTGTCTATTTCAGTTTGCCGATAGTATTCTAACCGAATGTTAGCAGGTATGTTCGCTGTTCGCTTAGGTGAATAATGCTTAACTTAGGGTGAAAATAGTAGGAAGTCCACAAAAATTTATTTTCATGGAAAACACGCAAGTCCTGTTGCGAGAAATGCAGATAGCACTATTAGGTGATGACAAGTGAAAGCAGCATCCGCTTTGTAAACCAGTAATCTTTATTTATTGAAAAAGACCGATTAATCAGTCTGACCATTTTTTCGCATTTAACATTGTGGCTGGCTTTCAGACGACATAACAGGAACCCTTCTGACACGGTTTCTTTAGTAATTGTACTACTGAAACTCTTGGACTAAAGTTCAAAAGCGCACACAATTTCGTTTCTTGGTTTTGAACCTGAACCTAACAGAAGCACCATAGCATCAAATCTAGCCCTCACCTCTAATGGACATTAGCGTAAAACCACTTGAAGCAGGTCCGTAAACAGAATTACGTCCCATCGGATGCGCGCGCATATGAAAGCCTGCGTCATAGTCAAGGCACCTATGGCCACGACTAGCACGCTTATCCTTCTGGACGGAGGATAGAGCCGCTGGCCGACGGAGGAGGATTCGTAATTAACCGTAGGTTCGAACAAACCACTGAACAAGAAGCAATCATTAAGAGTGCCACAGAAGGTTTGAGGTTTGCGGGCACGGCGACACTGTACTGCCAAGAACGCAAAACTCACCGCGTTAGAGATAGGCCAAAGCAAAGTAATTTTATCGGACGAATCAGACGATTGTGGCATATTTGCTGAATCAGTGTTCCGAACACCAAAAGCAGATCATTTGAGGCACTTTGCCCAACGCCGGGCTGGGGACTCCTTGAAAAAGACCCTTAACGTTAAGTGCCGTAGGGTTTCGACGTAATGCGGGTGAGATATTTCGTGAAATGTCAATCGAAATTCCGAAAAGCGCTTTCGGTTTCAAATGATTAATTAAGTAGGGTTGTAAAACAGATCATCTTGCAGCGCCATTTTGTAATAAATCAGTTACCTTAGGAAGCTGGCTATCGAAACAACATCTTTTTGGTTGCATCCAAATATTAAACTCTGTAAAAACGGCTACTTATGTAGTGTGCATTTTTCTCATTATGTTTCACTGCGCACAAAAATTCAATTATATTTTTAATAAAAAGCACACTTAAAAATATTAATTCGCTTCCTCAACGGGTAGAGAATGACGTCTTTGTATAATTTTATACTTCAAGGAAGGATATAATTCGGTTTTTATAACCTTACTAATTCCAGACAAATTTTAAACCCGAGCTGCCGTTCCACTTGCATTCAGGTTTTGCGAACAACAGGCCGCGTATTTTCTGCGTACGGAAGACCATACCTTTCTCTACGGTACTGAGAGGAAATTGTATGGGATTAATAACATGTAGCAGTGGTTTTGAGGTATGTTGTTAGCTTCTAAAGCCACAACGGCAAATGCAGAGACATGACGTTTTATGAACAGCCATTTCACGGAATTAACAAATCTCACAACTGGAAACTATTTTAAAACCAAATCATACTCCTCCTTCAAGTATAAAAGTGAAAGAAACCGTAATTCCCTATCGACTATACAGGAGAATGAATATTTTTTGCATGCTTTATATGAAATATAATTTAATTTGTAAGGCATTAAAAATCAATGAGAAAATGCATGTTACATAAGTAGTCATTTTTTCTGCAGAGTATAGTTACCGCATGAAGCCGAAAAGAAGTTATTTCGATAACCGTCGTCCTGTGCTAACTACATTATTATAGAATGGCGCTTCATAATGATCTATTCTACAGCACTACTTAATTAGTCACTTCGAAATGAAAACGCATTTTGGAATTTTGGTTGAAATTTCATAATTTAGCCCATCTACTTTACGTGTCGGTCGACTTCGTCCTCAAATGTTTTCGGCTACAGAAGGCTTCGAACGCCAGGACCGGCGCCTGTCGGTAGTCAAATAAATCACTGAGAGGTTTGAAGATCTCGCTAACTTGGGAATGCAACCAGACTTACGTGGACGTTAACAACTGTACGGTCCCATTGTTCTTGTGCGACAGTAAGTATAAGCCTGCGTGTTGAGGAGGAACGCTGCAGAGAATGTTTCAAACGCGCAACCCTCAGAGGTGAAAGCCACCACTGGGTTGTACGGGGTTTGGAAGTGCAGCTAGAAGGACAAGCTAAATCCCTCTCTTTATCTGTTTTCTGGGTGGAAATATGTTGTATTGGCTGGCGGATACGATGCCCCGGGATCGGAATCAGGTGGATCAGATAGGAAAAGGTGGTTGTTATGTTCGTATCGGACAGTCTTAATCCTACCAAATTTCACCAGTTTGTGACGTGGGCGACGCTTGAGGTCAGGCTATTTTTTTAAGAATTAAGTGCATACGAGGCGAAGTAAATGGCAACAGCGAGCATCGAGAATCGGTATTTAGACAAACAAAAACGGAAAAGAAGCCGGGTTGGCCGAATTGCACTTATTTTCGTCTTTTTAAACTCAAATCACCCGCTCTTTTGCCCCAGCATATGCACTGGCAGGAGCTCCATTAATTCCGCATAAAATTTCAATAACACATCTGCCTTCCCCTTGCGGATAAAGCTGTTACTTTTTTCTTGTGTGTTATGTCAAAGCCCTCTCAACAGTAAATGTACGAAGGATTTCACAGGAACATCAAGCAACTTTAGATAGATTTTTTTGATTTATTTTCACCAAAGCTACATGTTAACTAGGTCTGTCACAAATTGCGCAAAGTCTGTGTCTGAGTTAAAAAAACAGAAGGATGGGCAGCGTTTAGTCTAGATGTGTGTCCAACGGATCATTGTTGACATTCTGTGTTTTGTCTGATAAACGTTTTTTGTAGAAAAAGTTATTATTGGCTACACGCATATGTTTTCCCTTCTAGCGAACATTTATTTTGTAGATCTTGTCCTTAAATTACAGAAATTGTCGGCCAACTGCTTCCGATGCATTATTCACGAAAGGGAGCGCTTGTTAAAAAAAATAAGGCGGGTAGGATTTGCTCTCAAATCTCGTTTGCAAAACAAGGGCTATCGTCCGCTATAAGCAACTTTCGAAGAAATTTTAATTCAGCAATCCCGTCTATGTTTTCATTGCAGTAAATTGCAGGAGGCTGATGGAACACTTTTACAAATATGAATTTTCCAGGAAGACATCAAGGACGGCAAAGAAGTTGTTTTTTCCGTCCTCCAGCGTAAATTGTATGTCCCAGTAAACAGCGTTGGCGTGGTTTTTGAATACGCTCTAGCCCCCGAAGAACGTTTTGGCTTTGCTAACTTCTTGGTGTTGAACACAGACCGGAGGCCGACTTCGGGTAAACCTCGATAAACTTTGTTTTTCGGTAATCGTATTTTCGTTTTATTTGAGGTAGCCTCTTTAAAATATTCTTTCCAGTGAATGCATATTTCTTTCATTTTACGCCTTCTTGTATATGTTCCTGAGCAAAGCCAAGCTTATGGAAGATTAATATGGCTGATTTTCTAGCGCGTATGATTTCCACTGATGATTTTGGAGAATATGCCCTGACTTCCAAATCATGAATACCGATCACTTACTTGCAGTATTAATAGATAGTACTGATAGCGTTTTCAAACTTCCGTCCTTAACTGCATTACAATCTCACTAGCCTCCATAATTTGTTATTTAAGACAAAGAAGCGTGAGAAAGTTGCCTGTTGCCCGATTAAGTGATTGTCGGCTTCGTGGACTGACCACAATAAATAACAACCGTAGCATGCAGTTATTTTGTGACTCACCCCCTGATTTAAGGTTAAATTGCCAAAAGAGTGTCGTTAATCCAGATCTTCCAAAAAGATGCGCTTGTGACTGCATTTGCGTTCGACAGAAGTTTCAAAAGAATCTTTGAGATGTCGATACTACTGTTTTGAATGACAACATGCGGAACCTCTTGTTTTTAGAGTATACAGAGATTGTATCATTCTTTTTTTAATTCTTTTAGTGGTTACCCTTAGAGATTCGGATGTTCGCAACCAAAACAATTAGCTTATGTGCTACTAAATTCTGCAGGTCAAGGAAAATATGCTAATCTGTCCACCTTTAAAAAAGACGGACTGTGCTTCAAACAGCGTACCACATCGAGGCAGGTTCTTAAATCACGCACAATTAACAATCTTCAAATTTGGTCTCTCCTTGTCATTACAAACATTTAATTTTCAGAAAAAAACTCTCCTGTGCAGGAGAACCGCCCAATAACGACGAGGAGATACCGTGAGTCACCGACCGCATGAGATGTTGGCGGAAATTACTAAATGAATTTTCAGTTATGGGGCTTAATTAGTTGGGTTAAAATATTAATTGTCATGACTCAAGCAGCTCCTGGCTCACGCGGTTGTCACCTGTAGCTAGAATTTTGGCCTCGTCGAATTTGAATGTGTGGCCGGAACCCGTCGAATGAGCCGCAACTTGAGAACTGACGTCAATTCTCTGCACCGCTGCAGCGTGTTCGAGCGTTCGCGTTCGGAGCTGTCTTCCGGTTTCTACGACGAAGTTGCTTTGTCCGCAACTGCACCAGATCCGACAAACGACTGCAGACGTTTCTTGCCGTGGCAGTGGGTCTTTCGGTTTTATCAACTAACGCCTGACGGTTGCCTCCGGCTTGTGTGCAACTTCAACCACAAGCGGTGCTAGAACGCGGCCGATAACTTCCGAAACGTTCTTGACATACGGAATCGCTCACCAAAATTTGGTGTCTGTGCGGTTAAGCCTTTCGTTCCTTTTGCGTATGCACCTGTTGACGAAGTTGCGCATATAGCCATTGACTTTGAAGACCAATCGGAGTTATTGTAGTTCGATAATCTTGTCTTCCGGCACACAGCAGTGCGTTTTAACACGCCGATAGAACGTCCTTACACAACTGCGTTTGTGACTGCTTGGGTGGTTGCTGTTGAAGTTCAGTATTTGCGTCGTATTTGTCGCTTTCCTGAAAACTTTGGACTTTAGGCCACCATAATCTTTGCGGCATACGAGGACATCTAGGGAAGCCAGCTGGTTGATCTCTTCCTCCGAGGAGGACGCAGGTGACCGGTACGACGTATGTGCCACCAAATCTCGCTGGTCCTCCAACCATAATTGTCCACAATTTTACACCAGATAAAAGGCGAAGTTGGGGCGTGAGCCTAGACCTGCTGTCACACCCAAAAAGTAAACTTTTTTGTGGGTACGGCTTCCGGATAACACCCTAGGATCTCGATATAGCCCTGACGCTGTGCCCTGCCCATCAACCCGCAGGACCACTTTTGTAGCACAGTGGACACATGCTCACGACAGTTTGACCGTCATTGTCGACAGCAATGTGGGGACCGGGATAGTGAACTGCGCAATTCCTTTTGTAGGACTGGTAGACTTACGCTGCATCTGTCGCACACTCTCTTCCTTCCTTACCTGGACCCGACGTCGAGATCGGAGACAGAATTGGGCAAAGTGGCTGACAGAGCGCGTGCCACCACGCCCCTGGTGAACGGGGGGCTGCTGGGATTCCAAATGAGTGCGGGTGCCATGAAGGTCATATTAAGAAGGAGAAACTGCGGCCTGATTTACCGTCATTGGAAACGGACAGAGTTATCCCATCGGCTGGCAGCCTTTCAAATCATGACTTTTAGCGCACCGTGAGAGGCCCAATTGCACCAAACTGTTTATAGTGCAAAATTGCGCTCAGACCATCGACCTCATTTTCTCTATCTGCACCCCCCGGGCACCAGTTTGATACCAGTTTCTGACCGCAAAGGCTAGTCGGACGTTGGCAGCTTCCGGGCAGCGTTTGTTTAAGAGTCACAGTGTGTCCCTATGGTCGTAATGTTCACGTAAATCGTGTTTCTACTATGGAGCAGCACTGAGCGACGTCAACGGTATTTCTAAGTGCTGTCATTTCATTAAGAGGAATCAGTATTGCTGTCTGGAAAACTATCAGTCGCATAACGCCAACCTGCGTGTGTCCGAATAGGGGAGATTTGGTTCGGCAGCCTCATGTGATTGATACAACATGTTTGGCTTTCTAAAATAATACTAGATAGCATACCTGCTTTATGTGATTAAATATTCCGTATCGGAGGGAACATGTGTAAATTCCTGCCGCAGTTGTGAAGACCTTGCTTGGCGCTTAACTGATTCGTGTCCAAACGTCCGTGACTGTTGACGTCAAAAGTAACTTAGTTTGCGGTTGGGCTGACTTGCATAGCCCCCTAATCAGGACGTTGGCTTTAGAGGTCCCGTTCAATTAATAAAGACTAAATAAAGAAATAAAGGAACAATTTTAATTTTCCATTATTATCATCATCAATTTACTGACGATTAATCAATGTGATCCTTTGTATCTGATCAAATATCTCGTGTTAAAGCATAAGTTCCTAGGGCAGTGGTGAGGACTTTGCTTGACACAACTGATTCTTGTTCAAACCTCGGGCGCACAGCCATAGAAAAAAGTTATCGTTCCCTGTTGACATCAAATATTGACGTAAATAACGGTTTGGCTGACTTGCATGGACGCGGGCATTAAAGCTCCCGACGAAGTAATAAAGATGGATTTGGAAATAATTCCGGAAAGTGCAAAGTATTCCACTGTCTGCCCCCAACAATAGCCGTCATACAGACCTAGACCGTTGCCCTAATCTTAGCTCCAACTCTGCACTAAACCTTGAATCTGCAGTAAAACTAACAAATTTGATCCTGACTTGGCTTTAAGTAAGTATTAAACCTACCGATAAACCTAACACTTAACCTAAGCATACCTCTGAACCTAACCATAATTTCGTCGGAAGTTGTATCAAAGCCACCCGTCTTGTAAGCGGTCCCTGTTCTCGGTTTCGGATTACGGACCCACATATGTCAGTCTGGCAGAAATAACCATTCTAGTGTCAGTTTCCTTGTCAGGTAGGCGTATCAAATCATTTGCTGAAAATGCAGCCAAATGCTACTTTTATCCAAAAACATATTTTGACGGTAGAAATAATTCAAATTAGAGCCGTTCATTTTCTGAATCAGGCGACAACTGCCGATCGTAGTGCGCTTAAAGCTAAAATTAAGACTCGATGTCGCGATGGATGAGAACATGTTTTAAAGCTGATTTTTTGTGATATTTTTTCCTTATGGTAAGAATCTCTCGCACGATAAAGACAATGCCCTATAACGTAAGCAAAAGCAGAAACGTTTAGCAGTTACTAACCAACTTCCATGAGACTGATTCCAATTTTAGTTCACAGAATCAGAGGTAGAGAATTGTCCCGGGAATTTGCCATCGAATCATTATTCGGCGAGGTTGGCTTCTGCAGGCCCACTTGATTAATAACGTACGGTGATACTACTAGAACAATATTAGTCGACATGCCTAACTTAACCACTCGCTGAATTAGGATAATGAAGAGGGATCGAAGCACGTGCGGGGAAAAAATTGAAAGTAGCATGTACACACTCTTTCCCGACACAACCGCTTGGTGGATGATGGGGAGAAGAAGGGCGCAGTCGGAACTGGATGGCCGCGGGGGGAACCGCGTGGTTATTCGCAGTGCACGGCCACTGTGGTGGAACCGACGGAGTTCAAAACCCTCCACACAATGCCATTTGCAAGTCTACATAGCCGCTCACTGGATTGCGATAATAAAGAGGGCTCAACCAGTGCTCGAAGCACGCGCAGAGATGCGCATGTGAACTAAAACCTGAAATTACCAAGGCTGACGTGTAAGCACTCCTCTCTCTGAGATATAGTCACTCGCTGTATTAAGATGGTAAAAAGATGCAAATACGTGATGCATGTAAAGTCAGCATATTCGCATCTACCAGTGTTTTTTTTAAAACTAACCATGTAGTATCACTCAGGTGGGTCTGTAGAACCAAATCTCGCCTATTTATATTTAACTTGAAGTTAGTGCTGAACTAGACCTACGGTTAAATTTAAAGGTAATGTTAAGCGTGCACAGTAGGTGGCTTAACTCATGTAATGTGAACCGAATTTCTGAAATGCGTTTTCGTTTCGAAAAGATTAAGAAAGTAGATTTGGAGAACTAATCACCAAACAGCATAATTCTATAATAATTCAGTTACCCCCAGATTCGGGCTTTTGAAAGAACTTCTTTTCGGTAGCATGCAAAAACTATACTCCGTAAAAAGTAACAACCCACGTTGCATACATTTTTCTTATTGATTTCTGATGCCCATATTTCTTAGAAAACATGCATACGAATATTCATCCATGTACTCATTTGGTAGACAATTACGTCTTCGTCCAATTTTATACTGAAAAAATAATAATTCTGTTTTACAAGCGCTTATAATTGTGGTATTTTTAATACGGTGAAATGGCTGTTCATAAAACGTTATCTCTCTGCATTTACTAATGAGGCTCGTAAAGTTAGCAACATGGTTTAAATTCACTGCTGAATTTTACGAACCCCATACGGTGTCCACTTAATAACGTACAGAAATGTATGATTTTCCGTAGGTGGAAAATATATAGTTTGTACTTTGGAAACCCTGAATGCAAGTGTAAGGGCAGGTTGAGTTTAAAATTATTCGGGAACTGGAAAAGTTTTTTTAAAACAGAATCATAGCCTTTTTAAGTAAAAATTTGACGAAGACTTAATTTTTTACCAAATGAGTAAGTGGATGAATATTCGCCTGCATGTTTTCTATGAAATATAATTGAAGATTTATGGGCATCAGAAATCAATAGGAAAAATTCATGCAACGTGAGTAGTCACGCGTGTAGCATTTCAGAAATTCGGCTCACATTACATGAGAAAGACCACCTACTTTATGCCTAAGACGCCAGCTTGATTTTCTCTGAAATGTGTAAACGCAACACCACCCGGCTGGGTTGGGAGTAGGCAAAAACCTTGAGGTTTTCATCTACCGTGCTCATATGGAATTGCAAGCCCAATCTGTTATTTATTCTAAAAATATACTCAACACTCGCATGCCACCTTGCGTTTGAATTAGGGATTCTCTTCCATGAACTCACTACGGACTAAGCAAAAATGCAGAACTATCTTTGAGGTTTTTATAGTCAGACAGTAGCAACAGAGGCATCTTGGAGAATGAGTCAGACCCTAGGGCGCTTTCAGAGGTCATTTGCATGTTAATGTGCAGTGGCCGCGGGGTTAATGATGTTGGATGGTAGTGCAGAAGATAGCCGATTCATACAACGCACCTGCATATCCTCATTATAGTTAATGGTCATTCCGAAAAGTGGCCTTACCGGGCCGCAGGCAACGAAACGTAGTTGTTTACCTGCAGTCTCGGTTTCTTAGCAGTAGCCGTGGACAGCTAGTCAGCGACATCAATCACTGACTCCATGGGAAGTTGCTGATTCTCTAAGGAATTTATATTCGCGGCGGACGCCACAACCACCGCCAGAAGAGAAACAGGCAAGCAGTCGCCCTTGACATTTTGACATGCTAGTGTTTAGTACCGACTGTCAGAGTATCAGCTATCAAACGCGGGCGATAAACAGTTCCTTCGGAGGGACACCCACCCGCCTTGTCAGTTATTTGACGAGTCAGCCTCGTAGGCACATGGCGCCAAACTGAACCCCTTGGCGAATCTGTTTAGCCTCTGTGATGAAGGATTTAGCCGGCTGTCTTCACGTTGCATCGCTTTCGACCGCAACTGAACCGTATGCTCCTATGAGACCACCTCCTAAAAAGGGCTATTTAAATATTAATGGCCCCCTTTGTCCCCAGAGCCAGACAGACGTTCATTTTCTCGAGCGGTGCGCAAAACCTGTCCCGCTAACTATCGCTGAGAATCCAGTTTAAGAGAAATAAGGGAATTCAAAGGAATAGGCGCAAGCTAACTTTAGCGTATTCTGCGGGGACGTTTGCACGCACGAATTATAAACGTCGATCTTCCTAAATTCTCCACTACGTCCAAACGATCAAACGCCGATAACGATGAAGTTGGATTAACGCCTACTCCAACGCCTGTCCTGCAATGGTACTGCAACTGACGCTCTCGCACGCAAGCACATGTTTGGCCCTAAAAAGGCACTCGAAAGATGTTATACAATTGCTTTTATGCCATCCGTAATTCATATTTTAGTCAACTTTTTCAGTCAAATCGATTTGCCGACAAAAGATGACGGTTGGCTCAATTCTGGGGGTCAAAATCATTAACAGGAATGCAAGTCGGGAAACGGAATGCAGGTGTTGTTAACAACCTAACCCATGTGTCTGAGTAGCTAAGTCATGTTTGCGAGAAACGACTAACCAAAGTTCGTCGTGGCAACAACGAAATCTACGGGTTTGCGATGGCAAAGGTTTGTTCTGAACATCCTATTCATCCAATCAAATCCCAGTCGCCCAGGTTGAGACGAAAGACAACAGGAACGATCATTTATTATCTGCAGAACTCGGAATCACTGCCTCTGGCGGCAATTATTGCTGGCGAGTACATCGGGAGCGCTGGGGAGAGGAAGCAAGTGCAATCAGCTTTTACGTGTACGTCGGATGAAGGTGTGCGTCTTAGTTGCAGTATACAGGATGGCTGGCAAAGCAAACAGTCCGGTGAGGCCATGCCGGTCACCTGTGCAATCCCCCGCCCCTGGGCGTCTTGCAACACCGGAGGAAATCAAGGGAAGAAGAGGGGAGGTGCAGCGGATGGAGGACAAGTCTACAGTAGATTTGCTAACACATGAAATGTCAACCAAACTTTCGAAATGCGTTATCGTTTCGAAAAGATAAATTAAATAATGCTATAAAATTAATCAAGATGCAGCTTAAATCTATAATGATCCAGTTACTTCAGGGTGTCGGCTTTCGAAAGAACTTATTTTCGGCTGCATGCAAGATCCATACTCTGCAAAAAATGACTACGTAAGTAGCATGCAACTTTCTCATTGATTTTCGATGTCCTTGAAAATTCAATTATTGTTCATTATCAACATGCATAGAAATATTCATTCTTTTACTTACTCGGTAGAATGTCACGTCTTATTCCAATTTCATACTCAAACGAATAGTATAATTCGGTTTCAAAAAACTTTTCTAATTCCCGAATAATTTTGATCCCGACCTGCTGCTGCACTTGCATTCAGGTTTTCAAAACTACAAGGTATATATTTTCCGTGTACGGAAAACCATGCATTTTTCTATGGTGTTAAAAGGAAACTATATGAGGTTCATAAAATTAAGCAGTGGATTTGAGCAATATTGTTAACTTTACAAGCCACATTCGTAAATGCAGATACATGACGATTCGTGAACGGCCATTTAACGGTATTAAAAAATCTCACAATTATAAACTTTTTAAAACCAAATTATACTCTTCTTTTGAGGATAAGATTGGAAGAAGACGTGGTTTTCTACCGAATAAGTAACAAAATGAACATTTTGTGCATGTTTTCCATGAAATATAAATGAATTTTCAAGGTCATCGAGAATCAATGAGAAAATTGCATGCTACATAAGTAGTCATTTTTTGCAGAGTATAGATCTTGCATTCAGCCGAAAATAAGTTCTTTCGAATGCCAACACCCTGAAGTAACTGGATCATTATACATTTATGCTGCATCATGAGTAGTTTTACAACACTACTTAATTAATCTTTTCGAAACGATAACGCATTTCGAAAGTTTGGTTGACATTTCATGAGTTAGCACATCTACTGTGATATCACCATAAAGTAAAGCGGATGGAGGACAAGTCTACTTTCACCATAAAGTAATTCACGCACTAGTTGCCGTTCCTGCTTCCACCTTGCTGTGGAGCACACGGTGCAGACGACGATAAAAGTGCCACCCGGGAGGTGGCGTTCTCACCTGTGACGTGGCAACTGATCGTCCTGATCTGTCGAGCTGAGTCCGCTTTAGGGCCTACGGGTTTCTAATTTGGATGAAGCGTGCCTGCAGAGGGGACAGACAGTCGATCCCGGAGGAAGAAGAGCAAACGGTGCAGTAGTAACGATCAGCCACAGACTAACAATTCAGGTGAAAAGAATATGACTTGTATTACAACTACCCACATGGTTAGATTTTTGTATTGTTAAGAAGGTGGGCAACTGAAAAGTGCATAAGGCCAAGTGGAGAAAAGGATCAATTGCTATTAGCCTAGAGTTGGTGCGTCCGATCTCCATACTAATAGAGCCAATGCGAACTTTTTGACAGCGGCTGACGGGTTTTATACTGTGCCTCAGTCCATATGGCGGTGGTAAATTCTGCTCGTTACGTCTGGGATAAAATTCCCCCTTAGATCACCATTAAATTGCCAACTGAAGTTTATTCTGCGATTGGCTGACTGCAATTCAGTATCCGCCTGCAACTTCAAACGTTCGTCCAGTTGAGCTGCCGAATAGGATTCTGAAGGATTTTTGTTCTGGCAATTAATATCAATTTGGCAGATTGGTTTCTTGTGATCGGAAGGCCCCTCTATGCCTTCGGTCAAGATCCTGTCATGTTTTTACAGCGCTTGTAGAAGCACATTGACCAGGAGCAGGGCAGCCTTTCCAAATGCTCGAGTCTTCTATATGATAAACCCGCAAGGCAAATATATTGCTTATTGTGATCATCTTGAATAAGACACATCCCTTCGACAGGTTGTGTGACGCCGATCAATGCTACTTCTAACAATTAAAACTGCTATTTATACTGTGCCTTTTTACATGGGTCGTGGTAGAGATCTGTGAAGAAAAGCAGACGTATGATAAAACCTAGCAGATCCGAGTGCCTAGTCATTTAAGAAAAGTATAAGAAGAACATAAATTTTAAAATAATTTTTGCAGGCTTGTGCCCTTCCGAAGGATTAAATACTGCTGCACTGTGCATTGTGTTTGTTTATTGCAGCCGTTACTGCACGGAATTTTTAAAATAGCGTTTACGAGAGAAAATGTTTTTGAGAATGCAAACAAAAAATACTTTCGTAATGTTTTTAACGCTCTTAATAGATTTTATAGTTACGCATTTGTTAACTCGGCATTATTTTGGGAACATATTTTGAATACTTTTAAATGGCAGTGAAAATAGCATAGTCAACGCCAAAAATTAAGATGAAAATCAGAAGACGGATATTAGGTAAGCAAATTGATGTCGTATTTTAATATTTTGTCCCGGGCTTTATCAGTCCGCAAAGTTCGCAGCAACCCAACGCACAGTTGAGCGAAATTTAATAGAACCGGCACACGACAAAACAGCAGATGTCAGGCATGAAATGCTGTAAAATTCTGCACAACGTAAGATAAACTATTTGCAGTTGACTAGATGCGCCGTGGTAAAATCCACTGAGTTATTTTGTGTTGGCGCAGATAGTAAATTTTCTTACGTTGGGAAGTTGATTAAAAACCGCAAAAATATAGTTTTTGGGCTTGGTTTACTCTTTTAAGATATTTGTATTTGAACAAAACACAACTTATTGCGTAAGTAGATACTGTTTGATATAAGTATTTTTGTTTAAACTATCAGCAAACCTGTATCAATATGTTGGCTGTCGTTGTAAAGAAAAGTCTGGATCAAATCCGTTTCTGTACACGGTGAAGATAGATGTCACATTAGGAAAGCAGTGACTCCAGAATTTCGAGCAATTTATAGGGTTGTCATAACAAACGATTGCTTACGTGTTTGAATAGACTGCGTCTTCATTTTTAATTTGCCATTTTATATATTTATGCATATAATTTAAATGATTCGGTCAAATTTCAATGCACCATGAATTTCAAAAACCTAAGCTTTTTCGCATTTTTATTATGGTGTCAGTCAGCACGCAGGTGTTTTATATTGAATAAAGCAAATCATTTTCCGTTTTCAAGGTAGTCTACCGCGTATGGAGCCATAAAAGTTCCCTTTGCTAATGATATATCAAATGTTTAGTCTGATTTTATCTAGACTTAATTCATTCACGTGGTTTGCAATAATTAACGTCGTGTTACCTAAATGCTCACACGCATAAAATCATAATGAACTTTTAATGACGTGTTGGCAATTTTGGATAATGCAATTAAATAAATTCAGCCCCTAAAGATTTTATCAAGAACCCGGTCATGACCATGGGGATTTAAGAGTCGTCTAAGCTCACTTTCACATGTTTTGTCAAAACGCTAGACGGAGACATAACTGACGGGTTTTTTGTATCTTATCAATCGTGCTCATCGAAAACTGTACAGTACGCCCACGCATCCGGTATCTAAAGTGACTGTTAAACATCCGACACGGATACTTAGTTGATGGGCGGAAATGCCCGTTGTATTGTCATTACTAAGGCACTTCCGCAAATGCAGGCAGTTCAGTAGCATTAATTTTAATATTTCCTCAGGTGCACTTATCTTGTATAACTATTGTCTATTAATGCCAAATATCCGTAAAGCACGAACACTTCCTTCAGCTTGTGTGATTTTGCTTCCTTAGGTACTTGCCTGAATTAAGGGATGTAAACTTTTGGGCACTAAAGACTTCGTACGGAAGAGCCTACAGCCGCCTGGATCTTTAAAGGAGCAGTTATCTAGTATATTACGAATTAAGAAGTAGAATTATATCAAGCGCAGTTGTGTTGGATTGCTAAAGCTTCAATAAATATAAGTTATTTTGAGTAGCTTCATAATTATAACATTATCATTAACGGCATCCAACTAAACTTAAATAAAAACATTTTATCGCCTCGAATTAACGGTAACCGGAAGTGGTTTCTGCCAGAAACTAGTAGCAGACTAAGTTTTAGGCGGTCTCAATTGATTGTCAAATTTCACAGTTCATATTGCCAAACTGAGTTGCCACGGAGTGATCACATTTTTATTATTTTGCCAATTCGACTTTTAAGTCGCTCCGACAGTAAATTGACTCTCTTGGGAGACATATGCAAGGGCGGGTTTAATGGATTTTGAATACCACTGCTACGCCTTTTCCTTATAAAATGTCCCATAATGATTTATTTGATTCGCCTTGGCTCATTTTTTCTTGACCCTTACCAAGTACCTTTGAAAGTCTAAATAATACCACGT
Organism: Spirometra erinaceieuropaei; assembly: GCA_902702965.1. Lineage (NCBI taxonomy): Eukaryota > Metazoa > Platyhelminthes > Cestoda > Diphyllobothriidea > Diphyllobothriidae > Spirometra > Spirometra erinaceieuropaei. The sequence goes on from CACRXP010000711.1 coordinate 205,045, forward strand.
TTTTTATCGATGTGATGAGTGGTCTCTCCAGTGCTCATTACGTCAACAAAAACTCAGCAGAAAACTTTCGTTAATTATTCCTACTCCTCGCCAAATATCCCTAGTAGATGACTCACATTAAAATATTAGTTGAGTTTAAATGTATTTAAATTCTTTATTATAGCAATTCCTGCAACATTTCCTAAATGGAGCCGAATACTGGGCCAGAGAACACCCGATAAATGTCTTAAGTGAAGGCGGATTAGACTAACAAACAGGCCAATCAGATACTCGAGAAGGGAATTTGTTCTGCTATGCTGCTACGTTCAGTGATGAAGCAACTTCCACCCCACGTGTATGTTTAAGATTGAAAGACTAAAAATTGGCAGTTGTTTTTGTGCAAATTAAACATTATTGGCACAAGCATTCAGAAAATATGTTAATATAGATCGGGTGTCAAAAGACTGCTCGGTGACAAACGCTATAATTTCGCGGGTCAGCAAAAGCGAAGTTAATTCAATAGTCGTTATGAATTGAAAAAGCGAAAGAATTATTGCCGCACTACAACTCCTTCTATCTATGTCAAAAACCTGATTAATCGAAGGAATCTAAACGTGTTCCAATACTGATTAAAAATAGGAAGGATAGTAGACTACTGTTCACATACGCAGTTGTGGCCAAAAACGGATGGGTTAATCATCTTACATTAAACTGGGTAATAGAAATGACTTACCGAATTATTTCCAAATGGAGCAGAGAAACTCTCTCAATAAAAAACAAGAATCTAACAACTGGAACAATCCTCGCATTTTAAAGGATACTTAAAACAGAACTTTAACCAGAGACGTACATTTATTGTTCTATCCCTACTCCGAAAAAATGCGTTATTCTTGAAATCTGCAATACCGGGTCTCACACAATCAGACGCGTTTAGAATTTCTCACGCTTTTGGTAGAAAGATAATTATGCTAGATTTTTGACAAATTGAAGTCGTTAGAATGTCTTTTCTTTTTTTCATTATTTTCGGTTCAGTTTAAATCGAAAAACTAAAACACTAGTGTTCCTGACTTTGTTTTCGAAAATATTCCTCATGGTAGTCTGCTCCTGCTTTGTCAGTTCATGTCCTTCCCGGGAGGTCTTACCCCTAATGACGAAAAAACGGTCATTATCGAAGTTATTGTTGGAGACAGAATTGGACGAGGTAATAGTTTTAAGACATTTCAATAGAGACCAGACTAGTAAAGAGCTACCGCAGATTGTCTCTCAGTCCACCAGTCCGGTTGGCTGCGATGCCCTGAGGGATTATGTAATTTTGCGATTTTCCGAGCTACGGCTTTTCGTGCGTGATAATAACTTTAAATGCGGCAGACTTTTTAAAGAGGGTAAAGTGCGTTGAGTTGTCGATCTCGACTTCCACTACTATTCCCAGGCCCCAGTTACTGCTTTAGGCGGTCTGGTGTGAGGAACGTGCGTATTTGCTGGAGAGCTCGTCAGCACGGGCCACATACGTGACCTGCCCCCCCCCCTCCCAAAACGTACACTGCACGATTTCACACGCAATAGTGACAAAACGCTTGGTCTCACATGTAGCAGAAGAACCACACAGAGAAACGGACCGAAAAACACACTTTCTACTTATGTGAGAGGTGCCCGTTATGTAGGATTATAGAGGGGTGTATGTGTGATGGTGTGTTGATGGGAGAAGGTGTGTTGATGTTGTCGTGTCAGCGGTCATTTACCATATGTTTTCATGAATTCGCATGGGACCTAATATGCTCATGCTCCGAGTGAATGTGAATGGACGGTATGCGTCACGTAACTAACTCGGTGCCTTTAGAGGGTTACCAGTGAACAGGTCATACAGAATTTTTTTAATTCCCGAAGCCTCTTCAACAGGAAAAGATAAACAGTGCGTGAACGATCTTATGTTATGTTTGCCGAAATTCTATAATGTGTTTTCGACTATGGAGAATTAATAAGGTGTCGTTGCAATATTGATTATTACGCGGCATAATCCTATAGTGTTTCGGACTGGCAGAATGTTGGTTATTAAATGTATGTCTTTTCGATTTCTTGAAGACACCAAAATCGGTAAAAATCTACTACTTAGATGGCTTGCGTTTTTCGCATTGACTTTCGATGGCCTTATAAATCTGAATTTTTTATTGAAAACATTTTCACAAATATGCTTTATTTACTCGATTAATAGAAAATCATACTTCCGTTGTATTTTATGCCCTAAGGATATTTATTTCTTGATTTTATAAAAATTTCGGGTTATTTGGTTAGTAAGACCGTGCGATGTGCATATATACAGCATCGCGAGCGGCTGTTTATTAATGTTCCTCATGAAGTGTAAAATATAGACCGTATCCACTGCAAAGTTTTATAAACTGTATGAGGTATTTTCTCTAAGGTATACGGGAGCATATAATTTTTTATACGCAAAACGCATGCATTTTTCAGACTAAAGCCGCCAAGCACTTATTGAACGGCTGATTAGGCTCAAAATTATTTGGGAACTAGGAAATTTTTCAAAACCTAAATATGCGCTTTTTTCGAGTACAAAATAAAAATACTGTGTGAATTTCTAGAAAGCGAGTTAAAAAAGCGTATTGTGTGCATGCTTTCTATAAAATATATCTAGGCCATTGGAAGCCAATGCGCAAAATGCATGCTGCTGGATTAGTCAATTTTTTTACCAACTGTGGTTTTTGCAGGCGATTTTAAAGAATTGCACTAAAAATCGGACATTCTACCGGGTCAGAATTATTATGCTACGTAGCAATTAATTTTCCAATGCCAGCGAATTAATCGGTCCCAGTCGAAAACGCGTTTAGGATTTTCGGCCAAAATTTCATGAGCTTGGTCACGCACTGTGAGCAAAGTGATTTGGATCCCACAAAGTCGCACTGCATAGAAAGGTAGCCCTAACATTGCCGTCGTCATATAATGAAAATCGTGCCTGCAAAATTCACAGCCAGTCTGTTTCAAGTGCACACCCTCACTTGATCAACGCTGACCGATACTGTTTCCCTTTTATGTATTTAAGTAAACTTTAAAGTTTTAATGCAGCATATTCGGCCTTTCAAGTCAGATATGTGATCACGTTGCAGTTATCCACCAAATGAAGTCCCCGCCAGGATGGGACAGCTGAACCCGCAATTTCGAGCGCTCGACACCTTCGAAATGCAATATTATTAATTATCGCAGAAGCCTTGTTTGAGAAACCGTCTTTATGCCGGCCCACGTAATTAAATATCCAGACTTTACACGCTGTAGGCCCGCACTAGTTACACTTTTACTTCTGGTTATTTTATGGTGAAAAGGGAGTGGTGGATTTCATGCCCAACTTTTAGCCAACTCTCAATTACTTTCCCCGGTTACTGCAAGTACATTCCCCCGCAGATCACTGCGCAGCACAATAATGCGTGGCGCCCCAGTTTTGAAATTACATATGTTCGCATCATGATTTTATCGCCATGAGCGATCGGAGGCAAAACAAAAGAAGGTTGAGACAAAACCGCAGTTTTTTATGAGTGGATAAATAGAAACGGAATTGACGACGCCGAAGGGGACTGTGTCAGGTCTCACGCGTGGAACCTGGGGCGGATAGATGGTGGAAGGAGTCGTTGGCAGATCGCCCCCGGATTGGAAGTTGATAGTTAATCCTGTCGTCTTGCAGGCGAGTTGAGACTAGTGCTGTCGACGTCAACTTTTATTGCGTCCAAGTCGTGACCTTAAAGAGAGACTCTAAATTAAAACTCTGCTGGTTCGTCCGGACAGATTGTGCACAAAAGGGAGCTTATTAGGGAGCAGTCAATAATTATTACTCGAGGGGATGCAGGACGGAGGATTCAATTAGAATGTAAACAAACTGATGGAAGCAGTTAAGCTTGCAGCACGCTTCATAAACGCGTCCGAAAAGGGGAACAGGAGGCACCCCTGGGTTGTTTTATTACTACGGTTGATGCAGAAGTCTTAGATTGCTTTATTTCTCCTAGTAAGAGGTACTGACTTTAGTGGTGGTATTTGCAGGAGAGTGCTTCTGAAGACGTAATTTCAGAAAACAGAACTTAACATTTTGCACCACAATTTTTCGAAGACTTCCCGAAGAAGCCCATGTGTGATAAGGAAATTGTGGCACAGTAGATGTGCTAACTACAGAAATGTTAACCGTAATTCTGAAATATGTTTTCGATTTAAAATGATAACCTAAGTATAATTAAAATATCAATTGTTTTATGCCGTAGTCCTGAGATATTCCATCTATGTGAGGATACACTAGTTTGGACGAGCTCTTGTGGTTTTCTGTAAAAACCCCTCAATAAAAAGGACCAATGAACTGCTACGATTTTGGTCGAATTTCAATTTCCGTGATGCATTCATCTTTTTCCATGGAAAACATCCGCCCAAGTATTTAAAGATATTTGATAGATACTTTTTTTCTTTATGAACGGAGTGTTTCCTGGGATTAGAAAGGTCTCTTATAATGAAAGTTTTAAAACCGTGAAATATATTTTCATGCATCATCACATCAATGCGTTCATTTATGTCGCTTATAAAGTCCACATTCACTGCACAACTTGTGAAGCCGTCCAAACTGCGTTGAGTAATGGGTGTTATTATCTTGACACAGTGCGCACAAAAAGCAGATTGTAAATCGTGAACGAAATTGCAATGGCGGGTGGGGCAAAAAAATTATTCAGGACTCATGAAGGCTTTTAGGAAAAATTTGTACTTTCTCTTCAAACTGAAAATTCAGAGTCGACGACATTGCCTATCGACTAGGTGCATATAAGGATATCGAAATTGATTGGAAATTATTCGTTTTAATTACGCAGTTTTTTTGCAGAGAGTGTCATTTATTTCGAAGACTGATAAGGAGCTCTGTAAAAACGTCAATGTCGTATGATATAAATGTTGCAATTCTACTTAAGTTATCGATATTCTGGTAAGGAGAACCAAAAAGCTTGAATTTTTATGGACAAATAAACGGATTCAAGAATTCCTGTAAGGGAAAACAATATACATGTCAACAGACTAAAACATCGTGACTGTATAAAGCCTGTTTGGGCTTATTATGTATATCCAAATTTACTGTCTTTTGATGCAGATAGCAGGCTTGGAATATGAAAGGGTTAAACCGCGTTCGGAGTGTACAGAAATCTGTAATGCCTTTAAAACATTTTTTGTGTTCCTAGGGGTTAATGCGGACCCCCCGATACCCTTAACCCATAGGCAGATATAAATTGCTTTATCGTTGTTCCAAGTAACATACCTAGTTTTCTGAAAGCATCAGCAGTGGTTTTTTAAGCACATGCTACGTAAATGATGGATCTTACGTGAATGGTTCACATAGGAAAATGAATGCACATAATGTCAACTGTGTCGTCTTACTGTTTCTGTTGTTATGTGCTGCTGCAATCTATCGTGCTGAAATGTACACATATTTTGGGCAGTATTTTGCCGGTTTTTTGCACATTTACAAGATACAGTAGGTGGGATAATGCATGAAACGTGAATCGAAATTGCGAAATGCGTCTTCGCTTCGAAAAGGTTAAGATGGGTTGTAAAAAACATCATCATGCAACGTAATTCTATACTCACTCTGTTGCCTGAGGATGCCGGCTTTCTGAAGAACTTCTTACCAGCTGCATGCATAAATTGCATTTTGTAAAATGATTATTTACGTACAATGCATTTTTCTCACTGATTTTCGATGGCCTTAAAACTCACTTATGTGTCCTAGAAAAGTTGCATAAAAATATTTACTCCTTTGCTCATTTGGTAAAACATGTTCTCTGCCCATTTTACTCGAAAAAGTGTATACTCTGGATTTCAGAAACTTTTTCAAATCTCGGATAATTTTGAACTTAACCTGCCATTACACATGCACTTAGAATTTCCAAACTACTAGCTGTTTTTCCCTCGTAAAGAAAACAGCACAGTTTCCTACAGTATTAATAGGAGAATATATAGGAATCATAAAAGTTAGCACTGGATTTGAACCATATTGTTAACTTCACAAGCTGCATTGGCAAATGCAGGAACATGACGTTTTATGAACGGCCATTTTAGGGTTTTAAACAATTTCACAATTAGAAACGTTTTAAAAACCGAACTGTACTGTTTCTTTTAGATTTTATTCGGAAGAGGACATACTGTTGCATCGAATGAGTAGAAGAAAAATATTTTTGTGCATGTTTTGCATGAAATATAATTTAATTTTTAAAGGAATTGAGAATCGATTGAAATAAACATGTTGGATAAGTAGCCATTATTTACATTTTTTAGTTCTTTATGTTGCCGGAAAGTTCTTTCGAAAGCCGGCATCCGAAGGTAAGTGAATTATTATTAGGATCTCGCTGCACAGTGATTGGTTTTACAAACCCACTTTATTAATCTTTTTGAAACGAAAATTTATTTTGGAATTCTTGTTGACATTTAATGAATTAACCCATCTATTTTAAGTATTTTCTTAGCTGTTTACATTTCTAGTGAGAATTAACGTACGAGCCTGAAGAAAATGTATTGACGCAAAAATCCCATTTCTCAATTCAACCTGACTAGACGTTAATGCATAAGATAATGTTAAGGGAGTACTTTTTCAACTTCCCCAAAGCCGTAAATGAGGCTACCAGATTACCAACTTTTCCAATTTATTAAACCAGTTGCCCAGAATTTCAAACTGACAGCTATATTTCCAGACCCGTGTAGTCACATCGTGTGGCGACAGATAACCCTCTTGATAATAGGCGAAGTCAGCGCAGTTTGTATGCAAGGTGCAATATTCCAAAGGTCGTTGAAATAATATTTATACCTCAGGGATTTGGTCAAGGAGATTGACTATAAATTCGATAGGTCACCTCTGTAAAAAAAACCACTGATTCGTTTAAAGACAGATGTGAGTGGACGGCTTGTATTGGTGAGACAGTCATCTTTGTTGCGCAAATCCTAGGTGAGTAGGCTGCACCTCTTATTTAAACTTCATGTTATAAGTGCTCGATCAGTAACTTCGGCTAACCTCAATTTTTGTGTCGGGGCTCTGCACATCCCCTTATTTGTCAGACGTTTTTGTGGAAAAACAGTTTTTGTTTCGTTGCAGTGTTTCAGGTACCTAAAAAAATTTAAATACGCTGTATGCGACATTGTTTAGTTGTTCACAAAAACGCTTATACAAAATTTGAGTTTACGTACTGTATCTCTATTTGAAACTTCAATGACACGAGACACCTGCAAAATCCTTGAGCACTCAGAAATAATCAGGAAAATATTTTCATTCACGATTCTACTTTTCGACAGTTGGGTTGTTTTTCTTTCGAAATCTGCGTTGGGTATACCATTTACTAGGTCGCCGAGGTCATCCTCATTTTCCATTACCAAATCCTTTTACTGATGACGGTAACTTTTGATGACCAAGAATAAACAACAACGTAACCGTCTTAAAGTCGCGACATGTGTGACTGAATATGTCTTCCAAGTTAGGAGTTCCAATTAACCAAGACATGAAATATTGGGCAGATATCCTAGCCTGTATTCCCGCAACAAACCTTAGTAAGAACATGAAAACTTCAGTTTGGACAGAAACTAGACATGATCGCTCCGCGCCTTCATCACAAATTCGCAATTTAATCCTTATGTATGCCATAGGTCGAACATGAGGGAGGCAATGATAGTTGTGGAAGGACGTCTAACGGGCATTCCACGTCCTTCTCTCAAAATTTCCATATGTCATGTCCACATTGTGGCAGCTTTACCGCATGTGACGGAATCACCGCATGCCATCAGTAATGCATTTTCGCACTCAAAAGATTACGAAAATAAAGTTGCTTAGCGGCAACGTTCCCCGTTTACGTCCAACTTGCTCATATATATTGCGCAGTGTAAACCCAGTGCATCGCCTTGGAACCTATATTATCTTGAAGGGACAAAAGTAAATTAACATCTAGCTGACAGTAAGCACTTCATTCCAGCATAGAAGACACCTAGTCTTCACGGGCTTTTCGCTGAATTCGTGTGCTACACGTGTCAACTGCATCTGGTTGTCCCAAAAAGTCGGGCCTTGGGAACAGCCCAAGGTTGCACATCACAATTAAGCAAACCAGCGTACGCAGTCTCGGGTACAAACCAAGCACACGTTTAATGCCTACTCTACAAACAAGCAAATGCAGAAGTTCTATGCTGACCAATCACGCAATTATAAGAGACCGTTATAAAACTCTCATTCGCTGTCAGAAGTTTCCAGTATCGCTGTTTCCTGCTCGCATTTAGAGACTGTAAACTCACAAATATTATTGTTATTTCTAGGCGGCCTGCTTTTCATTCTGGTTTCATGACGACTGACCAAAATTATTCAACCGTATGACCGTCGACGATAATCGTTGAATGATAAATTTGAATTCATTTAGGACTCATATCTCTATGGATTGGTAAGTAGATGACACCAGGAGTCCGCCGGATATAGATCGATCCACGTCATCATTTATTTAGATCAACTGCTGCTATAAAAATCACGTTAGCTGGAATTGTCCCGGTACAGCAGCAGGAAGAAATGAAAATGCGGATTCTGGGGCGACTGAAAGGTGGAATTTTTTTCCATGTCAGCTCGGGAGCACGCTGATGTTTCACATATGTATGTCTAGAAACCTCTTCATTTTCCTTTAGTCTAAATTGCAGCCCGTGTCAAATGCGTTCAAACTGGATTACACTTGATTCTGCAAATCAGGACATTCCCGTCACAGTCAGACTGTGTCGCCCTGTGTGAAGTGGAAACGGAGGGCAGACTGGGACTCCTATATAATTATCCTCGCCTCCCACTCACTCGACTTATAGCATATAAAAGGAATAATTAGCAAATTCGTTATTCTGGAGGAGTCCCATTTGACGCACTAACAATTAAAAATGGTTCACTTTTAGGTTAAGATGATACCGTACTAGCCGCAAAGATAGTAGCCCTCACACGTGTTTCGCCGATATTCTGCCGCCGCGTAGCACAGTTTCGGGGGGCTCGGCTCATCGGTTGGTCCTCCAGCATTCCCAGTCTTTTTTCTGGCAGACACTCCAATTTGGAAATTGTTTCGTTTTAATTTTCCCAGAAATTAACTGTAAACTTGGAGAAGATCAGTACATTCTAGGATCTACAGGTGCTTTTGGCTAGTACCTGCGCTGCTAGTTTGGTAAACTCTCACCCTAAAATATACTACTAGTTACTTTTTGGTTATTTGTCGTGGCCGATGAACTTCAGGCCAGATATTCATGCACAAAATTTCGGTCTGTGCATATAGTTCTAGAATGTACTGATCTACTCCAGGCTTGTACTTAATTTCTGAAGAATTTTGAAAGCAACAAAATAATACGCTCTCGAAACCTGACGAAGAAATAATCAAATGGTAAGTCAGTGCTGACTTTGCCTAACAAATTATGTAGGGGTACAAAGTAATTGCCGCTATCAAGACGTATATCTGCCTCTCAAGTCCAACTGCCGGCGGTGGTAGGAGTAGAGACTAATAAGCCCAGAGTGCAATCATTGGGCTAGGCAATTACGCCATTACGAATGTCCCCCTAGCCAATTAGGCTGGAGGCGTGGCCTAATCACAGATGCTTTAGATAGTTAAAGCGAAATTGGTTGTGCAATTACGTTATCCAACCAATATACCACCAGCCTCTACCTAGGAACCCTGATTAAGGACAAGTTGACTGAACTGTTAAAATTCTCACTAAGCTGAGACATTTTCAGCAATGATTTTTGTAATTCTGTGACCGGAAATGTAGCCTTCTTACAGGAATTACAGGGTCAGTTGAGAGGGCACTCTCATCAGGTGGGTTTCACGCTAATTTTCTTAGCGGGTAAGCAAATATCGTCTCTGGTGACCTTTTTTACACATTACTTCTTCAGCAGCCTTTTTCAAAAATCACCTCTCTTACCTGATTTCGCCGGCCATAAGGGGATTAAAGGCGTAGAGCCATTCATGAACGTCTGCACCTCTCTCCGGGGTCTTTACGTAAACTTTGCGTTGTGAACAAGTGAGGAGGAATACGGCAGCGTTGTCGTCATTTGAGGTTTCTGAATCGTTCTTCGCAGTGGCGCAGAATCCTCCAACGAACTGTTCTACTGTAGGCGAAAGGCTACGTAGAGGGGAGAATCATTCAAGCGATTAGTCGTCAACTTGAAGAAGGTTAAAATGTTTAACAGACCATAAAGATGAAACCAGCCGGGAGGACTGGACTAATTTCGAGTAAAAGAATTGCTTGATGAAGACAGAAAATCCAGACGTTGACGCAGTACCACAAAGGGAGCATTTGCTGTCTTTGTGGCGGCTGACATTTTTGGCCATAGCAGCAGTCTATTTCAGCCATAATGGTTGATAAAAAGGGCAGCTTTTGTTTCTGTTGTTTTGTCAGATTTAAAAGCTGAAGGGAGAATGGTATGATTGATTCCGGCCTGTTGGCCGTCGTCTGTCAGTCTTACTTAAACCTAGGTTTTGGCACCAAACCTTAGTTCATTGGTTATCGGGCGCTGTTAAGTCAAGACGACTGTGTACCCCAATAAGACTTTTCCTATTGCTTATACATCGTCTATCCCTTCCCTTGTAGGGAAACAGTCAATGAATGGCCTGGCCGGCTCGACGAAGCCGACACTAATGAATCAGACGCTTTGACGTGTCGGAAGGGAAGCGCGGTTGATTTGAGTTATCAAGAGGACAATAAATACATTACGGTCTGCTCGATTCTTTTTCCTTCGTCGCCTCTTTGAATGACGTTGCCTGGAGCTCGATGTTGCCTTTAGTTTGTTGCCTGGTTTGTAATTTCTTCATAGGAGCTAGACTGACCCCGGACAACAACCCACGCTACAACTGAAGCATGCGAGATCGATATACGACAATTCGACCGTCGATTTCGACGATGTCCACTGTGTGCCCCACAGACTGCATTGTAGGAGCAGGGACGGTGACTTACGCAGGGGTTTATAGTGCCAGTAGACTTGCGTAGCATCTAACTACACTCTCTCCTCCTCCCCCGCCGGAGCCCGGTGTCAACACCAAGTCAAGAAGACCGGAGACGGGGGAGGCCGCAGGTGGATGGCTCGGACGGATCCTCGCCTTGGCGCTCTACTCCGCCCCCCCTGGTCCACACACAAATGACCAGGATTTTGACCACAAAACAATGGGGTGGTGGCAGAGGTTCAGTTGTACGACGATTGCCGACAACAGGGTCTGCCAGCGCACCCCGCAAGTGTTGGCATTTGTTATTGCGCACAGATAACGCCTGCCAAAGTCCAATGTGGCCCCCGTGTTGGTCCAACGCATCTAGCACGTGGCCCGTTTAGAGATCGAGACCGATATAAAGATGCTGTATGACGACATTTGATAAGCCAGAAATGTCCATCATGGTCTCAGTTCTCTTTGTGCGGAATTATTCAGAATATACATATATGTGACTCTCTGCAAGGGTTTAACCTCAAGTCCGGGATGAGCGTAAACCTCATCTTAACCACTGATCCTCACGTTGGGAAAAGTGTTCACCTGTGTGCTTCACGCGCGACTAATTACTCCGCCTAGGCGAAGTCTCAGCACCGAGTATGGAATGGGAAGGTCGTCGCACTTGTTGATGGACTGGAGGCCAGTGAACCATGACTCAAGCAGCTCCCGGCTCACGCGATTGTCAACTCTTGCGAGAACTCCGGCCTCGATGAATATGAATGTGTGGCCGGATTTCGTCAAATGAGCCGTAACTTGAGAGCTGACGTCATTTCTCCGCACAACTGCAATGTGTTCGGCCATTCGCTTTCGCAGCTGTCTTATGCTATATAAATGGACATTGCACGGTCTTAAAAATTCCCATAATTAAACACTTTTTTAAAACCTAATTATACTTCTTCTCCGATCGGTGAGCGCCCCTCTACTATTGTATATTCCCGATCGAAACCGACAGGGCAACGGGCTCGTGGCCTAGTGGTTAGAGGAGTGGACTTATAACTAACAGGTCGCGAGTTTGAGCCTCGGGTGTTCCACTTTTCGGGGTTGAATATGACTGTCTGACAACGGTTAATAAGCCAGAAATGGCTATTCCAATCTCCCTTATCTTTGTCGGTAATGCCATTCTGCCTACATCATGCGCCGCTGTGCGGCTGCCGGTTGGGCTCTAGATAGAGCCCATAAGGCACAACGGAACGAGTGAGTTTCGTAAGAACGGTCGGTGAACGTCCCCTACCAAGCTTCATAAAATTAGTTAAAAGTGTCTAAACAACCTGATTTTGCCACAAGGGACGGTTTCGGGGTAGATATGAGTGCGGTAGACTAAAGTCTCCAAACACTTAGATATTAGTCAGAAATGGAATATTAGGGAAAACCTTGAGATGATACATTCAATGCTTCTTAATCATTTCTTACTTTAAAAGCTGAGACCCATATAATCAGCGGATCATTGCTATGAAACTCACTGAGGATTTTAATCAGGATGCTTACTGACAACATCTAGGTACTGTTACCAATATAAAACAAAACATTATCTGAAGAGCAATCAGGTACATGCTCGTAAGTTCTAACAGGATTTTTTCTATAATGCATGTTCCGGTACATTCGGTTGCAAAAGTGGGCAAGATTTGGTTTTATGGCTAGTATAATAGCCGATTGAAATTAATGCCATGGAAAACTTCAGCGTGCCGCCGTTACATTTAGACCATTTAAGAAGATATATGCAGATTGTTCCAAAAGTCATCACACATTTTTGCCTTCCTACTGAATTGCAGTCATCGATTGGAGGGATATGAATAGGCCGGCGTTTGACAGCTTAAACTTAGCTATTTTTGGGAGCAAAAGGCTCGCAAATTGGCCTTACGGTATTTCTGCCAAATAGACAGCTGGATGGGGGTATATTTAGCCTCGACGACAGCTGATTGTCAATTTGAAGAGCTTTATCGACGTCTTGATGCTTGAATGCCTATCCCAATTTGCTTTATCCATGACAACATTCTGTGACAACAGTAAGTGGGAAAACCCCCTCTTAACTGTCAGTAGACTGCAAATCATGTTATAAGGGGGTGCTTCGTGTACGATAACAAAATGCAAGACAGAAATTGTTTGGACTTCTGCCAGAATTCATACCGTACGCGTTCGCATGGCAACGATCATGAGTGCGTTAGTTGGAAAATAAGCAAAACGCAGAGTTTCAAAAAATAACAGCTTTTAGGTAATGGTTTGAGGTCAAGGTAAGTAACTGCTGTTGGCAGTATAATGTCTACATCGGTCCGCAAAGGCATGCCAAAATGAAACTCTACCGTCAATCAAGTGTGCTCCTTCATCCTGCCTTCGCCCTTTCTACAGACGGAATCCATTCTTGGCAAACCGCACAGAAAAAGGCTAGTTACGGCCGCCGTTGCTAAGAACACTGATTCCAATGTTAGGGGGCGCTCACCGATCGTTCATACGGAACTCACTCGTTCCGTTGTGCCCTATGGACTCTCTCTCGAGCCCAACCAGCAGCCGCACAGCGGCGCATGATATATAGGCAAAATAGTATTACCGACAAAGACAAGGGAGACTGGAATGGCCATTTCTGGCTTATTAGCCGTCGTCAGCCAGCCATACCCAAGCCCGAAGTGTGGACCATCCGAGCCTCGAACTCGCGACATGTTGGTTTAGAAGTCAACGCCTCTACTCACCGTGGCCCGGTGAGTTGTTTCACGACTTCCGACGGAAAGTGACCTTGTGGATGTCTTTTTCATTAAGACAGACCTCCTTCGCAGTTTTTCAAATTTGCAAGGGATTCACTGGTCATGCGGTTTCCTGAGTGATTATGCAAATGGGCTTCTTGCTACCTATAACGACCAGAAGTCCCATCGAATGGGATCCGCGCTCACGTTTTGTGACTTTTTCGTTAAGGCTTTACTAAAGGTGAGGCGTACGCCAGTAATTCCTGCCATCTGCAACAGTCTGGCGGAAGGTTTCGCACGGCTTGTCTCAGAGTCATGAACGAGTGGACACGAAACGTCGGAAAGGACTGCGTTCGCTGGCAGCTGAAAGCCGTCAAAAGTGTAGGCGTCCATATGAAAGCGTTGAACGTGATAATAAGTGCAGCAGGTAAAACGGCAGTGACTCCCTTGTTGACGAAAAAAATAGGAATAAGTTCTGTGCCTCATGTATTTCTTAGGAGTTTTTAAAAAGATTTTTTGATTAATTCTGCTCCACCCAGCACATGAAATGATTTGAGACCATTTCAGATTTTACCGTCTACTAAGGTGTTCTAAAGAGGTGCATGCCGATTGCTAGAATCTTCGAAAGACGCTGCGATTGTTCAGTCTGCCATATTTTAAGGGTGGAAAGTTATGTGAAGCGTTGACTACTAGGGCTCTTGAAAACCTCCGCATGAGAAAGGTTTCCCCTTTGTCTAGAAAATATGTCTAGACACTTTTCAAGAATCGAAATAGCCTGGACACAGAAACACATTTCATCAGACACTGTGGCGGTTTATTTCTGTATCATAAATAAGGTGTAGAGCAACTAAGCAACCGCTTTCGCGCGTTTACCAGTGCATGTGTAATAAAATTTCTATCAAAGTTAAGCTGATAGCTCCACTTACTTCTAAGTTATAGACAAACATTTCCTTCGGAATCTTTCTGTCTGCAGTAAGCTGACTTCTGCCAGCAACGATGGTTAACGTAATTTACTTTTCATTAGTGTGTTTCCACAAAAATACCAAAAGGTTTCATTCACTGAAATTAAGATCACTCTCCTCTAAAAGCAGTCCGTCATTGGACTATGCGGGCCACTGATTATCTGCACGCATCTGGGAGCATGGATAGAAAACTGAACCTTCGCTTTACTTAAATGAAACGCAATGGCGAGGGGCGAAAAGAGTGAAAAAAAACGCAAAAAAAATAAAGAGCCGATAGTGAGATAAATGGGTTAAGGCCGGAAGATAAACAAAATCAGATAAAAGTCCACAGACCATCTCTGTGGGCTGATTGCAGAATTGCCGAGAGTAAATTAAGAATTGAAACCTGAATCTTTTCAGTGCTGAATACCGTGAAACGTAGAAACAAATTTGAACAGAATAATAGTTGAAATAGGAAAAATTCTTCTATTAAGTTTTGCTGTAGACATGGCACATAGACTCACCTGTACTCGATTTTGGCAGTTGTTAGGTTTATAATATCTCTCTCGACTAGATCTTTCTCATTTTCATGAATGTACAGGAAGGGACGGCGAACGACAACCCATCGACGAACCCAGGTTGGATGTTGATCATCGTAGAGGAGAAGGAAGCCCTTGCGGTTTACTACAGGACTAATACGTACCTAGATATGGTAAAAATAAAAATAAAGGACATTCCCCTGAGGAAAATTGTCAAAGGAAGAAATCTTACTGTCAGACGGGCCAATGCCGATGACATTCACGCTAGCCTGGTCTGTAATCGATCGATAAAATCGATTTTTGCTCGTAAGAAAAGGTTTTTTTGACTAAGTGGTATTTATGTTGGAATTGCAGAGATACCTTTCCTGCCTATACAAGACTGAAAATTTATGGTTTCCATAGCATCATAAATTTTAAGCATTCTGTAACTAATAATAGTCAGACCATTCATAATTTGTGGCATACCATGAGATGTACAGAAGATGTGCCAACTCGTGAGATGTTATCCGAAATTCCGAAATGCTATTTCGACTCGACAAGACTACTTAAGTGGGGTTTTATTATTATTTATTGTCCCGCACAATTTCAAGATATTTCAGTTACTTCGGATGCCGGCATTTCAAAAAATTTCTTTTCGGTAGCCCACAAGATCTGCCTTTCGTAAAACATATATCACTTAAGCAGTATACATTTTTCTTGGTGATCTTCAATGTTTACATAGGTTCCATTAAATGTCATAGATTTATTACTTTTTCTGCTAATTTGTTGGAAAATTGCGTCTTTTTGAGTTTTATACGCAAAATATGGATGTAATTTTGTTTTAAAAATGTCTTGACTATAAGATTCTTCAAGACCGTTAACTGTTCGTTTATAACGCATCTTGTCTCGGGATTTACTAGTGATGTCTGTAAGTGAAGTTTTGTGAAGTCTACCTGGCACACTCTAATCAGCGAATAGAAATGTATGCTTTTATGTATGTATACATGGAAGGAAAACAGCTTTTAGTTTGGTAACCCTGAATGAATGTGTAATGGGAGGTCGGTTTAAAATTGTTCGGAAAGTAGGTTAGTTCTGAAAACCGAATTGCATCCTTCCTAAAATACTGTGACATCCGTTTTCGATTAGGAAGGATTAGTTAGCTGTTATTGTAGTATTTATTATCCTGCACCATAATCTTATAACATTTCAGACTCGGCAGGATGTCAACTTTTGAAAACAATGTTTTTCAATCTCCTGTTGAAATCGTACTCGGTAGAAAATGAGTACTTAATTAGCGTTCATTTTCCCCATTGAGTTTCGATGGTCTTGCAAACTTAAATTTATCATATAGAAACCATATTCAAAACTAATCAACTAATAGAGAATCAGGTCTTCTTTATATTTTTTACTCAAGCACGGAGTATAATAAGGCTTTAAAAAAGTTTCTGAACAGCTTGTGCGTCTATCGCCCCCCGACTCTCTAGCTGTGTCTTATGTTGGGGTAGAGTGAGAACCTGAAATGCAATTCGAGAGAGATTTTTGTTCAGACGATTGCATCCCATTGTTTACGGCACACCTTATGGCCTTATCAGAAAATTCCACTTAGAATTTCTTCTGTCATTTCTCTCGGCCGAATCCAAAATGCTAATTTCTCTTTTGTCTGCGTACTTGCTTAAAGTGAAAGAGATTCTTCGGCTGGGTTAGGAGAATAAAAGCCGAATCTTGCAAGATAACCGCTAGGTTTCCAGGGCATGGCAAACAAGGAGGAGATTCCGAAACCTCGCATCAACCTTAAAGGCAGTTTGAGAAGATAAAGTTACGAGAATATCGATTTTGTAAAGCCCAAAAA
This sequence comes from Spirometra erinaceieuropaei, assembly GCA_902702965.1. NCBI lineage: Eukaryota > Metazoa > Platyhelminthes > Cestoda > Diphyllobothriidea > Diphyllobothriidae > Spirometra > Spirometra erinaceieuropaei. The sequence goes on from CACRXP010000711.1 coordinate 221,986, forward strand.
CCTCATCAAAGCCGAAGGTGCGAAAGCCAAACACTACTCACAAATAGGTCACATGTGACGTTTTTATTAATCCGTAATTTTGCAGATGCATATATCGCATAATTTAAACTTGCTGACTGAATGCGAATAGATTGATTCGTTTTGGAAATTTACTTTGTTATCATACTTTTCCTAGATGCATGCCTCATGAGTGGATGATAACGACTCTTAGCTGGTCTGTATGTGATTATTACAAGGGACACAAAAATTATTCGAAAGGAAGAATACTTTTCAATTTTTGCACACAAATGTGAAAAAACTTTATGTTGCCAGCACGTCCACTTACTGCCTCCTTCCTCCTCCCAACCACAAACCGTAATAGATTATTGCTCGCATATTTTACTTTGTAGTTCGGTTCCACATAAAGTAGTTGGCCATGCAGGACTTTTTTGAAAGCAAGCGTGTAATCGCCAAATGATTTTTATGTGTTCAAATTGCTGACGCTCATAAAAATGTTATTGTTTACACACGGAGGCATGGTCAGAAAAAGTGAAATGACAATTACACCTCCTCAAGACAGCAAATCAGAATGTCGTAAACCAGTGCGGCTATGTCCCCGTTTCATACTCACTTACAGATGGGACTCAAATAACTTCCAACTTTGCAATACAATCATATCCGGACTCAAGTCCCCTTCAGGCGTGGTTCTTAGGCATCTTAGCATCCGGTTTCAACTCCAAATTTGTATCGCATTTTAGTAACAGAGATTAACTGCAGGATCGAATGTGCTTTGGCTTTCAGGCTCCCTTCTGGCGCTGACTGGCGCAATATTCAAAAAATCGTTGACAAATTAATGATTGGACAAAATGTTTACTTCCGTCCGCCTGACATGCTTAGTTATATGGACTGCAATTTTAATGCGTCAACCGTCCGCATGCTCTTCCAATCCTAAGAGACCCTGACTGCGCTTGATCGCAATAAACCTAACCAAATCTTGTCTAGCATATGATCCACTGATTATCTGACACCTAGCACAAGCTTTAAATGCTTCCAGCAGGGACGATAAGCAAACGGGATCTTTACCTCGCAATAATTTTATTGGCAAAGCGTCTAAAGCTTCCCACAGCTATAATCAAAATAGCGAATCGACATTTATGCGGTTTTCGATATCCCATTAAGTGCCCAGTTAAACAACTATGACCTAATCGATTTTAGAAAATGTCTGCCTAAAGCCACAAAAATATCCGTTTTCCCGTGAAACAAATCACTTTTTCGAATGAGAAGTAGCTTCGAATGAACACAAACCGGGTATACTATGTGCGGTGCGAAAGAGCAAAATATGATTTTCTCTCTGCAACATAGCAAGTCCGTTCGGGTTTGTTAATCAATAATTACGATCAGTTAGTTTGATTAATTCAAATTACCGAAAGTGTGTCGTAAAGAACGATCATGAGAGGGTACTGGATAAAATGTGAAAACGCTTTAAAATATTGCACTAAATACAGTCAATGCCTTCGGAAAATATCTGATGGGGTGTCAGATATTTTATTATTTGTGGTGCAAAAGAGCGTGATATAAACTCCTCTCCGCTGCAAACAAAATCCGTTCGGATTTCTAAAGCAATAATTACGATCAATTAATTTGAGTGATTAGAAGTCTCTGAAATGCGTCGTAAAGAACAATCATGAGCTAAGATTGGAAAAAGGATATGACCTACTGTTTTCAACCTATACATTATGACAATGCTGAGCGACTGTAATGTGACTTAGATGCACTATGAAAATTAGCGGTAGGTTTTGTTCTCGTTTATGAATTAGCCGTATTGCAACCTGTCAAAAGGCGCTGGTTCTAAAGTGCCTCCCAGCAAACAGAAACGAACAAGATTCCTATGCCCACCCCCAATTTGATAGTTTTAAATTTTCTGTGAAACCGCGACATAGTGGCTTACAGTAAATCTTTCTATAAGACAATCTCAGTTCACAGATATTTATGCATCAGGGCTATTTAGAATGTTTATGCGTCCGCGAGGAAAATCCTTTCTGTTTAAATAGCAGATGGAAAACACCATTGTTTCCCTACAGCATTTATCTGGACATCCTTCATGACTTAAAAATAAAATCACTGTTTGTAAACACAGCAGCACATCTCATTGCCAACTTTGCCGTCAATGCTCTGTCTATAAAACCTCGCCTAGACTGCAGAAAATCAGAAAAGTAGACACTCCACAGAAACCCGGCCAGAAAATGTATGCGTCATTTCAACTAGCACTATGGCGCATTTGAATAATTTGTTTCGACCAGCTGTGAAAAACTCGGCGAACTCGGTTGGGATTCGAGCCCAGGACTCCTCAGTAGCATTAAATTTAGTCTATTTCGGTTAGTTGACTGTCCCCGCAGGGTTTCCTAAATAATCAATCTAGGTTCGAATGATGCATCTGGTTCATGTCGTTTAGTCAGTTCTACGCAAGAGAAAATAATGCATAATTCCTTCGCTATTTTGGGAAGGGATTATGGGCTATTTTTAGTTTACGACCTACGTAAGCACTACCGATTCATCAAGTTTTCATTGATATTTTGGCAGATTTTTTAATAATTCATATTGACCCAACTGTGAAAAACTCGGTGTCTCGGTGGGATTCGAACCCACGCAGTAAGGGGGAAGGCTTTAGTACAGCCAACGCTCAATATGAATTATTCAAAAATCTGCCAAAATGTCAATGAATTACGCGAGACTGGTAGTCATCTGGTGGATTATAGGTTAATTACTTAGGAAATCTTGCTTGGGCAGTCAACTTACTGTATCAGATTTGGTGGATTCCAGACGTTGCAGTAGGTTGGGCGGGTAACTTGACCCAAGTGTGATAAAACTCGCGTCGTCCGGCGAGGCCTCGTAGCTCAGGTGGTTAGAGCGTTGGCTGTACTAAAGCCTTCCCCCTTACTGCGTGGGTTCGAATCCCACCGAGGCGCCGAGTTTTTCACAGTTGGGTCAATATGAATCATCAAGTTTTGTTTGGTCACGTATTAATTTAGCCCCATATTCTGCAAACAGGATGTGTTTGCTGTTTGTACTGCCATCACTGGACACCTGTTTACGTAGACATCTGGGACAAAAACGAACGCATCGTCTGTACTTTGATGTGGATCAGATATGTCCTGTGTATGTGCCCAGCAGTGTCATTGACTAGCAGTGTCCTACAGCCAGTGTCTTTTGTTGTTTTGGCTCAGAGGTCTTTATTCCTGTCTCCACTTCTGGCGTTCGTAGGCTGTCTGCCTTTGCCCTCTCATAGACTGACGATTACACGACCGTCGTCAGAAAGTCCTCCATGTCTTTGAGACTAAAAATTCACCGACGTAAAAGTATAATTAAAGGATGCAGTCGCCCTCTTCTCAACTTGTCCTTTTTCCACACAGCCAGGCGGCAATACTTTCATTTGCGTGTATGATGAGTGAGACACTGTTGGGCAGGTAGGGCTGCTAAAGTACAACCTGCCGTACCATAGCACGCCAGTGCGACGAGACATCACCTTGGTTAAGTCCGTAGAATGGTTAGAACAAGTTTTTTTAGCCTTTAACAATAACGGTTGCTAGGTGCGCTGGAAGGTAGAACAGGCAGGCGAGCTGTAGATGCTTTAATTAGTTCAACAGTCAACAAAATATCGATGGAGTAATTTACATAGAAACGGCTAATGACAATGCAGGCTAAAAATAGTGTTTTGAGAGCAGTTTATTGGACGTTATAAAACGCTTGGTGTAGGTTAAAGATGCATCCATGTCCGGACGCTAATAGACGGCGTCTCTTAGAGCTGACGTTTTTTTTGCACTTTCGATTTGAGACAATTTAGCGTTGACAATCACCGAAAACTCGCAAAACACGCGCATACCCGATAAATAGCCTTCTCTAGAATGACATTCTCAGAGAGCCTTTTTGAACTTTCCTGTATAAAGGAACGTTTTCGCAAGGCAACCAAAAGTAATGCCGTTTCGTCTTTGTCACATCTCTTATTAGTCTTAAATAAGCCTGCCTTCTCGTAATCCCTTGGGATGAAACGTCCGTGCACATATTCTTTCAGCCTTATAGGACTCATACAGTAACTGCAAAATTATGGCTTACAGGCAAGTTTTCTTACTCTGCAAATCGTATTTATTGAGGGGAAGAGCTGGATATCAAAAAAATGTGTGAGATCAAACTTGTTGCTCCTCCATATTATCATCAATTTAAAAGGGGCATCACTTTTGCTATTTATTGATAATATTAAGGCATTGTCGTATTTTTACTCCGATGACTTTCTTAAAGCATATTGACTACCCTCAGGCAACAGCCGCAGCAAGTTCTGTTTCTTTCTTTCTCTGGCACGCATAAATAAAAACCGCCGGTTTCTTGCTTCCTAAATAAGTAACCCCGGTTATAAACCATACTCTTGTCACAACCACAATGTCATATTTATTCTAGTGCGCTTTCTAAGCGCATAATAATAATATGAGACAATTGGCAATAAACGCAGTGGTACCGGCAGCTAGGAGATATTAGATTTGGATATAATCTTATCTTAAACACTGCATAACTTTAAGATGGTTCCTGTCGCTGACGAAATAAGGGGGGTTTGCTGGAGCCGTAGTTTAAATCACATTTGGTTGGAAACAGATGATTAACTAATCAGATCGAAAATGGATGATGCCGTTACTTACCTCCGCACAATGAGCGATAAGAAGACCCGACTGGTGTTCTCCGCACTGTGAAAAGCACTCTTCGTCTGCACGCTGTCGACCGTCATCAAGAGGGCTTCCTGAAATATGTTGACAAGGAATATTGACTTAGAGTCTCCGGAAGTGACTACATTTTTCGTCAGAATGTTCAAATTGGTACAGTGGAATTGAGAGACGGAGAGACGGAGCAAGGTAATTTTCATCTCGGCATAATCAAAGAGCTGGACAAGGAACCGATCGGTTAATTAAAAACTTTCATCCAATAAAGTCACAGACCTGGTTACTAATCAGTGGGTTACTTAGAGACTCCGTGATTTACTTTAAACCCAAATCCCTTGGCTGTGCAGTCGAGGAGGGGGGGAATAAAGGGCACAAGGACAGTGGTTCATCATGCGAGATATTGTCGGCCTTCCATTTTGCTTTCATTAGAGGGGAGAACCCGATTTACGTGCGCACTCTCAGATAATAAACTTCAAAGGCTTTTTATAGCATTTCTCTAAGCAATAATTCAATACGCAAACCGAGATCTAAAATATCCTTTAATTTGTGTCAATTTTAGCGGCTCGACAGTATCAAGATATCGCTTTTTTCTGTCGTTTTTGACAAGCTAAGTCGACTCATCGCCCGTCACTTAAGGCGAACACAGTGAAGACTTTTTTACTGTAAAATTGTGAAATCAAAATACCTACAATAGCACTAAATGGGAAGGGTCAACAGCATTATTGCGACATCGCGCAGACTAAATTGCTTTGTCAGTCGTTTTATTAATATTTGCACCAAGGCAGTCTATTAGGGAAAAGTTCTGAAGTAATATTCACTGAAATGCCGGGAGATATTCTCTTTTAAAGAGACTGTGTGCATGTCGATAAATTAGCTTGTGACAAATTTTCATAAAATAAGCGTTTTGATTTGTTGTTGCAGAAGGGTAGAATAAGTTAACCCACTCCGTCCAGTCCTTTAGGCCTATATCCTCATATCATGGAATGAACAGCTTTCCATCAATACTGGTTGGCTCCGTTAGACGTTTGTATTCCATTGATAAAACGAAAGATTATTCCCCATCGCTAGATAAATCTCCCGAAGATGGTAGGGGAAGTTGAAAACACCGCATTTAATTCTTAAACTATACTTCAAATCTCTGCCATCCGCTGAGTCCAGCAAAAAGCATGACAAATGTTCATTTATTTCTATAAATCCTTCTGGTAACTTGAGTTGTCCTCACCTTAGCGGATGAATCTTACCTGCGCACGCCTCATCGTTCAAAGCTGGATAATTGTTCTTGTGATCTTCTGTCACCGACTCGGAACCCAAATTCTGTAAACTTTCGGCGGCCGGTGAGAAAAGGGCGCGTTCATCCATGGGTGTTGTGAGGAAGTCCTGTGCAAACGCCAAAAAAACCAATCAATAATTTTCGGTTGCTTTCACTTACAGAATAACTGGCAACGGTATAGAGAAGGACCCCAATTAACTGTCAGTAAACTGCGAATCGTGTCATAGGTGATTTGCGGTAAGTGGAGATTTATGGGTGGGCCAGCATGCTAGACAGTAAGCTGACAAACTGAAATAAAACACAGAAATTACCTGAATTCATTTCGAAATCCTCATGCTGCGCCTTTGTGCGACAACGGAAATAATAGTTACACTTCAACAATAAACACTATGCAAATTTCATCAAATAACGGATTTTGATTTAGGATGTAAATTTGTTTGTTTGACGTAATTGCTCTTGGCGGTGTAGTTTCTGCAATAGCCTGCAAACGTATGCTAATATAAAACCCCATATGACACGATCCACAGTCTACTGACTATTAAGTGGGATCCTTATCTATACCGTTGGCGCGAAACTATTTCCAAGGGCTGTTAACTAAAATCCTGATAAATATCCCATGTTTCCCATGCTTTATGTTATGTACAGTAAACACACACTACTGTCTCTACATCTAAATGCACGGTCTCAATAGGGACACAGTTCTTAATAGAACCGGTCTGCTTAATTTTCAGCACAAATTTTGAAACAACCAGATACAGGTTTCATACTGACCCAACTGGGAAAAAATCCGTGCCTCTATGGCATTTAAATCCACGACAAAAAGTGAAAGGCGTTAATACAGCCAACGCTCTAACCACCTGAGCTATGAGGCCTCGCCGGACGACGCCGAGTTGTTCACCGTTTGGTCAATATGGATTATTCAAAATCTGCAAAAGCATCTATGAGATGCGGGTTTACCAAAGGAATAATTGTGTGTGACCATTGTGTGTGTGACCATTAATTGTGTGACCATTAACTGCCGTCACTGTCTTGATTTTACTAGGGAATCACATATCATATCACACGTTAAAGTCATATTTATGCTTTGATTATTTTCGCTATCAAGAGCTTGACTCCGGAATGCAATTTAATGGGCCTTCATTTTACAGTACACCCAAAGATTGCATATTTTTTTGGTATTTTCTGCATCGTCACCAGTAGCATGTTGGATCGAGAATGCTTACTGCCTTGCGGCTTGTTTAGGGGTAAAATGTGATTGAAATGTGTATTAAATTTATTTTTTTCTTCCTTTATGCGTAACATTCATGTGCAAATCCAGTGACTGTTCTTTCCTCCTCTGTTGTTGGACTTGGTCCTATTCTTAAGTGGCTTAAGTCGATGCCTGCAAACCACAAAGGTTGCACTAATGTTTTCAATCATATCATTTCCGGATGAACTTCTGTTCAGAAGTTGGCACGCTGTCTAATATGATGGGGTTTTCGTCGATATTTTAGGTTATTTTTCACGCCCGTTAACCCCATGGGAGCGCTTACTGTCAGCCCGTTGTCACTGCTGTGGCCTAATTAATCCACCTTTAGTTTGTTTTTATGAACATTTCATGGTAATGACTGTTTAACCGAACTGCATTTCAAGGACATCTATCTGCCTTCAATAAGCTGCAAAACGCAATTGATAAAATGAGGAAACGGGTCACAGTTTTGATTTTCAAGGAGCAGCCGTCTTATGCAGGGACACCTCAATGACAGAGCGTCTCACACTTGAGGCTTGGTACTCAGATTCCAAATCCATCAACAGGCATCTAGACCTTCCTTCGGCCTATAAAGTTCTACGTCACTACATGCGCCGTGACGAAGACAAGACGGTCATACGGAGCCAAAGACTACCGAGCAAACCCGGCCTATCGACCAATTCACCCAAAAGGGGTACGCAAACGCAACTACCCCAATTGAAGTGACAACGCACAATACAGGAGGCCACCAACAGTCACAGGCGACGGCCAGTAGGTCAAGACAGCGAAAGAATCGAAAAAATCGACCAGCCCACGGCCAATTAATTCGGCTGTCCATTCAAAATTCTGATAGGCTATTCCACTATACGCTTCGACAATGGAGAGCCGCCCCAGCTTTTCGAAACGTTATCCATGATCCGGTGAGCACTTCTGTTTCTTCAGATTATCAAGCCGGATCTCTTACTTTTTCTAACCTGAGCTCAACTGATAAAAGAATACTTTGGTTATGCAACAGCTTCCTACCAATCTCCTCACAGATGCCTAGCTTTATAAGGTGGCGATTCCACCCTTATCCAACTTAACACACATTTTTCACCCAAAACCACTGCAAAAATGTGTCCGGCGTGGTACTGAGACCTTTTGACGGTTCAACCGTCCTGCCCGACGATGTGCACTATATGCTTTCACAATCCGGTGAGGCAGCTATGATGATTTTTGCGGGAATTAGTTGAAAGTGAAAGCCGACTTGCGCGACCTCTACCGCAATCTCTCCTCTCCAATCTGGGCCCGGCGTTCAGATACAACCAAGAAGAGCGTAGTCGGGAGAGGGCGACAGTAACTGGCACGGCCGGACCCACGGCTAGGCGTACCACCACACACCCCTGGTCCGCAACAAACAACAGACCAGGATTTAAGCTAAGAAGTACAGCCCCTCACACGGGGCAGAAAGACGACGAGGATGACTGGGCATCCATGCTCACAAAATTCACACACAGTGGAAGCGCAAGCGCACCAATCAACAGGGAACCACATGTGTCAACGAACTGCCAGCGCACATCAGGCTCCGAGGGCCATTGTTTGTTAGTCATAGCACATCGGATGCTTACAGTAGGTGGGTGAAATTTCGAAATGCGTTTTCGTTTCGAAAAAATCATTTAGGTAGGGTAGTAAAACTTATAATTACACAGCGTAATCCTATAACAGTTCAGTTACCTCAGGATGCCGGCTTTCGAAAATAACTTCCTTTGGGCAGCATGGAAGGCGAAACTCTGGAAAAAATGACTACTTAAGTTGCATGGATTTTTATCACTGATTTTCGATGCCCATACATGTTCACTTATATTTCATGGAAACGTGCATAAAAATATTCATTCTTTTGTTCATTCGGTCGAAAATTAAGCCTTCATTCAACTTTGTGTATTTAAGTTTTAAAAAGTTTCTAACCGTGAGATTTTCCAATAACCTGAAATGGCCGTTCGTTGGACGTCATGTCTCCGCCGTTATCAATATGGCTTGTAAAGTTACCAGTATAGCTCAAATGCACTGCTAAATTTTATGAACATCATGCAGTCTCCACATAAGACTGTAGAGAAATATATGGTTTCCCGTACGCAGAGAATATAAAGCTTGTAGTTTGGAAACCCTGACTGCAAGTGTAAATGCAGGTTAGGTTTGAAATTAATCGGGAATTCAAAAAGTTCTTGAAAATCGAATTATACCGTTTCGCCGGGTACAAATGGAAGGAAGTCGTAGTTTCTACCGAAGGAGTAATAGAATAAATATGCTTTTGCATGTCTCTTATGAAATATAGTTGAATATTTAATGGCGCCAAAAATCAATGAAGAAAATGCATGCTACGTAAGTAGTTATATTCTACAGTGTACTGTTTTTGCATGTAGCTGGAGAGGTGTTAGTTCGAAAGCCGGCACCCTGATCTTACTGGATTATTATGGAATTATGCTGCTCCATGGTGAGTTTTACAACCCTACTTAATTAATCTTTTCAAAAAAACGCATTTCGAAATTTCGATTGACATTTCGTGAGTTAGCTCGCTTACTGTATATGCCTTGAGGTCCTACCGAGACCTACTGTCAGCATCGATTGGTGTGATAGTCTGAGTGAGTGAAACGTTGTCTCTTTCGAACTCAGGGAGTTTGTGTGTGGGCAGTTACCCATCTTGCAGGTGAGACCAACTGTTTTCGTGTATATCTGAATAAGGGATCTCTGCCGTGTCCGCCACATCATATCATTTCGTAATCATGCGTTCTAGCCAATCTTAGTTATTAGTCGCAACCAGACTTGAGGAGCGAATTAAATTTTTCGATTATAAACAGACTAATATCTAGGCCTCTACTTCTATCGCAGGCCGGTGTATGAACATTGTTTGTTTGATAAACTAACTGAGAGAGCATTCGCACGCAAGCTCTACCTGAAAGTATCGTAGCGATTTTATAAAAATTACTCCTACTTTAATTTATCAAAGTGCTGTCGTGTAACTGTACCACTGCACTACTTCTGTTAACTTATATATTACAGTATAGGAACTATCTCATGAAAATTGATGGCAGAATCTGGTATGAGAATTTTTGAACGTTTTAAACGTTGAACTTTTTGCTAAGTCCTCCAATCTCCTCAGATAAATGTCCTTTTCAAGTGCAGAAAATGTACATAGGCAAGTCTATCAGGCAAATGTTCATAAATTTAAGCAAAAATATATGTTGCGATATATTCGGGCAACAGCCGACGTAAATATCTGTCTTAACATTCGGTTGCGCGCCTAATAGTCTTTTATTTGAAAAAAGAATGATTTATTCGAAGGTTTTGATCAAACAGAGCTCGCTGCACTTGAAAGCTGATTTTTGTCCAGTACCAACCGTGGGAATCTGCTGGCCAGCAAAGAGGTTATTTTTAGATAGTCGGACGTTTTATTAGGTAGATAAACCTAAATGATTTCACATCCTGAATTGGAGTAATAATGCACACCGGCAATTCTGCGTTTAAGTCGACTTAAATTGTTTTGCCCTTTAGAAAAGTTTATGGGTCATCTCAGAAATAACAACGGCCGAATAGTTTATTTCAGGTTAAACGCATGGATTGTTATCCTTTGCATGGCCTACTTTCTCCTTATACGTAATTAAGAATGAGAACGAGTAGACTATTGATAGTTTTGTCAAAATATTATTAATTATATAGTCATTCTGTCTTGTATTCGCAATTGCAGAACGGAGCTTAAATGTTAATAAAAAATGCCAAAAATAGACATACTATTAAGAGAAGGGCACAGTCGAGGAAGAGGAATATCACTATTTTTGGGTAACGCGAACCAAATGGCCAGAAGTGTCAGAATCTGACTTCGTTTCACCGGGCACACAGACATGATGTACTCTTTCGCATGTCTTGGAGGCATTTCCACCATATCTGATTTTCGCAAGACTTTGGCACCCTATGCACTTTCATATGTAACTTCCTAGGAAAAACTTTAAGCAAGCGCCTTAGCTCTAAATGTACTATTTTAAAAGTGGCGTCCTTACTTTTGCAACCCTTTTTATCACTGTTATTTTTACAGTCCTCGTCTTCAACAGGCAATCAATTAACAAAATAAAGATTTCACGGAGGCAAGTGGCCTAAAAAAACGACCTACGTCCATTGTTTTCTGCGGACACATTGAGTGCTGTTGATATGCCCATTTTATGAACACTTCTTAAGACCTAGTCTTTGGTTGGAGCAAAAATAATGTATCATACTACTTATTTTTCAATAGCAGATTGCTAGCGCCTGGCGTGAGTTTAGTAAACCCCTAGAATGTGCTCGCTTACAGATATACCGAAGACTGACATCAAGTTTGCGCTGAATTTTCCGTATCCTAGCAGCTTCAAACACTTCACGAGTAAAAGCCTCTGCCTGAAGATGAGGGTACTTTCGGCGTCCTTGTTCGACTCTTCTGCGCCGGAGGGAAACAGGCTTGTCGGTCGGGCAGGGTTGGACGTGCTTTCATTGGCCAAATTACAGTTGCAGACGAATCCATCAGCTGCTTTTTGATCCAATTTGTCAAGGGTGTTGAGCTTTCTACATAACAGAAGTTTAAAAGAAAGATAAAAATATTTGCACTGTTATTTAGCCAAAATTGATTTTCTCCATTTCTAAGGGCGAATTTAGCGATTTATTCTGATTTTAATATACATATATCGATTGGTCGCTAACGGAAAATCAGTCAGAAAAGACCATTTCGAGCTTCTCCGTCGTCGCACGCAGCACCTTCTGGTTACCGAATTATAGTCACGCTGAAACGGCCCATCTGAGCCGCATGTGGGAGCTATGACAATCGGAATCGGGGACTTGGACCATTTTCAAACAAAGTCCTATGATTTGGCGGAAGGGAATTTTAACTTTGTGCTTAATCATCATATAGTCAGAATTTGAGCCTAAATTTGAGGTATAACTGACTGCTCTGACCCTTCCTAATCAGCCGGCAAACGTCAAAAATTAATTATCTTTGAGCTTGAATCAAGACAGTCGTCTTCTTAATTTAAATAAGGCGCATGTTTAATATCCAGAGCAATATTGAACGAATCCCTGAAAAATCTTTTAAAAGTAGTCTGTAAAGTTATTTTCAATGATCTTTTGCATAGAGAGACCACCCATTTTCTAAACCAACGAACTTTATGCAGACGTTTTAAGAATATTTCACTTTCAACAGATAATGTCTGCGTTTCTGCCATAATCTTCTAACGGTAGGGTTCATAAACGCAAATAAACATGCGTAACATGATTTTTTGGTACATTCTTCAGTTGTAGTTTCTACCTCTGCTTCTCTATGCGTCAAAAAGTAGGTAGAAGCTTACACTATTTAAAACTATTCAAACATACATGTCTTATATAAGTTAGGGTTCTACCTATCAGATGCTGATGACGCATTGTATTTAGAGAAGCTATCGAATGAACCACTTGATTGGAACCTCTTAAACTTAATTTACATGCACAATTAGGGCTACAATGTTTAAAGAAAGTATGGCGAAATATATGTCCTGAGTGGACAATGGTATTTGCCTAACAGGAATCATTATGTGTCTAAAGAGGGCGCGCGCCATTTAATCAGCAAAACTTGGCCTTTGGTTGTTAAGGTTTTTTGCAAAAATGCCACCTTTTCACCTCCTGGAATCGAGCTGTCACCCAGAGAGAGCACTCAGCCGCCCTAGAACAGTCTAGCTTGGACGCTGCACTCAGCGGACTTCTTTTCACTCCAAATCACTTTCCTCTACCATGTAGAGATTTTTGAAAAAGCGCGTCTGCCAAATGTAGGGAGAACACTCTAAAACAGCTTTCTGAGTGGCCCGTTTACGCAAAGCTAAGAATCTGGAGGCCATTATGCAAGTGACCACGTGCGGTCCTTTTGTGATATTATTTTCACCGGACTTCCCATTCATCGGCAGGGAGTTTCGGAGGGTACAAAGAGAATCCTCTGTCTCCAGCAGCAAACGATTAGTTCTTTGGCCGGGGTTCATTTTTAGGTGTCGTGCATTGAGAGTGAAACTTGTATCTCAGCTTATCATCAAAACCTCGTTTTATGATGTTATTCGGAGTAAACCTGAAAGCATAGTAAACCTACAGTAGATGGGCTAACTCATAAAATGTCAACCAAAATTTCGAAATGCGTCCTCGTTTCGAAAAGAGAAATTCAGTAGTGTTGTAAAACTAATCATGATGCAGCATAAACTTATAATGATCCAGTTACCTCAGGGTGTCGGCTTTCTTGCAATTTCATACTTAAAAGAAGAGTAGAATTCGGTTATAAAAAAGTTTCTAATTGTGAGATTTTTTAATACCGTTAAATGGCCGTTCATGAAACGTCATGTATCTGCATTTACGAATGTGGCTTGCTCAAATCCACTGCTTAATTCTATGAACCTCATATGGTCTCCTCTTAACACCGTAAAGAAATGCATGGTTTTCCGCACAGGGAAAATATACAGCTTGTAGTTTTGAAACCCAGAATGCAAGTTTAACAGCACAGCCGGGCTCAGAACTATTGGGGAATTAGAAAAGTTTTTTAAAACCGAATAATACGCTTCTTTTGAGTACGAATTTGGAAGAAAACGTAATTTTCTACCGAATAAGTAAAAGAATGAATATTTTTATGCATGTTTTTCATGAAATATAATTTTATTTTCAAGGGCATCGAAGATCAATGGGAAAATTGCATGCTACTTAAGCAATCATTTTTTGCAGAGTATAGATCTTCCATGCAGCCGAAAATCAGTTCTTTCGAAAGCCGACACCCTGAGGTAGCTGGATCATTATATACTTATGCTGCACCGTGATTAGTTTTACAACACTACTTTATTTCTCTTTTCGAAACGAGGACGCATTTCGAAATTTTGGTTGACATTTCATGAGCTAACACATCTACTGTAATTGGAAGAGAAGAAGTCAACGTGCAGCAGCACAATCCATTACTATTGATTTACGTCACACTTTGTGTCCCATCATGTTAGAAATTCATTTAAACAAGTTGAATTACAGTAAATAATGCTCAGTTTGCGGATCTATGGGGCATTTCTGCTACTTACGGGAGTAAACGCGGAGCAGCGACTTACGTCCTGTATATTTACTCGTTAAAATGTCAGTGTTGAAGTAACCTGCTGTGAGTGCAATAATCGCATAGGAGTTAGGTATTGAAATGACCTACGTCAATGGCTCAGTTGAGGTCTGCCGGTCTGTGAGACCCCAAAATGTATCCGAGGATGCATCTTTGGGGCAACTGTGGAAACCGCTGTCACTTCCACGTTCGCACGAAAAGGCCTTCAGTTGAAGCCAACTGAACGAACGTTGTTGGATCTTGCTGATTGTTTCATCAAGTTGTCTTAGGGCATCAAGACGATTAGTCCTCCGTAGAATATCTCGCAGTTGCAGGAACTGTTTCGTCTTCTCAACCTGTTTTGTCGGAAAAATGCCATAAATCGTTTGTAGCAAAAATATTTGATAATCAGCGGTCGCCTGCGGAGTAGCTGTAGCCGTTTATGATTCATGGTTTTTCGTCTTCCTGTTATCTTTAAGGTCGCGTGAGTGACAGTCGTGTGCGGCTTTCAATTTCAGTTTGCAAAGGAAAAGATGTGCTAGAAAAGGACCACTTCTTTTGGCAGGTTAATCACTAAATACAATATAATCTCGTGGCTAGCGCGCATGCCTTACTGTTAGACTGCTAAGGAGTGCTTCATTGAGAAAATCGATTAAGGCCGCCATACGGGACTGTGAATAATTAGGGCTGATTCCTGCTCTCCACTCTCGTTGAATGTAATCGGACCTATCAGCGGCAGTTGTCACGTGGGAAATACCCTATTTTCTTCTGGCTTAAGGCATTTTTCGCGCGTTTCCCGGCGATTCTCTCTACAATCTTTTCTTGCTCACCTTCTAAGTCGTGGTAGATGGCGATGCCAAAATTTTTGCCCCTATAAAATTACGCAGTCTGTAATCATTCAAAGCATTGTATGCGCTCCGATGAGAAGCCGAGCAGGAAAATTCACATTCGCAAGAACCGATGGGATTTTTTGACAACTCAGGAAAGTATGTCTTAGTTCGTGTCCTGCAGTTTCTCCAGTATGCTCTAAGGAACTGAGTTAGCAGAGGTCACACGACCAAGTACAAATACACATAGGGATCTCTGATTTGAGGACAGAAAGACGCCATCATGGATCAAGAAGCGTATTCATTTGAATTTTCGGATTCACTTTCAAAACCATCAGCAACGACGGCAGCAAACGAAGCGCAAAAATGTTGCAGTAATTATAGGATATATTCCCTGTGGAACTCCCGTATACCTTCGTAATCATCGATTAGGATGAAATTAGCTACTATGAAGAACTATTGAACTCAGTCATCCCAAACCTACAGTTCACGATGGAAGAAGTGGAGATCAAACTTTTATTTTTGGATGTTCTCATCTCCCGCCAACCAGACGGTAAACTGGCGAAGTCAGTCTACAGAAAACCGACGAACACGCTGCAAATGCTCAGTTACAACAGCAACCACCACTGCAGCACAAACAAAGCCGTTTACGCACGCTATACCGACGGATGGAAACTCATTGCAGCACTCCAGTCGCCAAACTGGACGAGATGAAGCTCCTCCAAGAACTCTTCACAGCCAACGGCTATCCGCGAACATTCGTCGAACGGAGCCGAAAGCAACCAAGGAAGCGAAATGAAGAACCTATTCAGCCAAAATCGTAGTGGAGCATTCCATACATGAAAGGGGTCTCCGAAGCCGTATCCAGATCCCTCGCGCCGCTAGGAATAGGCGTTGCCCACAGGCCCGACTCAACAATCCGCCGGCATGTGATGCGGCCAAAAGACTCGATCCCTAAACAGGAGATGTCGGCTGTTGTCTACCGACTTCAGTGCAGCTGCTGAATGTGTAACTACGTTGGGGAAACCGGCCGACGGCTGCAAACGCGCATGCACGAGCATAAGTTAGCCCAAAGTCGGAGGTAGCAACCCATGCCGCCCAAATGGGACACGTCTTCAACTTTGACGCCGTTGAAATTGTGGGCCGAACTGATGATCATACAGCAAGGCAGGTGCAAGAAGCCTGGATGTCTACCGACTGTTCTGTCAATCACCACATCAATTTACCTCCCCATATCTGGTTTTACGGACATTCTTGACGGGGGACAGTCACGGCGCGGGACAACCGGGGCCGTCAGTTATCACCGCGGCCGACGAAGATGGGCGGGATTCAGGTCACGGTGACATGCTGGTCGGATGCAGCCACACAGGTGGCGTTGGTGGGCCAGGCATCGAACAAAGTGCGCCATAAAAGGAAAGCTGTATGCTCGACTGCTCTGTCTCTGAAGATGGGTAGAAGAAATGACTACCCGAAATGTCAGACCTCAAATACACCTCTCCCGGTGAACGCCTCCACTTCTTTTGACTCCCGTATACTTCCTATATTGCCGTACTTGATGCAGGGATTGCACGATCGTATACGTTTAAGTCATTAAATGCCGCAATGTCTGTCTTACCGCTGTTAAGTGGCATGAAAGCTAGTCGGCCACTTGACTAACTGACGCTACCAATGAAAACGGTTTTTACAGTTCGCCCTCCTCCTAGCTAAGTACTCTGCTTAGGCAGCGTCTTAGAACTGACTATGGATAGGGGTTAACATTGCGTAAATTAACAGACAGACATAAGAAAAACCGATATACGCAAAGCAATTGAGAAATAGACGCGATTGCTGGGACTAGTTTTTCATTCGCTCGACTTTTCCGGCTCGTGCCTCCTGCGCAAACGGTTGTCGTATGGATACGAAACAGCCACTATACTGCCAAACGCATGTCGAACTAAACGCTTCTCCCTCGTCGAATATGGTCGCTCTCTGTGTGATAAACGCTGAGCGGCTGACATTCTTGACGCTAATAGCTGCAATTTCACCACCCACGTTAGACGCTGGCGTGATAATTACCTGGTCAGCGGCACTGGAAACGACACTCGCCTGCATATTACCCGCTTCGGTAAACTACGACTCAAGCAGCCGGCAGCCACTGCGACTGTCACCTATAGCAAGAAATTCAGCCTCGTCGAACTTGGATGTACAGTGCGTGACCTATCTCATGAAATGTTGGCTGTAATTCTGAAATGCGTTTTCGATTAGGAAGAATTACTTGGTCGCGGTGATGATACTGATTATCTTGAGGCATACTTTTATAACATTTTGGACTCGGCAGGATGTCGGCTTTTAAATGCACTTCTTTTCAATCTCCTGTAGAAAGCCTGCTCAGTAAAAAATGACTACCCAAGTAGCATGCATTTTTCCCATTGATTTTCGATGGTCTTGGAAATTCAAATATATTTTATAGAAAACACAAACAAAAATATACTTTCTTTTAGTCAATCAATAGAGAATCACGTCTTCTTTATAATTTATACTTAAGTCAGGAGAATAATTAGGTTTTAAAAAAGTTTTCTAATTGCCGAAAAATTTGGAGCCTGATCATCCGTTGCATTAGCGCTTAGTAATTTCACTCTACAAGGTGCTTGCGTTCCGCGTAAAGAAAATCCCATATTTTTCTATGTCATTAAAGAGATATTATACAGGGTGCATAGAATTTTGCAATGGATGCGGACCATGTTGTACATCTCATGAAGAGCAGTGATAAAAGGCCAGGTACGATGCTATGTGAATGGACATGTCGCGGTCTTAAAAAGTCTCATAATTAGTAACTTTTTTAAAACCTAATTATACTCCTTCCTTAAGTATAAAATAAAAAGAAGACCTGATTCTCTATTGATTGACTAAAAGAGAGCACATTTCTTTTTGTGGTTTCTACAAAATATATTTGAATTTCCAAGACCATCGAAAATCAATGGGAAAAATACATGCTACTTAAGTAGTCATTTTTTACCGAGCACGCTTTCTACAGTAGATGGAAAAGAAGTTCTTTTAAAAACCGACATCCTGCCGAGTCCGAAATGTTATAAGATTTTGCCACAAGGTAATCAGTATTACAACCGCGACCAAGTAATCCTTCCAAATCGAAAACGCATTTCAGAATTTCAGCCAACATTTCATGAGATAGGTCACGCACTGTATGACTACGTCCTGTCGAGTGGGCCGCAGCCTGAGAGCTGGCGACATGCCTCCTCACTGCAAATCCGTGTTCGGCCTTATGATTTCAAAATGGTGTCTCAGTGACTCCGGGCGTCGTTTCCTTGTCCGCCGAGTTACGACGGCATTGAAAATGCATCCTGCAGAAACTGCAATCCCTGTGCATTTATTACCCTGGTCCGATGATGATGATGATGACCTGGCTGATTCGACACTGCCACCCCAGAGACTGTAATACTAGCTGGAAGGAACAGAGATCAGAGGTGACTTTCTTAAATGAACCGGCGACTTCCGGGTGTCGGTGGCAGGTTGTGTGCATCGGTCAAGAGGAATCAGATCCTACTGTGGTTGAGAGATGTATTCCTTGGGATCCAGTACTGGGTTCGATGTTTTCCTTAATTTACATTGGTGATTGTGCAAGTGCTTCGAACTATGAAGCGGCATGCAAATATGGAGCTCTAACGACGAAGATAAACCAAAGGTCAGCCTAGATCGGTTAGAGACTGTTGGCTCACTCTGGTCAACGTCGGGCAACCCAGCCACATCCGTCAGCACGTGAAACTACTTTCTTGACAGTGCAAATTTACGAACCGCCGAAGCCCAAACGGACCTCGGTGTGCTGAAAGCGAATTACTTAAAATGATAGGGGTCGCTCACCGATCGTTCTTACGGAACTCACTCGTTCCGTTGTGCCTTACGGGCTCTCTATCAATGGAGCCTTAAAATTCCGTAAAACCATCCACTCATTGCTGAGGAGTAGATTTCCATGTTGGTGGCCATTAAGCGAGCATTAATGGACTTCGAAAAAGACGTCTTCTTCGAAAAATTTATAAGACCGCATTCAGAATACTGCATCCAAATTCGGAGATCATGGATAGTTATAAAACATCATAATATTAAAATAATCCAGGGCAGAGGCGCAGAAACGTTTAGGGGGCAAAACCCCATTTTCCGTGCAACCCGCTAAACAAATATGAACATCTTTCTTTTCAGTTAAATGCAACTGCAGGGGCATCTCTTACAATCGTTTCGCATTGCGAAGGGACCAGACTTCATCCTGGCCCTAAGAGTTTATTTGAAGTTGCCACCACGATCAACTTCCGAGGTCGCCCGTTAAAATTGGGTATTCAACAGGTAAGACCGTATGAGCGGAATTTCTCTTCCCTGTCAAATTACGAAGTGCCTTCCTAGCATATTTTAAGATGTCTCTGTAGACAAAAGCTTCAAAAGGAATCTTGCGATATTTATGTTTCAAAATGAGCAAGATTGATGAGAGATCGAGCTCAGCTCCTGAGACTCACGCGCGGTTTGTCATATACCTGTAGGCTTATTCGGATTCTTTCAGCACAGACGATTTCTTTTTATATCGCATTCAATTTTACATTACAAACTGTTAACCGAAGGGCTCACATCTATCCTCTTAAAAAAACTGAACTGAACTACTCATTTACCGCAGTAGCCTAACGATCACATCGCTACCATTTCATATATCCAATCACAGCCAACAAGATGACGAGCCCGTGTCTCAGGGGTTAGCGGCGTTGGACTTCTAACGCACGGGTCGTGGGAGCAAGTGTCAGGTGTTCCACACTTTAGGGTGAAGTATGGCTGGCTAATGACGGTTAACTAGGCAGGAAGGGCCATTCCGGCCTTGGGTAATGCTATTCTGCCCATATCAGGCGCCTCTGTGCGTCTGCTGGCGAGGGTTGAGAGAGAGAGAGAGCCTGTAACGCACAAGGGACAATCTTTACCTGCCGTGCCGTCTAACAGAGCAAGACTATAAATAAGTTGGCAAAAGTCAAAGTTAACCGGACATACCGAGACAATGCGTCGTAGGTGCTCCAATTCCACCTGATGATCGATTATGAGCGAGTCACTTCGAGGACGCCATCCGCGAATGTTCTCCTCACCACGGACGTAAGTTGATCCAGTGTCAACCACCTGTCGACTGCGATAGCAATCTTGCGCTGCAAATGATCACATAACAATCAGCTCGTGATGAGGACAAATTCGCTGAACGTTACCTAAGGTAGTAGGTATGATAGAGATCGCCTTAGTTGCATTTACTGGTGGGCCTTAGGTGTGTGCTTCCTTTGGTCTGGAGACCAGTGGTAAATCGAGCACGATGCAAAATCAACTTCTACTAATGTCAGAATAAACCCTCTAAGTCAAGACAGTGTCTTTCTCCTGAGGGAGTTACAGCAGGTGGGCTAACTCATGAAATGTCAGCCGACATTTTGAAATTCATTCCCATTTCGAAAAGATTAATTTAGTAGTGTTGCAAAACTAAACACCATACAGCACAATTTTATAATGATTCAGTTACCTAAGGATGTATGCTTTCGAATAACCTTCTTTCCGCCCGAATGAAAGAAACACAGTCGGCAAAAAATGACTATATAAGTAACATGCAATTTTCTTATTGATTTGCAATGCCTTTAAAAATTTAATTATATTTTATGGGAAACATGCATAAAAATGTTCATTCTTTCATCTTTTCAGTAGAAAAGTACGTTTTCTTTCATTTTTATACCTAAAGGAAGGGTGTGATTGGGTTTTAAAAAACTTTTCTAAATCCCGAATAATTTTTAACCCCACCTGCTGTGACAATTGCCTTCAGGATTTCCAAACTACAAACCGTATATTTTCTGAGTACGAAAAGCCATACTTTCCTCTATAGTATTGAGAAGAGACCATGTGGAGTTCTTAAAATTTGGCAGTGGGATTGCGCCATATTGATAACTTTACGAGCCACATAAGTAAATGCAGAGACACGACTTTTATGAATGGTCATTTCATGGTATTAAAAAATCGCACAATTAGAAACTTTCTTAAAACCAAATTAATCGCTTTCTTTGAATATAAAATTGGAAAAGGACGCATGTTTTCTATGAAATAAAATCCAATTATTAAGGGCATCGAAAATCAATGAGAAAATTGCATGCAACTTAAGTAGTAACTTATTGTAGAGTGTGGTTTCTACATGTAGTTAGGAAAGAAGTTCATTAGAAAGCCGGCATCCTAAGGCAACTGGATTATTATAGAATTATGCTGTATGATGATCAGTATTTCAACCCTACTTAAGTAATCTTTTCGATACGGGAACGGATTTTAAACTTTCGGCTGACATCTCATGAGTTAGCCCGTTGTTTCATGAACTCTTCGTCTTTTTCGAGGACTTGCTGCTGTAGGTAAGGCCTGATTTCAAAATGAAAGGGACTGATCAGCCATGGGACCCGATCTCATTTCACCACCCCACGCTGAGTTTGCACGCATGTTAACCTGTCTTCTTGACCTGCCCATCAATAAACTTAGGAAGTTGCGTGTTCAGAAGAGAGCAAAAATCATTCCCATGCTCCGAGTTTTCGATAAAATTTGCCCTTGGCGCTAACACGTCCATCTGCTTCAGCTTCGCAAACTGCCTATACTCTACATGTAGCAGCAGTCTGGATAATTTGGAAGTTCCCGATCTACCCTCAGGCGCTCGGAGGAGAGTTGTCTGGACTGCGAATATCATTCCTCAGTTAGACCACTAATTTTAGCGCTGTGTCTTGTAAACGTCTACTTGCTAGAACGTTCACATGTGACTCCTGCGGTTTATATTCCCATGGCCTTCAAAACTCTTTCTCTCCTGTTAATTCTGTGTCCGTTGACGTCCTCCCCTGCGCATTAGCGTCGTTTGTACATCTGACTGCTCCTGTCTACTCATATCCCGTGGTCAGTTCCTGCTGAATAAGATTCGTTAACGCGTTCATCACATTCCACGCTTGTATCTCCACTGAGTGCTGTAGTCCTTGGTGTGGCGAGTTGTGGGCATCCACATACCGTCCTCTATCTTCAGTTAGTTGTATATCATACGTCTAGATTTAAGAGAGCTATACTAATTTTTCGGCTTTTACTGCCGCCAATGCCATCGAAGGATACACTTTTGTGACAACAATGCACTGCTAAAACCCCGTTTGCCGTGAGATCACATTCTTTAGCCTGCAATGACTCTGTTCTCGGCTTTTTACAATCACCGACCCCTTAAAATTCATTCATAGAATTTCTGGAAAGATTATAAGGTGCATAAGATGTGCTAACTCGTGAAATGTTAACCGAAATTCTGAAATGCAAGAATTTTTTTCAAACGTCGGCATTCGCCGTCATGGAAATATTTTGGAATTATGTTGAACAGTAAATAACATTACAACCCTACTTAAGTAATCTTTTTGAGTAGAGAACGCGCTTCAGAATTTTAAGTATCATTTTATGTGTTAGCAAATCTGTAGAGACGGAGCCGATCGGACATCGGAGTACAGATTCCAGCATCCTACTTTTAGCCCTAACCCTCACAACATTATCTCTCACGATAGGCCTCATAACTCCAACCTCAAAACTGACCCTCTCATCGTTGATATTTAGTGCAAGGTTACCTATAATACGGAGGGAGAGCGTTTTCTTATGCACAACGGCTGAAACATGATCTCCGAAATTCAACTTTTCAAAATTTCATTCGACTTTTTTT
Source organism: Spirometra erinaceieuropaei (assembly GCA_902702965.1). NCBI lineage: Eukaryota > Metazoa > Platyhelminthes > Cestoda > Diphyllobothriidea > Diphyllobothriidae > Spirometra > Spirometra erinaceieuropaei. The sequence goes on from CACRXP010000711.1 coordinate 244,773, forward strand.
AAAGTTTTAGCCTCTGTTTACACTTATGCGTTTGTTTATCGGCAACGGGTTTAAGATAACTGTTTCGACTGTAAAAACTGAGGACATAACGCGACTTTGTGTAAATTAATTCTTTGGCGATCAGATACTGTAGGTGGGTTAACTCGTGAAATGTCAACCAAAGTTTAAAAATGCGTTTTCGTTTCAAAAAAATTAATTAAGTAGGGTTATAAAGCTAATCGTTGTGGCGCATAATTATGTAGTAATTCAGTTACCTCAGGATGCCGGCTTTTCAAAGAACGTCTTTTCGGCTGCATGCAAAGGCTATGTTCTGCAAAAATGACAACTTAAATGGCACGCATCTTCCTAATTGATTTTAGATGCCCTTAAAGTTCAACTGGTTTGTGCAGAAAGCATGCATAAAAATGTTCATTTTTTTGCTTATTCGGAAGGAATTACGTCTTTTTCCAATTTTGTTCTCGAAGGCAGGGTACAATTTGGTTTTCAAAATTTTTTTTCAATTCCCGAATAATGTTGAGCCCGATCTGCCTTAACACTTGCATTCGGGGTTTACAAACTATAAATCGTATATTTTCTGCGTAGAGAAAAACATATCTTTCTCTAGGGAGTTTGGAGGGGGCCATATGGGATTCATAAAACTTAGCAGTGCATTTGAGGTATATTGTGAAATTCACAAGCAACGTTAGTAAATGCAGAAACCTGGCGTTTTATGAAAGGCCATTTCACGGTATTAAAAATCTCACAATTGGACACCTTTTAAAGAACGCATTATACCCTTTCTTGGAGTATAACATTTGAAGAAGACGCAATTTTCCACCAAATGAGTAAAAAATAAATATTTTTATGCATGTTTTCTATGAATTTTTACTGAATCTTTAGAGGCGACAAGAATCAATAAGAAAAATTCATGCCAAATAAGTAGTCATTTTTGACATAAGGCGGTTTTTTCATGCGGCCAGATAGATGCTCGTTCAAAAGCCAGCATTCTGGGGTAGCTGAAATATTATAGAATTATGCTGCAAAAAGATTAGTTTTACAATCGTACCTAATTAGTCTTTTCGAAGCAAAAATACATTTCGTCATTTCGTTGCCATTTCATGAGTTAGTCCACCTAATGTACCAACCATATCGCTTGGAGCCAATGATCAGTAATAATTGATGAAGACTGTTAATCTTGTCTTTGGCTAGGGAAGATAGGTTGGTGTGGGGAACAGCATCTTCCTCAGTGCTCTGGTTAGCAACCCCCACTGGCCCCCACTGAACGACCTCCCAGTAATTTCTGCTCTTCATAAATATTGGAAGCTTTTTACGCAAACAGTGTTCATTTCCTCAAGTTAGTTTTAATGACTGTATAAACCCTTTATAGAAAGACTGGAATCACGCCGTTTTTACGTGGTAGAATTTCTTTCATTGGCAATACATAAGAAGCTGCGATATTACGATTTTAAAACATGACCAAATTTTGATATTTTCTAAATTTTTGCGCATAGGTGCATAAACATTATTATTCGCAATTTACTTAACATTTGTAGACATGGCCAAAACCGGCAGAAGCAGGTTTTACCTGCTTATGATAAGTGATTTAGAAATGGCGGCTTTACAGACCACATTTTGGAATGCCATTGCGGTTCACTTAAAGGTCCTTCAGAAATTGCATTAAGGCTTCTCAAAATAAAAAGTATTTTGTATAAGGGCATCTCGTCGGTATTAAAAGTGTTACGCTCGACTTCATATCAGGACCAGTTATTTGCAATACAGGGACAAATGAAATGGTTATTGATGGCTTGTTTTCTGTCTTAAGCGCTGCGGTGTTAATTCGGCGTCTGGTTGGCTGTCAATTTAGTGCCGTTTACTGGCAGAAAGTGGCGTTAGTCTCAATGTAGCTGCATCGCCCATTGTCAGCAACCGCCCCTTTTGCTGAAACGCAGCTGCGTAAGAGCACTCTAATGGCCTGCAGAAACCCGTACGAGAAGGCCAAGGTGCAGTTCCTGCGGAAACTCTTCCCAGCGAACGGGGAGTTTGTCGAAAAGTGGAGGTGCGAAATCCGAAGGAGCAGCCGAAATCGAAGAGCTGACGCGCAGTACCGTAAAATGCTGGTGTATTAGAAGAATTCGCTAGACTGTTGAGCGAATTTGGAATTGTCATCGCTCACAGACCTGAAGCAACTCATGCACCCTGAGAATCCGATTCACATAAATCAGAAATCTGGGGTCATTTATTGGAGAGACTGCAGTTTTGGTCAGCCTAGTCACGTTGGTGAAACCGGCAATCAGGTTTGCACGGACATGAGTTGGCTAAGAGACGGGAGGATAAACTCGTCTTGGTAGCCGCCCACACCTCCTCGCCAGGACACAACTCTGACCTTGAGTGCGTGCGAATATTGGGCCAGTCAGACGACTGAGTTGCGCGATTGCAGCAGGAAACGTGGCATCTAAGTGAGGAGTCGACTAATCGACTTATCGATCTGCCACTCGTTTATCATGTAATTCACGAACAAATCGGCAGAGCAGTTGGAGGTCATCCCCCTCAGAGTTGAGCTAAATATGCGATGAGTTTTACAGTTTTTTAATTCCTTGACGATAGGCTCGCGTAAGTGTTCGGCACGTCAGATAAATAAACAGTTCGTCCCGGCGATTGCTTTCCCGTCTTCTTTTATTGACATCTGTACACGTTTTTTAATCTTTCGGACAATAAATAGATTCTATGATAGAAAAGAGGTTCACCTTTTGAATCATTCAGTTGATCGAGGCAACAAAATTGAGTTCAACAAGACGATGTAGCATCGACCGAATTAATGTCGGATTAATGCTTGTTGAATACGGCGGATGGGGAAAGGCTTGACAGCGAAATGCTTTCAACGTTTCCTTCGCTCATTGCGTTGCATGGGTCCTAACGGTGACATTTCGTAAAATCGATTTTATGCGTGTTTTCGTTGCTCATTACTTGTTCAGAAGAGCATTTGGCGAGCTTACGAGTGCGTCCGATAAATTCTCGTGGGGCCAGTGCACTTATAAGAAACCAGGTGCAAACTGGAACGTGTAAGCGATAAGAGCAATCGATTACGGCGCACCTTTTCGTGCAAACGGAGTATGTGAATTGAGGCGGGAGGGGGGATCAGTTGCAGTAATTGACATGGAGCCGTGTCACAAGGGGCAGGGGACGGGAGAGTAGAGACGTGCACGCAGTTAATCGATCCCTGCCCACGGTACGTGCAAGAGGCCCCTCTACGCGAACAGGACGGACCTCTGTAGCCTGATGGTAGTCGCTTCTGCTGTTGCTAGAAGGCGTGGACACAGTCACTTTGGATAGTTAAGTGGCACCTTCTAAATCACACGGAAAGCTTCGTTGGGTTCCACATGATGCGCCAAATCGACCATGTGTGCATAGATGGGGCTGTGCATGGTGTTAGTTTCACCGATTTCGGCAGGCGTTCTCGTATTCTTGTCGATAGGCGCTGACGCGTACGACCAACATAACCTGCTCCACAGAAGCTGACAAAGAAGAAAATGCAAATGAATGTGGTCTAAGTTGGTTACCTTTCCTCACCTTCCCCGTGAAAGACGGTGTGTGCCGAAGATAATATTAGATTTCTGGCCGTCACAAAGGTCCGTGAAACGGTTTGGTCAAGGCGTCTTCGCTGGAGTTCACTTATAGCGTCCGCTTGAGAGGGGACTTTGAGGAACAGAATTTTCTTTCCCATCATCGGTTTCATGAGTTTGGCCGGTGGCGCGGCATGATTCCTAACAAGAAACCCGCCAGGATACCCGTTCTTTCGAAGGCAGTCCCAGATTCTCCTGAGTTCCTCATCAACGCTATCTTCCGACCAGATTTTTCCAGTCCTTTTCGGCAAACAGTGGACTATATGATGTTTCTTTTGAAGGGGTACACAGTCATAGACGTTCTTATACTACCCAGACTAGGTTTTCTTTCGATATACGCCTCTGCGAACGCTGCCGTCAGCTCTTCTGCTTAGAAGGACGTCTAGGAAAGACTGAGAGCTCGTTTTTTCCAACTTTAACGTAAACCAGGTCGACAAATGTGTTTGACTTACAGCATACAAGTGGGTGGCTGTGTTGGTTTCTCTGGTGGCAACTGCAAAGATATTGTCAACGTAGCAACCGTAGTGACTTAACTTTGTTTATTTGAATATTCTCCAGTTTGTCCATAAAAACATCAGCTAGGAGAGGACCAATAGACGATCCCCCAGCAACTTCGTCTAGTTGTCCATATTTTTGGTTGTCAAAAGAGAAGTGCACATTCTGTGTGCATTTTAATTGTAGTTCCTTGAGTGCATTCATTAGAATGCTTATTTATTGGCGGTTGGCTGACAGGAATTCAGCAATAACAATTTCAGCTGGCTTCAGCAACTCATAGACAACTTCTCCTATTCCGTCCCACAAGATGCTTGACGCAACAATGATTTCTTCAGTATTCTGCCCTAGCCTTGCTTGTGACGGTCGTCTAGGCGTTGTTCAGTCAACGAGACTCAGGAACACCTGTCTCACAGAAGAAGTGTTTCTCGAGAATGTGTCTTTCTACTAAACATTTTCGATCTCCCCTTCAGTAAAAAGTTAGCGCCTTTTACTGAGTTAAACGCCTTTTACGGCCCTAGAGTTAACGCCTTAATCACATTTTAAACGTTATTCAAAAAAATATTCAAATACTTTATGATATGCGGTCTCTGGGCAGTAGATGTGCTACCTCACGAAATGTTAACCAAAATTCTGAAATTCGTTTTCGACTCGAAAAGATCACTTAATATTACTCAACGTACAGCATAGTCCCGTTATAGCCCAATTACTTCAGGATGTCGGTTTTTGAAAGAACTTCTTTTTGGACGCCTGCGAAAACTATACGGTGAAAGCGCCAATTTAAGTAGCACGAATTTTTCTCATTGTTTTTCGATGCCCTTATAAATCCAAATATTTTTTTTCTGAAAACGAGCACAAAACTATTCACTCTTTTGTTAATTCGGTAGACAATTACGACGTCTTCAAAATTTTTACCTGGAAGAAGGGTATATTTCGGCTTTACAAAAGTTTCCAATTAAGATATTGTTTAAGGCTGCGAAATGCCCGTTCATTAAACCTCGTGTCTCCGAATTTACTAACGTCGTTTGTAAAGTTAACAATATGACTCAAATCCACTGCCAAATTCTATGCACCTTATATAGTCGACGCTAATACTATAGACAAATGCATCGATTTCCGTACGTCGGAAAATATACGTGTAGTTTGAAAACCCTGGATGGAAGAGCGACGGCAAATTAGTTTAAAAATTGTTCGGAAATCAGAGGAAACTGTTATATAAGCCTTTTTAAGAAAAGCTATTAGTGAAGACGTAAATATCTAACAAACAAGTAAAAGTTTGAATATTTTATGCAAGTTTTCCATGAAATATATTTAAATATTTAGAGGCATCAAAAATCTGTAAAGAAAATCATGCTATTTAAGTAGGCATTTTGACAGAGTGCAGCTTTCGCAGGCGTTCGGAAAGAAGTTTGTTCACTACATCCTGAAGTAAGTGAATTGTCACAGAATCCTGATGGATGTTAATTAATCTTATTTAAGTAATGTTCTCGAATTGTAAACGCATATCACGATTTCAGTTACCATTTTATGAGCTAGAATAGATATTATCATCCTGTTGCGATTGAGCGCAGTCTGTTTCACTTCTTGCTAAATTTTTTATACGTCATTCTGTTTAGTTTACCGATTTAAACATATCCATCCGGATGCCTAAGATGTGAATCTTCTCTCACGAGAGGGTGTGTCCAGTATCTGGGATAGGCATTAGGCACTTTGCACAGGTGGTGTGACCTCTTTGCTGCTAATTAGTGTTGATGATTGTTTACAGAGTCGCATTTGCCAGTTTACCCAAAACAAACTCTTTATCAGCCATCACGTCGAATCTGGTAAACGGCATCCTTTCTTGCCCAGAGAGGCAGCCCTATTCTTAAGAAGCACGAATTAGATGATTGATATAGGCTTCAGTTTGTGTGTCCGTCGTATTTAGCTTTTTCTCGGGTGTCTTGCAATGAGTTCAGGCGCGTTCAAACTCCTGGGGAATGGTTCTCCGTGTGGTTCATTTGGACTTTTGACTGAAATTGTGCAGTTTCTTTTCTTTTAGATGTCTCTGTTCCATGTTTCGGCGGGCAAAATCTTTAAGATATGTAAATTCGAAAATTAGACCAAACAAGTGGTCCAATTCTATTTGGCAGCAGCCCCTGGTCGATTACGTGGGATTTGCACATCATTCGATTCATCGGAGATAAATTAGCCAGTCCCCTAGTTTAAAATGACTTCCATATAAGTCTCCTTGCGCCAAGCGTATATGGCTAATTGTTCATCGGACTTTTTCTGAACTAGAGCATCTAGAAGTGGGCACTTTGTCGACGTCCTCTTTGAATGCTTATTTGGTTGAGAGGAAATTTCGGATAGTGTTGTTGATAATATTGTGGAGCCTTCCCAATCGATTCCTATTAACAGCAAATGTCTTCTCTACATGATACAGCTGCAGACTTTGGTCACCTAGCGAAGCAGCTGCAGCCTTTAATTTCTGCATAGTGACTTTATTGTGAAGTACCTCGTAGAATCCCACCTCATTTTCCGGAAGCATGGATAGTCTGAAGAGAGGTGCTTTTCCTGACACAAGTTTAAGACTTCGAGAGAGGCAGTCACAAGGAGCGGCAAGGAGAAATTGCGTTCGCGGGGTAGGGAAAAACTATGGAGAACTGCTTCAATATTTCTAAAAGTATGTGTTGTTCGGTCGCATTTGGCTCGGCCCTCGGTCGGCAGGATAAGACTTGCTGACCGGTACCGTCCCGAGGGATCCGAGACGTTGCTGAAATTTTTACATGGGTTCATTGTTCTGCATCCCAACGCGTAATTCTTTAGCAGGATGAAGGTCATTTTTTAGAAAACGGTTCGACACGCAAAGTAGTCAGATGCTAACAATACTAGAAATATCGTTGTATGTAACGCATACGTCCGCCAGCAAGGCAGGACCGTTGAAAGGCTGGCGGATTTGTTGTAAGAACAGTTCTTACCCCGTGCGTAAACTTAATCCCTGCCACAGAAATACCTGTGCCTAAAGACTGAGGGAGTTCTTGTGCGTTACTTACCCAAGTGTACCCATACTAGATTGAACTGAGGGGCTACCTTACAGGAGTCGATATCTCAGCTGATGAGATTCTGATTCCGTGCAATTTCTCGGAGCACCTACCCTTTGCCGATTAGAACGCATTACGTGATTTTCAGTTCTGCACGACTAACAAGGCGATCCATTTTTATTTAAACTGCTACTCTGCTCGAACTGTACGCCAAACAGTGATTTGGTGACAATAAGTAGGGCGTTATAGGCCATCACTTTTAGAAATTGGACGTGTGCGACCTCATTTCCGAAAAGGTAATGCATCTGTTCGCACTTTCTTAAGTTTCGCTTATTTTCCTGCAGTTTTAGAAAAAAAATTTAATACTTCATATAGTAAGCAGTTCGTTTATGACGTATTTGCGGCCAGCCGATGGGACATTGTTTGTTCTAGGCGTGCAGAAGCAAAGCATGTTGAACGGTGATTCCCTGATTTTCTATCTTCTATTTATAGACGTGTAATCTCATGAAATGTTAACCAAAATTCCGAAATGTTGTTTGGATTAGAAGATACTAGTTAAGTAGTGTTGTAAGATGAGTTATCGTACCGCGTGATCACAAGATATTTCGGTCACGTCAAGATGCCGATTTTTGCACAAGCTTTCTTCCCGTCGCTGACAAAGATTACACTCTGTAAAAAATTAATGCTTGTGCAGTTTGCATTCATCCTTCTGTTTTTCATGTAATCATACATTTAAATATATGCTATAGAAGGCATGCATTAAAACAACTTGTACTCATTTGCTGCAAGCTGAGTCCCTTTTATAGAAAGAAATTGAAGAATATGCGTTTTTCTCTTTTGACAAATTTCTAATAAAAAGATTCTTAAGACCTTGAACTGTTTATTCAAAAAGCATTATATTTGTCTAGTTTCTAGTGATTTTGGTAAAGCATGGAATGTGGTCCACACTTACTGCAAATTTCACGAGCATGTACGAAAGCGACAATTTCCTTACAAAAAAGATATTTGGCTTATAGACTATTAAAGGGCAGGTCAGGTTTGAAAGTATTTGAAAACTGAGGAACTTTTTCATAACTGCCAGATACGCTTTCTTCAAGTATAAAAATCAGAGAAGACATTTTTTGTTGTTAATTGGACGCAATGCAAAAACATTTTTCTACATGTTTTCGAGAAAGTAAATTTTAATATATAGGAGGACTGGAAACTAATATACGAATTCTTGCTACCAAAGTGGTCATGTTTGGCGGAGTATAGTTTTCGCAAGCTGCGAGAAAGAAGCTCGTTCAAAATCCGACACCCTGGCGTAACTGAAATATCTTGTGCTAATGCGGTAAGGCACGTCATCTTACGACCCAAATTAACTTACCTTTTTGAATCAAAACTCATCAGAATTTCATTAGACATTTTATTTCGAAACAGACGCCACAAATCTGAGTAGCCTTTGTTGACTTGCACCATTTTTATTGAGGAATACCACGCATCAACCTAACTTTTCCTCATAAAGTCATTTGGTGTTCATCGACTATCCCGGTGTAACGTCTCGTCCGATAAGGCCTTTTTCCGTCCCAGTGAAGATCTAAAATCCAATTTAGTTTTCTGCCTATAAGGGTTTCAAGAATAACACTGCGTTCTTACGCAAACGCCCTTAAAAAGAACTTCCCAGTCAGTTTGTGGGAGAGAATGAGAACCTATACAGTAGTCTCCTACTATGCAGGTCGAAAAGTGATAAAAGCGCAATATTGCGCGTAGCTCTTAGAACCCTCAAATGATGAGAGAATGCACCGGAACCATTATCAGTGTTCCTATTTTTGAATGATACTAAAATTCCTCACGTTAGTACGGCTTATGTATAACGGAAGGATTGGGTGGAGATATATAAGCAGAAGTGGGGTTTGATATCCACGTAGAGTCAGTATATCGGCCATCAGTAGCTTCAAAGGCCAAATCGTATCCCTAAGTTATGCTGATTTAATCTTTTTGCTTGTGATGTCGTAAAAGTTCGATAAGCGCATTTCGCAGGTAGTCGCTCTGAAAAACAGACGCTCTTCTTATCTTTCAAAGTCGATGGGAGAAAACGTTAACTTAATCTCTGCAAACACATCGTAGGTAATCGCTCTACTAGAATTCGGATATTTGACGTTCAGTTAGGTACTTGAATTAACCTGTGTCAAACACTGATTGCTGCTTTCACGTCTGCTTATCTAGTTTTTGTTGTAATCTTGTTTTCTTGGATATTTTGTCGGTCATGTGTAAAGCCTGCTCCTATGGAAGTTGCGGCCTAGGTAATTGTTGCGGAAAACGTAGAATTAGAAAAGCGCGGCCTTTATAAAGCCCCTAGTGACTGTCTCCTCCGCCGTTTCCATATGATTGCTGAACGATAGGAACGTAGTCCGTTTTGATTGGCTGTCCAAACTAGGGCCTTCACATGGGGGTAGCCAATGATTAATGGGTTCATGGGAGGAATCCCAAACACTACAATGCATGCTTACGACTTATTTATGACCCACAGACAGCTGACATTTCTAAACCTCACGTCCCAAGTAAAATTACAGTTTTAATGACCTGGGTTCGTGGGTTAAAAATGGAAATTGCATGTAAAAAGCCCAGTAATATTTTACTTCTTTTTCGGGAGGATAAAGACTGCTTCCCCACATATACGGTATGCTATTTAATGAACAACCTTACAGCAAGAAAAAACGTATTAATTTCCTGTTTGCATTAACGGATGTGCCACAATGCAGTGCTTAATTATTAAGAAGGTTTTTGGAAAGCCTACAGGAATAAACTGACTGTTTTTTTAGACAGCGCGTATGTATAATTGCACCATGAAAAAGTCGTCGTAAAGAATGAACATTTGAATGCGCGTCAGTCCTTATCATACAGTGCGTGACCGTCCTCATGAAATGTTGGCCGAAATTCCGAATGCGTTTCCGATTAGGAAGGATTACTTAAGTAGGGTTGTTATACTGATTATTATGCAAAATAACCCTTTAACATTTCGGACTCACCAGGATGTCGGCTTTTAAATGCACTTCTTTTTGCCCTCCCGCAGAAACCATACTCGGTAAAAAATGACTACTTAAGTAGCATGCATTTTTCCTATTGATTTTCGATGGTCTTACAAATTCAAATATATTTTGCAGAAAACATGCACATAAATATGTTTCCTCTTGCTCAATTGGTAGGAACTCACATTGTCTTTTATATTTTATGCCCAAAAAGTGTATGTTTAGGTTCTAAAAAAAACTTTCCCAATTCCCGAATAATTTTCAGCCTGATCTGCCATTGCATCAGCGTTTAACAATTTAAGTCTACAAGGTGCATGCTTTTCGCGTAAAGAAACTCATACATTCCTCTATGCCTTCGAGAAGATACCACATAGAGTTCGTAAATTTTTTCAATGAATCCAGACTGCGTCGTACATTTCATAAGGAGCATTAGTAAACGAACATGTGCAGTCTTGCATGCATGAACATCGCACGGTCTTAAAAATCTCATAATTAAAAACTTTTATAAAACCAACATAAATATTTTTCGTGCATAAAATATAAAGACAATGTGATCTCCTACCAAATGAGCAAAAGAGAGCATATTTTGTGCATGGTTTCTGTAGAATATATTTGAATTTGTAAGACCATTGAGAATCAATAGGAAAATGCATGCTATTTAATAAGTCATTTTTTACCGAGTGTGGTTTCTGCGGGAGGGAAAAAAGAAGTGCATTCAAAAACCGACATCCTGGTGAGTCCGAAATGTTATAGGGTTACGCTGTATGATAATGAGTATAACAACCCCACTTAAGTAATCCTTCCTAATCAGAAACGCATTCCATAATTTTGGTCAGCATTTCATGAGATCGGTCACGCACTGTATATGGTCAAATGTTGTTTTCTACTTTAGAACCCCTGTGACCTTGAAGAATACGTAATATGCGCTACAAAAACCACTTTGTCCACTAATCAGTTCAAAACAAGTCGAAATCTCTCGCTAGTTCTTCATTGTTAGATGACATAAGGAAACGAATTAGACTGGGACACAGCAACAAGCCAGCTGCCGCCCAGCTAAAGAAAAATTAGTCAGAAGTATCTTTCATAACCCCTCCACCTCAGTATACACCGAGCTTCTATATTTGCACTATATTTCACAAAAATAGATGTGTGTTTTTTAATCCAAATAAAAGAGGACGGCAGACAGATCCAAATTCGATCTGCTGTACAATTAGCCTAGTGATCGATGAGGTCAATTTCGGCCAAAAATGGTGGCATCGCAAAGCTGTCCGACTGGTTAGACTTGATTGCGTAACTTAACATGATGTAGATCTCGTTAGGTAAGGCCCTTCAGCGCCAGTCTCAAGCGTCTTTTTATAGTGTATGGTGTGTATAATCCGCACTTCCATTCAAAGCGCCCTCTTTTTTATTTTTAGACCCTTCCCCATCGTGGGTTTATGGACTGCTTTTTGGCTCTCAGTGCTGCCTCAGCTTCCAAAACAATAAGAATGCTGTTTTTAAAATGCACTGTCAACGTGTGCCAGTCATCTAACTCTTGCACCTGAACTCTGACCGATGTTCCACATTCATGAGCAGCGAACACACCGGCCAGCAAATAACCGACAGTCATACCACACGGCCATGTGGTCCAGTAATATTGCACTACGGTTGCGCACACTGGAAATTCCTTTAACGTTGCGACAGATACGAAACTCTACTTTGTCCTGGCTACATTGTCAATGAATATTTCTGCTAACCTTATGGGCATTATAGGCAGGCCGCCATAGAGCGCTCCAGAGAAGATCCGCATCTCCCTATTAACTCATGAACGACCGTAGCATTTGATTTCCAAAGAATACTTTGACGAAAAGAATGCCAACGCAGCTTCTACGGCAGCCGGCGGATGGACAAGCAGCTTCTCATTTTGACAATTGCCCTCTTCTGTGCAAGCTATTCTAACACTTAGCATCTCTTCCTTATCTAGGCAAGTGAGCCCGGAGGCTCTTGACTGCATTCTCCAACCGCCTGCCGCAGTAAATGTCTCTGATTGTGCCACAACATTTCCAACTACACCAACTAACGAGGACGCCATAAAAACCTCGTAGATTTTTGCTACTCGCGCACTCAACCGCCATCCAAGGTGTCACACTGCCGTTGCAGGCGCGTCCATTCCAGATAGTTCCCTCCCCCCCCCCCGGAGTATCATCACACCATTGCCAATCTTCGTGTCGTTACGAGAAATCCATGAGGAAAACTCACCAGCCGGCACCTGAACGTCCTTACCAGTATCCGATATCTTACATCCACTGCCACCACTAGTACCAGTTCACTAAAAACCAGCGAATACCAGCGTAACATACGAAGTTGCCGAGAGCGTTCAGATCAATGACTCAACCACTGGCTTTCTGCATCCGCTCATATTCGCCTGGCTCCTTCCTGCCAACTGCAGATGGAACTATTTCCGGTACGTTCTGCATTCATTTACCTTGACTAATCTCCCTCCGTTCGCATTTTTCACCCGAATGGCCCTACACCGGGCACCAGCCGCACCTCTCGCGTGTACCTGCGCATGTTCAATGGCACTCCGCTTCTAGACCAATTACGGCTTTCCAAAAGGGTAAACAAATTCAAAGGCGACTCAGACGTCCTCTCACCGTAGGAGCTGAGACGACTCTATCACTGTGAGTCGCTGCACAGGACCTATATCCTTATCCGCTTGCTAACTCCTCTTTCTGTAGGAAATCCAACACTCACATGTGCTGTCCAGGTTCTTCCTCTTCCTGACCGGCCCTGAGTCTCTGTGGATGTCTCCGCGGCATATTTTCGTTAAATAGAACCGCTGAATGTCGCCTAAATGGGTCCGTGCAAAAGAGTCATCATTTGATTGTCTAAAATTAAATGCCAAACAGATCCAGGCGAGACGGATTTTTTCGAAGAATGGACAAAAATGAATGCGATGGATTCTCTTTCCTGCTGCATGCAGACCTAAACAAACCCAGTAAACTATTTGCCTCAACATTGTTTGTCCGCTAGGGATAAAGTAGTCTAGGTCTCAGGAGTCAGTTAGCTGTTGGACGATTTAAACTGCAGGTTCGTTTTCCCAGCCTCCGAGGCCGACGTTCCCCTCCCAACCTCGCAGTACTGGCGTTTCCTTAGGCCTGGAGCTTAGTTGGTCAATGCCACCTGAGGGGAGCCGTGCACCTCAACACTAGCTGTTGATTAGATCTGAAGTCATTGTTATGATGCGACCGGACGGTTGCTGGGATGGTGTACTGCCATCCCCATGGTTACTTGTACCATGATTACAGTGTCTCGTGGGTTTCTGGCGTATTTTGGGGCAAGTTGGCACCATACTAACATCACAGATACCAGCCAAAAACCCATACACGCGTGTTTTGCCGATATTCTGCCGCTGCATGGCGCAGTATATGTATCTACTAGGAAACACACGGGGAGTGCTAGGGGACCCACTGACGAACCGAACCCCTCGCAGCTGCGCCACGCAGCGGCAGAATGTCGGCGAAACACGCATGTATGAGCTTTGGCTAGTACCTGTGCTGTTAGTATGGTATCACCTTATCCTAAAGTATGCTACTGGCTGTCTGTCGACAGGTAATGAATGTTACGCGGTTACCCGCGGTAGCTGATGGACTTTGGTCCAACTATTCATACATAAAATTCTCGGTCTGAGCCTATAGACTTTGAATAAATTAAACTATTCCAACTTCGTAGATAATCTTCTGAGAAAATTAAAAAAGTGACAATTTTGGGATATTGTCAGCCCTGCGGATTAGCGAGCTGTCATGGCTTCCTTCGGACAGTCGTTCGCGCCGCATGGAGTGTTTATAGGGCCAACTATGTCGACGCGGTGCCTCTTCGCGGATTTTGGTCAAGTAGGGTTTTAAGGTGGTAGCCTATGATCATGCTGTCCTAAGAGTACTAGCAACTAGAAGTCGAGAAAAGCTGATGAGCCCTGTGTCGTCTCTCCCCCCTTCTCGATATCCAAACACGCAGGCGGTTGGTCAGACGACGCTATGTCTCTTCTGTCTTCAGACCGATGTTGGGACCGGAGCAAATATACTGCAGGTGGGTGAACGTGGAGACCCGTCGGTAAGTCGACTGGTAGTTACGTTCAGTGCTTTCCACTGAACGCCTTGGCCAATAAGCCTAATCCAGTAAAAGTTGATGGCATGGGCTACTTGGGCGGTAACATGCTGCCCAATAATTCGACATACCCGCTCGAGTTCGTGCATCCGAGTCCACAGTGGCCTGCTGGTATGCACGGAGTTACGTTACATGGTACCTTGTAGAAGACATCATATAATAGCAGGTGCGATAGACGCTTGTCTTTGGAGCAATCCTGGCTTCGAGGCCCCGCGTCCTCCGACTGTTTACTGAATTCCGCGGCTGTGAAAATACTAGAATACATTTTTCGATGTCTAAGTGCCGCAAGACATTTGCTAGATGAGTCAGCTTGTTAGCCCATCAGTCTTGACGATCGAAGAGGCCAGAAGTGACATGACAGCGGCTCTGATAGACGCAACGTGCCCTGATGGGCAGATATCTTTGCCGTAAGGACGAAAGTGACCTTTAGAAAGCCCTTCTAGGGGTATGTGTTCCAGCGGAATTCAGCTGCAGCTGCTAGATATTCATATCTAATCAGCTGCATGGCCGTCCGATAGCAGATTTTGGAGACAGGGACTTTACCTACGGACAGAAATGACACTATCGTTACGATGACTAACAAGGAAGAGGTGACATCTGTGGAAAGACTACTGTTTTAGCGGTCTTTTTGATGTCAGCGCCACTCCCTATCACAGTCTCCGGTCGTGCCACCACGGGCGGAAGTCAACTCTACGCAGTCGAGCCTGCTGTTTAGCAGTCATTTCTGTTTATTCTTGCTGGCCGTCACACACGAGAACGAATTTCTGAAGATGGCGACAGAGCTGTGTTCACGCACCAGTCACCCGGCGTCAGGGTTCATACGACACCAAGCCGAACTTTCCTGGTCGACTGACGATGCTGATAGGTTCCCATGCCGATCGCACAGGCAACGCAAGTGAACCTCATACCAAACCTGGTCGCTTTGGTCTTCGTTGTGGGAGGTACCGCCCTGCCACCATGGGCTGTGAAATTCGTGATCTACTGAAAAGCGTCTGTTGCGGAGGTTAAGATTTCTTCCCGATATGTGGTGTAAAAATGAAATTAAAAATGGCTGTGTGTGGTCTTCGCCAGACCCACGGAATCCGCATAAAATTAGGCTGAAGTGAGCGTTGCCAACAGTCGAGGTCTCCGCCGAGACATGTGGCATATGTTTTACACGAAATGCACAAGAGTATGTAGCTAAGGCTGTCAGTGCGACATTCCTCAAATTCCTTCTTGTGGTATCTTTTTCCGCCGTCGACCTTGTAGTTGGCAAAGAGCGAAAAAACGGTGGACTATGCCCCTCTCCCCGAATAAAGTGGCTTGAGTATATTTCATGCCATGCTAAAAGCGAAATCCTCCGAAGTGCCATTTACTTCGGAATTTGGCTCCTCGAACGGCGATATTATGGCGGTCGGCTGAAGATGTTTCTGTGAATGCGGTGGAATATGACCTGCGCTGCAGACAGCGTCCTGTTATCTCAGATTTCTGTGTTAACAAATTTAACGCCTCTCAAGATTCTGTCTTCTGTCTATACTGGGAGACGGCCTTTTGCGTTGAGATGAACCTAAGGTTAGAGCTGCTTGTGTTGGCCATGGTGAATGCCTTCAGTGGAAAAGTACAGTGAGTGGCCTATCTCATGAAATGTTGACTGAAATTCTGAAATGCGTTTTCGATTAGGAAGGATTACTTGGTCGCTGTTGTAATACCGATTATCTTGCGGCATACTCTTATAACATTTCGAACTCGGCGGGATGTTTACTTTTAAATGCACTTCTTTTCAATCTCCTGTAGAAAGCGTGCTCGGTAAAAAATGACTGCTTAAGTAGCACGCATTTTTCCCATTGATTTTCGATGGTCTTGGAAATTCAAATATATTTTATAGAAATCATAAACAAAAATATGCTTTCTTTTAGTCAATCAATAGAGAATCACGTCTTCCTCATATGTTATACTTAAGGAAGGAGTATAATTAGGTTTTAAAAAATTTCTAATTATGAGACCTTTTAAGTCCGCGAAATGTCCATTCACATAGCATCGTACCTGGCCGTTTACTACTGCTCTTCGTGAAATGTACAACATGGCCCGCATCCATTGCAAAATGTTATGGAACCTGTATGATATCTCTTTAACGACATAGAAAAATAAGGGATTTTCTTTATGCGGAACGCATGCTCCTTGTAGAGTGTAATCACTAAGCGCTAATGCAACGAAAGATCAGGCTCCAATTTTTTCGACAAAAAGAATACTTATTTAAAACCTAATTATACTCCTTCCTTAAGTATAACATATGAGGAAGACGTGATTCTCTATTGATTGACTAAAAGAAAGCATATTTTTGTTTATGATTTCTATAAAATATATTTGAATTTCCAAGACCATCGAAAATCAATGGGAAAAATGCGTGCTACTTAAGCAGTCATTTTTTACCGAGCACGCTTTCTACAGGAGATTGAAAAGAAGTGCATTTAAAAGTAAACATCCCGCCGAGTTCGAAATGTTATAAGAGTATGCCGCAATATAATCGGTCTCACAACCCTGACCAAGTAATCCTTCCTAATCGAAAACGCATTTCAGAATTTCAGTCAACATTTCATGAGATAGGTCACTCACTGTAAGTAACCACTCGGGTAGCACGCAGGCCGGAGAGCCAGATGACCGAGCAATTATCACACCGGTCAAAAGGTCAAAAGGTCTGAAATCGTGTGCTGTGCCAGTATCAGCAAACTATGGACTTCACAGCTTGATATATGCTGGCAGTTCCCCGACACCTGGTTCCCTGCCGGCAGATGCTCTTGCGTTCCCGCTGGGCATAATATTTGTGAGCTTGGCTGCCCAATCATCATTCTCGTCCTTCTGACCCCCTGCTGGGGTGTTGTTATCATTGGTCAAAACCTGGTGGTTTGCTGTGTGGACCAGGGGTGTGATGGCACGTCTAGGTGCGCATCTGGCCGTACCAACAACTGGCGCCCTCACCTGCCTACGGTTATTTTGACCCTGTCTTGAAACGGGGTTCAGGTGGGTAGTGGGGAAGAGAGAGAGTGCGGTAGATGCTGCGCAAGTCTACCATCATCATAAACTAATTCACGCGCAAGTCATCGTGCCTGCTGCACCTGGGTGTGTAGTACAAGGTGGACATCGTCGTAATCGACTGTCAAACTGTCAAGTAGAGAAAAGCTATCGCATTCCGATAGCGCAAAGCATTGAACCATGCTTTCTGCTCATCTGGTCCCATTTACAAAAAACCCCAACTTGAAAACACGACTTATTCGGTGCACTTGAACTAGGTTAGACGATTAATTATTGTTGTGCTGCTCTGTAGGAGGAATACATGGAAGTCTTTACGAATGGGGAAATTCAAAAGATGTGCCCTTACGTGAAACATTAAATGAAGCGCTAAAATGTGATCTTGACTAGGAAGGAGCACTTAGGTTGAGTTGTTATGCTAAATAGTTTAGAGCATAATCGCCAATATAAGTCTGTCACATCAGGATGTTGGCTTTTGGATGTGCATATTTCCAGCCACAATCTGCAAAAAGGACTACTTAAATAGTATTAATTTGTCCGATTGAGGAATGATTCCTCTGTAGATTCAGATGTATTTTGTGGAAAACATGCGCAAAATCTCATAGTGCCCGCAAGTAGCAAAGTAGGTCTTCTTTAAAGATCATGCCTGAAGAAAGGTATCTTTTTGCCTGGCAAAGTTCTTTTTAAAATCCCCGAATCATCTTAAAACTGACTTGCTGGTACACTTGCATTCAGGATTTTCAAACAACGGGTTGCTCATTTTCTTTGTAGGAAAATTCTTAAGTTTCCAAATGCTATTAAGAGGACGTCATATAGGACCCACAAAATGCCGACGTTAGTGTGGACTATGCTGTGAATATAAAAAGCATCGTTAGTAAATGGACAGACGTGGTGTTTCGTGAATGGGCATTTAGCAATCTTAAAAATCCCACAATTTTGAACGTTCTGAAGCTGGTTGCCACCTTTTTCTCAAATAAAAATTGAGGACGATGTTATTGCCGCAATATCAGTACACGAAGGAATCTTTTATGAATGCCGTTCACAAAATGTGCTTGAGCTTACAAGGGCGTCGGAAATCAATGGGAAAACTTCCTAATACCTGGGCAGTCATTTTTTGTCCAATGTTGTTTGCTCAAGCGACCGGACAGAATTTCGTTCAAAAGCCGGCATCT
Source organism: Spirometra erinaceieuropaei (assembly GCA_902702965.1). NCBI lineage: Eukaryota > Metazoa > Platyhelminthes > Cestoda > Diphyllobothriidea > Diphyllobothriidae > Spirometra > Spirometra erinaceieuropaei. The sequence continues at coordinate 263,213 of CACRXP010000711.1, forward strand.
TGACATTACAGAAATAGCTGGGGATTGTGTTTCATGATGACTGCTACTACAACACTACCTAAATAATCTTTACTAATCGAAAACACATTTCGTAATTTCGATTAACAGTTCATCAAGTAGATGAATTCTCAACTCTCTATATACCAGTGCTTAGCTAATGACGGGTTTTTTTGTCCAAAAAAGTGCAGATAAAATCATACTGAACTCTTGACTTGACTTAGGATGTACCTTAGAGGCATGGGTATTGACAACTTTATGGTGTTATTTTAAAGTTCCCGGATAACTGCTCTCTTGTACAGTAAATGACTCATTTTATGAAATGGCGACCTAGTTTTCTTTGTGCGACTTAGATCATAAATGGCTACTTAAATAATTTTATGATGTTGCTTTTCTTGCAACATAGTCTTACGATATTTTATTCACGTCGAAACGTTGACTCTGGAATGATCTTTTTCCGGCCGCCAGCAAGGAATAAGTTAGACAAAACATGCACACCTAAGTAGCGTAAAATATTTCAAAAGTGGTCTTTCTCGATGTACAACACTGTGCAACCTAAGCCTTTCAGTTTTTGTGGGAGGGAATTTTTCGAGCCCTCAGTAACTATTTCACCATTTTGCCTACCGAGATTTCATTGCTTAATGCACTTGAAATTACATCATAACTGCAAATTAATGATTGGTTTTAACTTCCAGAATATACTGGGTTTACTTTGTGAGTGCGCCTATTGCTCAGCTTGCAGATACTCTGCGAAGAAATTTGGCTATGAAGGTAAAAACCTAAACCGTTTTTATACCAGATGTCCGGAATGTTTATCTTGCAAATTACTGGTAAGGGCGGAGGACAGGCTCTGTCTATGACAAGTCAAGGCCGCCATGTCCGCGCCTAACCCAGCGTGTGAAATCAGCTCCCTTGAATTGAAGGGAAACGGCATAGAGAAGGACCTCGCTTAAATGTCAGTAGACTGTGGACCGTGTCATATGGGGTCCTATCCTGGCATACACTTGCAGGTTGTAGTATAAATAACGCTGCCAACAACGATTACTCCCGACGACCTCACACCTTAACTCAAAATCCGTTATTTTATGAAACTTACGTTCGCTTATTGTTTAATTGCTACTCTCATTTTCGTTGTCGTAAAATAGCGTAGGATAAGACTTTCGGCATAAACCCAGGCAATTTCTGTATTTTCTTCTATTTTGTCAGCTTACTGTCTGGCGCGCTGCCCCACCCACAAAATTCCCTTTACCATAAATCACGTAAGGCAGGATTCACAGTCAGTTAAGTGGGGTCCTTCTCTGTGCCGTTGCCAGTTGAAGTTAGCCCTTAGATTTTAAATTCCAAGTCTTTGATTTCATGTAGACAAAAACTGTTTCCACGTTGGTTACAACCTGTAGCAATGGAATATCCAGCAAGTGATCACCTGTTCGTCAGATGGCGGAAGAGATTGACACCCACAGAGGCCCCCACTTCATCATCCTTTCCTATGTTTATAGCCTGCGTTAACTAGGAGGCATCCCAACGTTCAATAACTGTCGCCCCCCCCCCCCGTTTCACATCAATCTCCTAATGGGGACCTGTGGGATTAAGTGATTGTTGATCAGACGTAAGTGGTGGAAGATCCGGCTATTTACTTCGACAGAAAAATCTCGGCTGTCGAGAAGCCAGATACTTGGAAGTACGCCGTGTAGGCTGCGAAAACCAGCTAGACACCTAAGTTTGCCTCTTTTGCAGTTATGCCTCTACCCCACGATGTTCATTCGAATAATCCTGTGTGATTCACTATCACTTTCGGAAGGTGATCTGATGTGTAAAGCTAGTGCTTTCCCGTAGATTTTTCTTATTCGAGAGTATAGTATAGCTTATGAGTCTTTCTTGGTGGGTTGATGAATTGCTGAACGAATTAGCTCGTGTTTTTCAACACCGTTTTACTCGTAAGCTTCCAAGAATATAAAATCAAGAAACCTTATCATGTTGCCTTAAACTTGTCGGGATAGATTTTGGTCGGAATCGCCTATCTTAGTCATAACCTCCGCAAGTTGATTGGCCATCAGCTATGAATGACAATTTGCACTCCGCATTCCAAATCCATCCCGCGCCCCAGTGTTCCTTCCTTCTTGCCATTCTGCACCTGGTCCATGTTTTTTTAACAGAAGTAAATTTCCGATCGCGGCTAAATCGGTTTAGTTTGACAATAACCTATCCATATTCATTTGATTGTAGCATCCACTTTTTCGGACAAGGAAGTCTTGACAGATCCGTTGGTTCGGTCTGGTTGGCGATAACGGTTTTAACTCCTACACAGGTGATCCCGATATTCACTTGCGTCTACTATCCAATGCAGGCAATATTGGTAAACGCAGATACATGACGTTTTATGGACGGCCATTTCACGGTATTGAAACAAAACGTTATTTTCTACCGAATAAATTAAATAATGAATATTGTTATGCCTGGTTTCCATACAATATAATTGAACTTTTAAGGGCATCGAAAATCAGCGCGAAAATTGCATGCTACTTAAGTAGTCATTTTTGGCGAGTATAGTTCGAAGGAAGGAACCCTGAGGTAACTGTATCATTATAGAATTATGCCGGACGGTGATTAATTTTACAACCATAATTAATATTTTCGAAATTAGAATGCATTTCGAAATTTCGGCCGACACTTCATGAGTTAGCCCACTTACCGTACATTCCTGGAAGGACTCCCATTTCCCGCCTAAACGTACTCCTAACTCTAACCCCAATCTGCCTACAATTCAGTGCAAGTTCGTCTATATTTCGGGAGCACGTACTCCCGTGCTGTGAATAAGCTTACACTCTTGTTCAGCAAAATCGACCTCTATAAATGAGACGCAACCCAATGTTCGCAGTACCTCAACGTAATAGGTAACTAGTCCCACATTTGTAACGTGGTTTCCGTTCTCTTAGTTCATTTGCAGTCTCAGTGAATCCTGCCGTCTGTACCCTTATGAAATTTGGCTAGACGTTTGAGTAACAAGCAAGTATCCTCTGGATCCACTCAGCCTAGGTCTAAGGTATGACTGACGAATGCCAGTGACTAACCCAGGTCTTGTAGAATCCCGTGCTCGACACATTGTAAGCGCTTTCAGAACCTCTAGATTGCAAGCCGGGGACATGTACAGCGAACGGAAATGAGCGATTTCAGAGCAGCCAAGCTCTTCCTAGGGTGAAATTCAATAAAAGCATGTCTGTTGTGTGTATAAAGCCCACAATTCTGTCGTAGTTGACTGACATATTAGGTGGCATTCTGGTCATAGAAGGAGTTGGTAGTTCAATGTCTCCTAACAGTACCACGTACATTAAAAGCCATCCTATCTTTATTCTGAAGTGTCAGTAAGTGGGACTGACTTCCAATTGCCAACCACCCGTCATCTTATGTCTACTGAGAGCGAGCGTTTTAAACATCGCTTAAAAGGGCTAACTCGTGTGATTAGAACTAACTGAGTTGCGTTTGCTCGTATGTTAACGCCCGTGTTCCGCTTGCTTGGCATTATGTAATTATGGCAATCAAAGCCTCCAGGTAGGATAAGTGGCCAGCGAAACCACATGCAGGACAAATTACCATATCAACCCAGTATTTCTGTTCATGGTGAACAGAGTCTTCGTGCACCTTTAACTTGTTGTATTTACCTTCCCTAATTCTTTTGAACATTTTCATCACACAGCAATTAACAAAAATTTTCAATACTTGACCTGTTAGCTGCACTTTGGGAAGCAAGAGGGTTTAGGCTTCCTACACTGACGATGAAACGGGTACTTCTTAAAGCTTCAGGGGGTAGAGCTGGAGAGGGGAGACTTACGCTGATTCTCAACTCTTCTCAGCTGAAGGTCATAGATCCCAGTCACATGGTGTTGGTCATTTTGCCGCAGGAAACTGCCAATCAGCGTGCGCAGCGACCTAACCAATGAAATCGTACGCAGGTGCGTCAGCCGGAAGCTAGCCCAAAAGGACAAAACAACGAGCTCACCAACCATGTCACACGCCTAAATGAGGGCACATCAAAGACAGCCGCGTGCATTGAGACACAACACAGGGATATCCACAACGTCAAATATCCCTTTATCATCTGCATGATTCTTAACAGACAAAGTTGATGACGAAGCAAAGATGCGGGCAAAAGGACAACGTTAAGTAAGTCGGAACGGGCAGACAGGACCATAGAACGATCATGCTGTTGACTTGGTGCAAACCTGGGAACCGTAAATTTGGAAGAGCGGGGGAAAATTATCATTGGGAGATCCTTCGTGAGGCAGGTGGGTCTAATGGCTCCCTCTAGTTCCACATAGCAGGACATGGTGATGTAGACCCTTTGACCCTTGGGTGTTGCACGATTGAGGAGGTAGGATCCGTGCAGCGAACTGTCCCAGGCTGCCTCGAACCGGAAGAACGTCCTTAATAAATAGTTAAAAACATTACCAGTATGATTTATTACAGTGTGAATAATAATTAAATGTCAATAGTAGTGAAAATGCGATTCCCAGGTGGCAAAAGAAGAAGAGACGTCTCGATCCCTAAGCAGGAGATATCGGCCGTTGTCTACCGACTTCAATGCAGCTGCGGAAGGTGCCACTGCATTGGGGAAACCGGCCGACAGATGCAAACGCGAATGCACGAGCATAAGTTGGCCGCGCGAATGTTGGACCCGAAGTCAGAGGTAGCAACCCATGCCGCGTCAATGGGACACATCCTCAACTTTGACGCCGTTGAGACTGTGGGCAGGGGCGATGATCATACATCAAGGCAAGTGCAAGAAGCCTGGGTGTCCGCCGAGTGCTCTGTCAACCTCCACATTAATTTGCCTCCCCCTATCTGACTTTACGAACTTTCTTAACGGGGGACAGTCACGGCGCGGGACAATCTGGGCCGTCAGTCATCTCAGCGGCCGACGGGGGCGATTCAGGTCGAGGTGACGTGCGGGTTGGATGCAGCCACACAGGCGGCATTGGCGGGTCACACGGTGAACAAAGTGCGTCATATAAGGGGAGCTGTGCCCAGGACTTTCCAGCCTCTGAAGATGGGTAGACGAATCAACTACTCGATACATCGGACCTCCAATAAACACCTCGCGGTGAACGCCTCTTCTTCTTTTAATAATTAAATGATTGAGAGATCGAGTCGCTGCCCCCGCGGTCGACCCCAGAGGGCTCAAACATCTGCTTCACTTATGCAGTTTATTATAGTGAAAATAATAACTTAGTGATTGTAAGATCGAGCTCAATCGTATGAGCCACACTTGCCGTCTTCTGCATTTTAGACTCCCACCTGCTTGGCCTGCATCTCGCCCAATCATTCTAGTTCTTTTTGAACTCAGGGAACATGATACGATGGTCCACCCAGGGGCTTTAGAAGTTTACCCAATTTACCTGCAACTATGATTTTATAATTATTTTGATGGTAATAATGTTTTAAGCGTGCGCGACGAACCCCATTCGAAGTTTACTAAACATATGACAGTCGCTACGAAGATAAACGTCAACCGAGCATTTCGAGTCATCAGTACAATGCCAGCGGGATACTCCAAGTTCTTACGCCAGCAGTTGTCCTGCGCTCGCAGAAAGCGTTCATGCAAGTCATCAAACTACCCTGGGCCAGGGAGAGCCCGGCACACTCGTTCCTGCATCTTACCACTTCACGCTACAAAACTTAAGCACAGTTCACCATCAGATTCCTACAACTTCTCCCATCCCCCTTCCTCCACCCTAAGCACCTCACAGTACCGACCCGTCAGGACCCGTTCAACCACCCCCCCCCCTTTATAACTACCGTTCATTGGTTATGTTCCCGATGTGTTTGCGACTTTAATGTCATCATTATGCTATAATTATGCGCAACCAACTTCATTCGAAGATTTCCAAACGTGTGATTATCTCCAACTCAACACTGAAAGGCCTGGCAGCGCCGCCCATCATCGGTAGCTGAGGCAGGCAGGCCGAACGAAGATTTCACAGCCACACAGTTATGTTGCTCTCCAAGTCTAGCTTCAGAAGCCGCCATCAAGAACACGGAAAGGCGGTTTGTTTGTCTCAAGCTACCTCACTCACAATTCCGCCCACGGCAATGGTCGCTTGTGTTCGAGTTGGATTACAGGGTGGGGAGGGATGTTTGCGCAATCAACCTCACTCTCCTCTCCCCTCCCATAAGTGTCGTGTTCAAACAGTTTCTAGAGGTGATTTGACACATTAAAAGGATATGAACGACTACGTCTCCACCCTGCCCCGATCAGGGCTCGGACTTTAAGGGTTTAGTTTGTTTTGCTTTCCGTTGCTGTATGTTTCATATATTTATTGCCTTCATCTTTGACGCTAAGTGATGTGCGTTAATTATAGCACCCCGAGGAATTAGAATAGGTCCAAACACACGCTGTTTTTGCAAAGCAAAAAGTTCTCTTCACATAGGCATTGCCAAAATGTGGGTCAGAACGAGAGGGTAGCAAGTCCTCCTGTTTCAGGAGACGCCAACATTATAACACAATAAACCCGATGAGATGAAGTAGGGCTTTGCAGGAAGTGGAGAATATGGCGCGCTCTTAGAGGCAAAAAAAATCAATGTTTGTATCATGGCGCAGCAACGCATAATAAAACCTTGCTGCGGAATCGAATAAGTTCGGTCGACATTTACCAAGGAAGACTTCGAACACGTCCATCTCGGCGCTGATTAGCTAGCTCTACAGAAATACCTGTTTTTTAGTTCATATACAAATCCTTCTGCTGTTTTAACGTGTATAAGAAGAAAATTTGGACCTCACAGACCACAGAGGATAATTGCAAATGAATATTTTGATTTGATTACTGTTATGGTGGTAATATGTGGTTTGGTAGCCCCACCTGATGGACACAATACTGTTGGAGTCGGTGTTCAGGGTTACTGTTGGGGGGTAAGGGTTAGGGTCTATGGTTAGGGCTTAGGGTTAGGGGTTGTGGTTAAAGGTTAGGGTCAGGGGTTGGGGTTGGGGTTTATGATTAGGGGCTATAGTTAAGAGTTAGGGTTATGGGTTAGCGTAACTATTTCTCAACCATTGAAAGTACAACCACGCACTTCTAATAGTCGCGTGTGCGTTATCGGCTCCACCTGTAAAAACCCCTATTACTACCAGTGTCGTATTAGAGGTGACTTGGGTTTGCTTACTTACTTTGCACTCCGGAAGATCGGGCTATATGAAAGCAAATACATTTTGGTCGTAATAAGCAGCGGTAAGAGTTATTTGCTTTAGGCCGATAGTCCAATTTTTATGACAGGATAAACCATTTATTGAACAAAAATTATACAATCTTATGTCAACTGGAACATAACACATGGCCGGAGAAGTCGTTCCAGGGCCATTTCTGACGCTCTGTGGTTCCGTATCGTGGCGAAATTTGTGGTCTTGATAAACCACCAGGCAGAGATTGCACTCTAACTAAATTTGTTTATGCTGACAGTGGACTCGGTGAGAGGATGGGGGGAGGCGATGAAATTGGACTGGCGAAATTTACCTGTCATCTCCAGCCTGCGGTATATATCTGGCCGAGAGGAGGGAAAGAGAGAGGATTTGTGTCTGGGCGTCACTGAGCAGGAATTCAGGTGTGTCCCTTGCCCGACCCACTACGACCTCGCGAACATCCGTGAAGATGGCAGGAGGCGCCAGGAGGCCGTCTTCGCCTCCGCTGACCTCTGGATGCTGGACTATGGTCACGGCGATACGCCGCTGGAGTCCCTGGTGAAGCAGGAATGCGCCCTGACCGGATGTCTCCTCCGAACGCAAAACGGGCACAGGGACGTACCTGGAGGGAGGGGCGGGTGGGGGGACAGGGGTAGTCGCACGTTAAATTCACCATTACGCGACAGAACAAGATGGCCTTACTACTGCCATCTCATAAGTCCCAAATCAGGGAATACTTTTGGGAGTGCCAAATACAGTAGGTGGGCTAACTCATGAAATGTCAACTGAAATTCCGAAATGTGTTTTTGTTTCGAAAAGATTAATTAAGTAGGGTTGTAAAACTAGTCAGCCTGCAAAATAATTCTATAGTAGCTCAGTTACCTCATGATGCCGGCTTTCAAAAGAACTTCCTTCCTGCTAAATGCACAAACTACACTCTGCAAAAAATGACTACTTAAGTGGCATACATTTTTCTCATTGATTTTCGATGTCCTTAAAGATTCAGTTATATTTCATGGAAAACATGTTTACAAATATTCGTTCTCCCGCTCCTTCGGTAGAAAGTTACGTTCTCTTCCAATTTTATACTCGAAGGAAGGATATTATTCGGTCTTCAAAAAGTTTTCTAATTTCCGAATACTTTTGAACCCGCTCTGTCGTCAAACATGCATTTAGGGTTTCTAAACTACTAGAAATGTATTTTCCGCATAAGGAAAACCACACATTTCTCTACGGTATTAAGAGGAGACCATATGTGGTTTATAAAATTTACCATTGAATTTGATCCATATTGTTAACTTTCAAGCTACATAGGTAAATGCAGAGACATGACGTTTTATGTACAGCCATTTCGCGGTATTTAAAAGTCTCACGATTAGAAACTTTTTTAAAACCGAATTATGTCCTTCCTTCGACTAAAAACTTTATAGAAGACGTATTGTTTTATCGAATGAGCGGGAAAATGAATATTTTTATGTGTGTTTTCCATGAAATATAATTGGATATTCAGAGGCGTCGAAAATCAAAGAGAAAATGTATGCTACATAAGTAGTCGTTTTTTGCAGAGTAAAGTTTCTGCATGCAGCTGGAGGGAAGTTCGTTCAAAAGCCCGCATCCTAAGGTAACTGAATTATTATATAATTATACTGCAGGCTGATTACTTTTACAAGCCTGTTTAATTGATCTTCTCGACACGAAAACGAATTTTGGAATTTCAGTTGACATTTCATGAGTTAGCCCACCTACTGTAGGATAGGTCGCACGATATGCCGCTCAGCCAATCCGTGGACGCGCAAGCCTTTATGCAGTGATTGATCGATCTCATAACATGCAAACGGGAATGCTGAAATCAGTTTCCGGTAAGATGTAGCTCCACCTGATGGATATAATACTGTCGAGGTTGGACTTGGGGCTTAGAGTTAGGTGCTAGGGCAACTATTACTCAACCACTCAAAGTACAAACGCGCATTCGCAGTAGCTTTCCTTTTGCATGCAACTACTTGACCTCGTCGCCTGTGCATTCTGGGCCCCGCCTGTAAAAACCCCTATTACCGACGGTCCCGTATTGTAGGTGGCTGGGATTTGTTTACTTCTAGTGCGGCTAAATTATCACATCTACCTGAAGGAATACTTGAGCTGCGTTATCTTAATGGACATCGTGTAGTCTGAACCCAGGATAATTCAGTCACGGCAGAACACCAAACTTTAAATTAATTTAGACTCAGCCGCGTGCGGAAATTGCACTCGGTAAAGATGGCTACCTAAGTTGTACGCATTTATTCCGCCGATTTTATCCAACCACATAAATTCGGATGCATTTTATTTTCAAAAATGGTTCACATGTGTAATTATTAACCGTACTGACAATAGAGGTACAAGCGGGAAGCCCAGACACGCGTGATCCGCTGATCATGTGCTTCTGCCTGACGCAGCTACGAGGGGTCCAGCTCATTAGTGCGTCCCCAGCACATCAGTTTTCGCGGAAATTAAACAAGGCAAGGTGGAACTGGGGTTCATATAACAGAAAACACACGTGGAAGGCTGGGGGACCCAGTGATGCGCCGAACCCCCTTGCAGCTGCGTCAGGTAGGGGTTCACCAGTGGGTCCTCCAGCCTCCCACGTGTGTTTTCTGATATAGGAACCGCTGTCCCAACTTTATTTGTTTAATTTCCGAGGAAATTAATGCGCTGGGGACCCACTGATGAGCCGAGCCCCTCAAAGCTCCGTCAGGCAGCTGCACCAGATCGGTGAAACCCGCGTGTCTGGGCTTTTCGCTTCTACCTGAGTTGTCATTTCCATAAATATTCATATAATTCTATAATGCTGACTGACTGTTGGCGGTTTGTTCATATTGCGCGGTTATTCAGCTGTAGCCGATGAATTTCAGCCCAAATATTCATATCACATTTCAAGTCATGCCTAAAAATATCTGCTTCGAAAGATTGACTCCAAGTTTGCGCATCAATTTCCTTGGAAATTGAACAAGACAAAGCGCTGGAATGTGTCTTCTTTTGCACGCTTATTAGTAATTCACAATTTATTCGAATCTTCTATTTGAAGAAGGGATATCCTTCGAATTTAAAAAAGTTTTTGTGAATCATTTTGGGCTTTGAAAGGTTCATTCAGATGTCATACATATGTCCATTTAAAATGCTGCTTATGAAGTTTACAACATAAGTCAAAACTTTTTGATTATTTCCATGATATCTTTCTAATGACATGAACGTAGGTGTGATTCTCTCTACATGGAAGGTGTACAACTTTTAAAACTGTAACCTTCAACGTAAATGCGGCTGTAGATTTGACTCAAAAAACCTTTCTAAACCATATTATGTCCCCCTTTTGGTAGGCAATATGAATAAGATATGGTTTGCTACCAAATACGCAAAAGAGAACCCACTTTAACGCAGTTTTCCCGTAAAACAGACAGAAGCCTTCTACTCAACTGCCATTTTTACGAGGGCGATATTTGCTAAGGACCAGGTAGAAGTGCATTTAAAAGTCAGCATCCCGCTGCTTATGACTTGGCTTGGGTTTTTGCTGCATGATTTTTACTCCGACAACCACACTTGAGTAGTCCTATTTAATCGAAGACGTATTTTAGAATTTCAGTTAACATTTCGTGATATTGATCATAGACTGCAGGTACACCTAATCCTAATGAGATGACAATGTCTATCGACGCTCGACTTATTCTGTAAGCTGAGCTTATTTGAGTGCACCCATATTTATAAATCATTATACTTCACTGCTGCCGACGCCTCTCAAATCCACTTCCTGTTCGACATACAGGTTGAGCTACATCGGCAAACTTTGGCTTCATTCGTTGTCAAAAAACAAACAATTCGCGACGGCACGGCAGCAGGCAAATTTTCGCTTCTGAAAGGTGCCTATTTTACTGGTCACAGTAGTTGAGCCAGTCTGAAACTAGCACTTATAAGGATACAATGGGAAAGATGCAACAGAAGCCGTTGACTGTGGAAGGAATAGCTCGCCCCTCCGATCCTTCTCAGACAACATACTGAGAAAGTAGACAGATCGATCTTCAGTGCATCAGGTATGATCTGAAAACGAACGACCGTGTCGGATCATAAGGGGTTTGAGGGGGATGGCTCATCGGGCCCTGAGCGCAATATTAGAGTCTTCGGGAATGTTTACTTCCCTCTACATTCCCAACTTTCGTTACCGCCATCTCCTTACCGGTTAACGAAGGTGATGCCGCCGATTTCTGCCATCTTCCGGACTAGTCGACTGTTGAAGGCAGGCGGTCATCTCCTACACATATCATGATAGCCCGAATAACGTAAAAGTCCGTGCTCTATCGTGCCCCAGATGTGACGGTGTATACGTCGGAAATGTTTCCGGCTGCGGAAGACACGCATGTACGAGTACTACCAGTTTTATCGGGTGGTTAGGCAATAGAATAAACTGTTCGCTATAGCCTATGCTTATCGTTGCACAGCCTTGCATATTTAGTCTGAATGATTCGACTTCATTTCTAACAACTTGTGAAAAAGCAGCCCCTGGGAAAACTAAACGTCCTTCAAGAGAAAAAATGATGCAATGTGCACAAGGCCGTCTACGCTCTACCTGGGATAAAGGTACTTGAATGGACGTCGGGTAAAGGGATGCCCAACTTCGGTGACTTCCTACGCCACTTCTTCCCCTAATGTTCTATTATGTAGCTCTTTGGATAGCATGCCTTCAAATTGCGGAACAGATATTTCTCTATTTGCAGTTAAAATACTTCTCCTGTGAAATTTTGCTAAGCTGAGATAGTTATTTTTTGAAATAATAGACCAGAGTCAGTCAATAATTTACTGCCTGATTCTCCATTTAGACACTGCTATTGAATTAGACAGGCACTGGATATTTTCCGCATTATTGTTTGCACTGTTTGATTAATGTGGAAATACGCAGTCCGTGGGATACTTTATTACAAAATCCTTCCTAAAATAGTTTTCACTGGTTCAGCGGCCAGAATTCACAGCCTCCTACGCATTAAAACAGCTACTATGTTTCATTATTCAAGACGAAATTGGCCAAGTTCGCATACGGAAAGCACACTCGGAGTCTTCGCATTCCTGGCATTTGTGCTTCGAGTGAGAAAAAAATAATGCATTTTGGCCCTGCTCCTCTGTTGGCTGGTTAGAGAAAGGCAAACTTACTCGCCCGCATCACTGAGTTCGAGGATTTCAAACCACACCAGGAGGTCGGACTGATGGAGTAGAATGCCACTAAAAAGAGCAAAAGAAAATTTCTAAACCAACAGTTTTTTCTTTTTACAGCACGTTGTAGGGGAGATTGTCCCAATTGAATTAAAGCGATTTCAAATCCACTGCATTCTGGTTGGTTTACTAACCACTCATAATGGGACTGCCGGTGGGAACAATTCATACTGTGTTTTGTGTAACCAGAGGGCCTCAAAATGTACAGTAGACGTGCTAACTCGTGAAATTCTAACCGACATTCTGAAATGCGTTCCCGAACCTAAAAGGTTATTTAATTAGGGTTGTAATACTAATCACCTTGCAGCATAATCCTAAGATATTTCAGTTACCTTAGAATGCCAACTTTTGAACGAATTTGTTTTCTGCGGCGTTTGAAAACAACAATCTGTTGAAAAGGACTACTTAATTAACGTGCATTTTTATCATTGATGCTCGGTGCACTTATAAATTTAGATATATTTCATAGAAAACATGCACAAAAATATTCATACTTTTGCGTATTTGGCAGAAAATTATGTCTTCTTCAAATTTTGTGCTTAAGGGATGAGTATCATTTGGTTTCAAATGTGCTTCGTGTCCTTGAATTTACTAATATTGCTTGCGAAATCTCCAATATGGCTCAAATGCACTGTTACATTTTACGAACTACATATGGTCTCTTATTGATAGCATAGAGAAGTCTTTAATTTACCGTACACGAAGAACATACAGCTTGTAGTTTGGAAACCCTATACGCAAGTCGGATTCAAAAATGTTGGGGAATCGGAAAAGTTTATTTAAAACCGAATTATACACTTCCATCAAGTATAAAATTTTAAGAAGACATACGTTTATACCAAAGGGGTAAAATAATATTTTTATGTATGAATGTATAAGGACATCGAAAATCAATAAATAAATACATGCTATATAATTAGTTATTTTTGCAGAGTGTAGATTATGCAGGCTGCTGGAAAGAAGTTTAATCAAAAACCGATATCCCGAAGTAGCTGGAATATCTAGGAATTACGCTGTTCAATAGTAAATATTAAAATCCTACTTAAGTAACCTTTCCAAGTCGAACAAGCATTTTAAAGTCTCAGCTAACATTACGTGAGTTAGCACACCTACTGTATGTTATTTCCCCTGAGCCCAAGTTTTAGGGGAAAATTGGGGGCTGTGCCACATAAATTTCTGGAGTTTGCCGCGGTAGAACAATTAGCAACACTGTTTGAATTCAAGCTGTCGTCTACAACTTTTGAACGCTAAATTTTGTTGGCCTGGTTTGAGGAGGCGTTGTTGAGTTGAACGATTTTTGCACTCAACCGTCGATGGACAAACGTCCATGCGTCGAAATATCAGTGCTTGCTTCCCCAATCGCATGTGAATGCTAATCCTAACCCCCCCCCCCCAGTGCTGGGAGATTAGCGTTTGGGTTAGAGTTAATGAGTGTGTTATATTTAGTAATATCCTTTGGGATAGGGCAAGAGAATAGGCATCTAACCTGGGATACGAAGAAAGATTATTCATGTCCCTCTGTGATGTTACAAAAATAGAGCGTGTGTAGACCCACTGGGCACTTTGTTTTTAGAGCAGGAAAACTATGATAAGCGTGAGCAAACTACATGTTCCAGCAGCAAATACGATAAAATGGACGTCGTAGACTTGGCGACAGAGCAAAAAGGAAGAAACTGCAATTACTTGAGCTAAGAGCTTATTCCCTTGAGGTTTATTATCTACTCTCAAGCACATCATCAGTGACACCAACAAGCAGACGTGGCGGATGTAAACGGGGCGTGATGTTTAAACGGTACAGGTTCTGCGCAACCATATTGGGCTGATGAATGTCGTCTTGATTTAGCGTTCCAGCCTTCATCTCAACCACTTTCTGGAGCTCGTCTCTTCGGAGGAAATGACGAACAGTCTTCCACAGTCCATCATCCAGACTAAAAGTGAATTTCTTTCAGCCGTTGTCTTCTTATAGATTGGTGTTGACAACAACTGAAACATCTTTGAAGAAGAAGAAGAAGAATCGAGCACCGGAACAATTCGTTTATGATCCTGAGCTTTCAGACTCGTACAGGAGTCCATCGTCAGAGGAAGTGGCAGAAACAGGACAAGCGGCAGTTATAAGGCACGTAGACCCAATCATCGATCGACGTCGCACGACTGGAGGTGACTACGAAGGGCTCTGTACGCCGGCGCCAGATCGATAAATCGATTGACCGAGTTCTCATCCGAGGCCCAGGCTTCAATCAATTCTCGGCCTGTTTTGTTTCCGGCGCGGGCGACTATTTTGGTGGCTGCGAAGTCAAACTCGTGACCCATTTCGTAGGTGTGGGCAGCCACTTGTGACAATGCGTCGCCTCGCCGCACAGCCAGCTTATGTTCATGTCTGCGCGATCCGAGCATGCGTCCAGTCCGTCCTGTGTAATTTTGACACGGAATGCGATACACTACTCCAGATTGCTCTTCAGGTTTTAACCGGTCTTTGATCTTCATGACCCTGTTGCGCATGGTGGCTTTGGGGCGGTGTGCGATTCCAACCCCTAGCTCCGCAGCAATGCGCTCGGTCGCTTCTGAAACACCCTTGATGTATGGCAGAGCATGCCATATCGTCGGTGGCGTTGATGTTTGAGTTCTCTGGTGGCGACCGCGTAGGCAGCGACTTATGAATGCCCTCGGATAGCCATTTTGCACAAACTGGTCGCGGAGATAACGGGCCCTTTTTTTGTGGTGGGCCCACATATCCAATGCTCCCATGCTAAATAGTCCTAATATCGCCGAATTTTAGTGTGACCAAACCGAAAATGCGCATGCTTAAAGGTTCATACTCGATGTTTCCAAATCTCGCTTCCAGACAAAGCCGACGTCACAACAAATATTTTTTTCAAAAATTCCTCATCTCTTCTGTTGTGTCCCGCCCGCAAACCAGGTTCAGACATCATTTTCCGCCCATATTAACAACGAGCGTGAGCTAACGATTGGTAAATTTCGGACTCAGACAAATGAAACGCCTCAGTTGAAAGGCATGAAAATAAATAACTGCCTACTCTGCCTTTCTGTTTGTGTAGTCCGCGTGTCGAGATGGCACGGGGGGCGAAATTAGCAGTGTCGGTGGTAGGCAACGCCGCAGCGAGTAGCTGGAGGCCCTAAAATAAGTAAAGTAAACATGTCTACTTAGCATTTGCAAGTAGGACAATTTTATCTTATGTTACCAAAGTCAAATTGGAATTGGGGCTTACGTAATTGAGGTGGAATGCCCAACGTTGAGGTTCTTGTGACATTGCGCGTGGCCGAAGACCTCAAAAGCCAGGGTTCGTCGCATGATGTAGTCGATGAAGGCGAAGGTCACCGGGACGGTAAACTAAAAGTCAGCGAAGCGTCTTGAAAAACACAGGTACTGGCCAAAACCTCATACGCGCGTGTCTCGTGGAAGGTTTGCCAATGCATGAGACAGCTGCGAGGAGTTTGGATCACCACCGCTCCCGCCCCCTCCCAAGCGTCCCCATGTTCAATTTCGTGCATATAATCCAGTTTAGATGTTATCTTCTTCAATTTCAGAGGAAATCGATGCGCATCATGGATTTCAGTTCGACTACGTACGCATGAGCTTTAGAACCTGACCTAACGAAAGTTTTTAAAACCAAATTATACTCTTCTTTTGAGTATGAAATTGGAAGAAGACGTGATTTTCTACCGAATAAGTAAAAGAATGAATATTTTTATGCATGTTTTCCTTGAAATATAATTGAATTTTCAAGGGCATCGAAAATCAATGAGAAATTTGCCTTCCAATTAAGTAGTTATTTTTTGCAGAGTATAGATGTTTTATGCAGCCGAAAATAAGTTCTTTCGAAAGCCGACACCCTGTGATAACTGGATCATTATAGATTTATGCTGCATCATGATTAGTTTTACAACACTACTTAATTTATCTTTTCGAAACGAGAACGCATTTCGAAATTGTGGTTGACATTTCATGAGTTAGCACATCTACTGTACACATGAGCTTTAGAACCTGGTCTAACGAGCCTTGTTTTGAGGGATCTGTTTGAAGTCCGCGCAGTGATTTCGTCTAACATAAACAGAGCAATCCGCCTTACGGAAGCTCTGTTTTCAGAGGCACCCGTATGTGTGTTAGGTCCGCGAAAACCTGCCAATCTTATATGTTCAGCGAATATTTTCATGTTACAATTGAAAAGTTGATTTGGCAAACACATGTTTTCGGTGACTCGTCATTAGGCCAAAACAGTTACATAGAAGTTGAAATTGTGCGAAGTTACAGGGCTTATAAGTGATTCGGGGACGAATTTGCGCAGCGAATTTACGTGTATGTTTCAAGAATTCTTCCTACGCTTGGGAGGTAAAGAACGACTCCCGTTGCAGGCCACGTCGATGTGCATTAGCTCATTCACTTGTCCTGTGGTGCGGGATACAGTGGCCGTGCATCGAGGCGCTTGGAATAGAGAGTACGTGAACACATAGCGGCCTGGCTAGACAGTAGTTAAAAAAATCGATTTCGAGTTCTATTCTCGCACATCTTGTCTATACGAATCAACGATTGGATCCCAAAGAAGCATTTTAGGTTGTCTACCGGACACCAGCAAGCTTCTCCAGAGGCCCACGCCAACGGGCGCTAGCTACAGCCGAGGCAGTTGCTATACGGCTAGCCAATCCAGTGCTATGTAGTCGGAAGACGTTGACACCGGCGCTCTGTTTCCCGTAGTTAACGCCGACCCCAACGTTGCCCAACCTCCTGATGGCAGTGTGTACACAACGTACCGACGTACAAACATTACTCACATTCTATGTTCCCCCTCGCCCCCTTGACCCAATGACCACGACACGCCGAACACGCCATAGCGCGTCTCGCCATGCGAGTGGCGTGGGAACCACGAGTGTTAATAGCCCCTGAATCACTTATAAACCCTGTACCTTCGCATAATTTCAACTTCTATGTAACTGTTTTGACCTGATGACGAGTTACCGAAAACACGTGTTTTCCAAATTGACTTTTCAATCTTATATGTATTTGACGTTTCTCGTGTTCGATCGCGCTTAGATCGATGCCTCGGCTCTGTCCATTGTAAGTATGGAAAGTCCCCCTCTGCCATCGTATAAACCCTGTCGCCCCTGGCTCAATGGTTAGGGCTTTGGACTTTGCCACCCAAACAGGCCACGTTGCAGATGTGCTGGACCAAAACGTGGGCCATATCGGACTCTGAACTTAATCCAGATACCACCAGCCGAGCAATATTCCCAAACCATTTTTCCTTGAGAGCTGACGGATATCCTCAAAGGCCGTCGATGTTCTCGGTGGAGACAGTTAAGACTTAAAGTACCCTTTCTGTTCTGTTTTAACATCAGCCAAACGGACCCTGATCAGATGGTCTGAGAATGGTGAGTGAGGTAGTTGCAGTGAAAGTCACCATCGCGCTCTCAACAGCCATAGGACGGAAATACCGGCCACTGGCTCTATAACGATGTGACGTAGGCAGACTACATTATCCTACCTTGCCAATAGAAGCAAAGAAACGAGTCCAAGGAAGCAGTCTTGAAGAAGGAGACACGAACGCTGGGACAAGAGCTTTATTAGCCTGACGTTCCGGATTCCCGCTCGAATCCATCCTCAGAGACAACAGCAGATACGGGTGATTCACGCGCAAGTGGCTGCAGTATTTAGAGGATGCAGTTGCCATGCTACCGCATACCTATGAACATTCACGGCTCCCCCACCCCTTCATCCGGGATCGTGGCACTTGGTGTGCTAATTGTTTGATGGTCAAAATTCGCGTCGTTAATTGCTACAATCTCATCACGTGCGTTGACTACTTGTGTGATGATTGCTCGACCATCTGATCCACCGAGCCTGGAGTTGGGAGAAGTGTTCACTTGTGCTCTCCCCGCGTGGCTAATTACTCCGTCTAGGCGAAGTCTCGGCACCGAATATGGGAAGGGAACATCATTGTACTTGTTAATGGACTGGGAGCCAGTAAACCATGATTCAAGTAGCTCGCGGCTCACGCGGTTCTCCTCTCTTGCGAGAATTTCGGCCTCATCGAGTTTGAATGTGTGGCCGGATCTCGTCGAATGAGCCGCAACTTGAGAGCTGGCGTCATTTCTCCGCACTGCTGCAGCGTGCTCGGCCATTCGTTTTCGGGGCTGCCTTCCGGTTTCCCCGACGCAACTGCACCAGATCCGATAAACGGCTCCAGACGTTTCTTGCCGGGGCAGTGGCTTTTTCGGTTTCATTACCTGATGACTGATGGTTGCCTCCGGTCTGTGTGCCACTCCAACCACAATTGATGCGAGAAGGCGGTCGACAGGTTCCGAAAAGTTTTTGACATAAGGATGCGCTCGCGAAAATTTGATGTCCATGCGGTTAGGCCTTTCGTCCCTTTTGCGTATGCACCGGTTGACAAAGTTGCATGAGTGGCCATTGGCTTTGCAGACCCGTCGGTGGTATTGTAGTTCGGCAATCTTGTCTTTCGGCTCACTGCAGTGTGTTTCGACACGCCGATAGAGCGTCCTAACACAACTGCGTTTGTGACTGATTGGATGGTTGCTGTTGAAGTTCGGTACTTGCATCTTATTTGTCGCTTTCCTGAAGACTTTAGGCTTTAGTCCACCACAATCTTTCCGGTATACGAGAACATCCAGGAAGGCCAGCTGGTTGTTCTCTTCCTCCTACATCGTAAATTTAATGTCCGGGAAGATCGCATTCAGATGTTCGTTGAATGTCATCAGTTGCTCCCGGTCGAAAACGTCAAACTAATAAAGCTCTTGTCCCTGCGATCATGTCTCCTTCTTCGAGACTTCTTCCTGGGACTCGTATCTTCGCTTCTATTGGCAGTAGCTTCACTGTTATCGGAGTAGGCATCCCTCCCTCTTGCGTTAAGTTGCACAATGAAGGCGGCAAATTGGTGTAAGGAAAATCACGGGTTAGGTTTTCATGAAAGGACAAATTTCCGGAAACTGCTTATCCTTAATGAAATCCCTGTTTGAATCGCGGCTTCTAGCCGCTTGTTTTAATGGGGAAAACGTACTTAAAACAGTAACTCACACACTGTACTTGACAGAACTCAATCCTGGAACTGGCCTGTTTGTTGGGAAGGGGTTCCGTGGAGTAGACTTCCGTCATTTTGTTTTCAAAGCTTTAACGAGAGAAAGATAAGAAGTACATCAGAAGGGAGTTCAGCAGGTCGATCAGCCTTTGACAAACGCCGTATCAAATGGAATTCAAACGCGGCAGACGTCGAAACACAGAAAAGACAATGGTTGTTTGAACAAGGACATCCTCATGGAATAGTCTTTATTTGATTGGCAGTTGAAGCACGCTTATAGTTTGAACAAGGTTGCGTACCCCTCGACCTCTGAACGATCTTCATATGGAGTGCCTTTTTAGCGCATTAAAAGTAAGCATGCAATGCAAATACGACTGTTTCTGCATGTTTAGGAACACCACGATATCTTTCCTAGAAGGATTCTATTACCGCCATTCCCGTAATACAGGTAGCCTTGCAGCGTTTTTGAGGCGGATGGGAAGTAATACATAAATCCGCGTACAGCTGTGAGGCAGCTCATTTGATGTCATTTTTCCGTGGTTCCGCTTGTCTCAGGCGTCGGAAGTTTGAGCAATATTTTCGGGTATGAATTTGGAAAAGTCATACATAGCAGAATTCGTTGGAACCAACAAAGTTCACGACGACCTATCAACTATAACCAACCGCTGCACAACAGGGATGACGATTAAGAAAGATACAGGGGTTTGAATGGCGGAATAGCATTAACAACGAAGAAAAGGGAGACTGGAATGGCCATTTCTGGTTTCTAAGCAGTCGTCAGCCAGCTATACGCAACCCCGAGGTGCGGGACATTTGTGGCCCTACCCGCGACCTCTTGGTTAGAAGCCCAACGCCTCTAACCAATGAGCCACGGGTTCATTGTCTTGCCGGTTAAGATCGGGAATATAAAAGGGTAAAGGGAAGCTCACAAATAGTTTTTACGGAACTCTGTACCATTGTACATTTCCGACCGCAACCACAGGACAACGTGCCCCTGCCCCTGACAAAGGGACGCTCGTCAATCGTTTTTACGGAACTCACTCATCCCGTTGTGCATTATGGCTCTGTACCATTATACATTTCCGACAGCAACCGACAGGACAACGTGCCCCTGGCTCCTAACTAACAGGCCGCGGGATCGATTGCTCTGAGGCCGCTGGTTGGGCTAGAGAGAGAGCCCTACGGCACAACGGGATGAACGAGTTCCGTAAAACTATCGCTGAGCGCCCCTCTACCATTTCTTGATGTGTCTACACCGGACGAAGGAGGCATTAAGGGGGGTCCGTAGGAAGAGTGGGCAAAACAAAAGCCTCGAAAACTGTAAGCTACTCGCGCACGTGACGAGTTCCCGCCTTTCGTAGTTGGTCTACTCTCGGGGCAGAACGCCTACTTCTGATGACTCATCTTATTCCAGGCGACTCAGCTATTCGAGTGTGTCTTCTCGCCCCGTCTTCGTTCTGACAACGGGACAATAACCGCTGATAAGTCAGGAAATACACAATAATACTCATTTTGTTGCTAATAAAGTGGTATGTCACTGTGTTGCAGCGAACGACGCATTGTCCTGCTGACGGCCGACTTTAAAATACTTCTGCTCATAACTACATTGACTGACCGATCTCATGAAATGTTAGCTAAGATTCTGAAAATCGTTTTCGATTAGGAAGGATTACCTAAGCGCGGTTGTAATACTTCATATCTTGCGGCAAAATCCTATAATATTTCGGACTGGGCAGAAGGCCGGCCTTTGAAAACACTGCTGTTCAATCTCCTGTAGAAAATGACTAATTAAGTAGCCTGTATTTTTCCAGTTGATTATCGATGGTCTTGCAAATTCAAATAGACTTTAGAGAAACCGCGAACAAAAGTATGCTTTCTTTCTGTCGCTTGATAGAGAATCTTTTCATCATCATATCTTATACTCGAAGAAGGAGTATAATTGGGTCTTGAAAAAGTTGCTAATTGTGAGATTTTTTAAGACCGTGCAATGCCCATTCATATAGCATCTTACCTGTCCATTTACTGCAGTGCCTCGTAAAATTCACAACAGTGTCCGCATCTATTGCACAGTTTCAAGAACCATATACGATACCTTTTTAAAGAAATATAAGAATATGTTCTTTTCCTTACGTGTACGCTAAGTCTACGACTGATCAGGCTCCAAATTATTCGGCACTTTAAAAATTTTTTTGAAACCTAATTATAAGCTTTCTTCTAGTACAAGATATAAAGACGAAATGATACTCTATCAAATGACTGAATGAAGGCATATTTTGTGCGTAGTTTCTATGAAATATATCTGAATTTGCAAGACAATCAAAAATCAATAGGAAAAATACGAGCTAATTAATCAGTCATTTTTTTTACCGAGTGCGGTTTCTACAGGAGATTGAAAAACTGTGTATTCAAAAGCCGACATCCCGCCAAGTCCGAAATATCATAGGATTATACTGCAAAGTAATCAGTGTTACAACGGCGCCTAAGTAATCCTTCCTGATCGAAAACACATTTCAGAATTTTAGCCAATATATCCTGAGATCGGACACTCACTGTATGTCTAACAACATGGAGTGATTTCTTTCTACCGCCAATCGTTCTGCCAATCGTACCTCCGTGGCTCTAGATGAAACTGCGCTCGACAATCACAGATAACCCTCCACCCAGATTCACCCTTATCACATAATAGAGACTTTTGATCTATGCGATGGGGCGTTCGCGGAGGTAAATGACGCCTCGTTTGATTGTTTTTCCAATTTTAGTCTAAAATTGTCATTTGCCCAATTCCGGGTGCCTACGCTTTCAAACGTCATTCTCCCACAGCTAAGTATGCACTCCAGCGCGAAAAAACGATTTATCTTAAGGCCTGTTGTTCTAGTACCATAACCAACGCAATCAGTGACAGAAGCACGTTCGAGAACTAACACCGTATTCAACAATGTCCGTACACCGCTCTCTAATCACGGAAAAAAACATTCAAGCATCACTGACCTTCAAGAGCGAAAAGTGTTGATTCAATTACTCTAGAAAAGCATAAGATGGTGCTAGACATTTGGCTTCCTCAAAAACAGGCTTGTTTTGTCTGACGAAGACTTCATTAAATCAACCGGACCAGAAGACATGCAAAAATCAGTTTTCTGCGTTAACACGGGAGTTTTCCTACTGGGCGAAGTGACAGATCAGCTTGGACAGTCACACTAATTCAGTTCAGTTCAGTTTGTTTGAGGAAAATATAGGCGTTGAACCTTTGAACTCCCTATTTGTTACAAGGAAGCGAACTATATCAAAAATTTGAAAATGGAAACATCAAACAGCTACAGATTCTTCAGATTGGCAAAGTTTCCGAAGCCAGACAGATAAACGAATTGTTCCAAGAGTTAAAAACACTAACGTTAGTAAGTGTGCTGTACAGTAGTCTGTCTATGGATAGTTGGTGCTATCTCAGTTTCTGAGGGAGACGAATTAAATGCCAACACACATTCAATACGCATGGGACAATAATTAAGAAACAAACGTTACTGAAATACGGGCAGTAATATAACAACACTAGTCAACTGTTCGAACGAAATTCTAGACGTTGTCGATCAGGTGGCATTATGACGTTTGGTGGTACACTGGTCCAACCTGCGCTTAAAGGCCTCGACGGAGGTGGACATGACGACATCTGTAGGCAGAGCATTCCAGGCCTCGATCACTCTGTTTGAAAAGAAGAACTTCCGAATGTCCAGCTTGGCGCCAGTTACGCGTAGTTTAAGTGGATGACCTCGGAGGTTCGTTGTGGTCGCTAACTCAAAGAAATCAGCAGGTACGAGACAGCAGTCGTGGCCACGCAGTATACGAAATGTTCGTATAAGGTCGCCTCTTAGCTGTCCGTAACTCAGTGGAAAAAGGCCGAGATCGGACAATCGTGTTTCATAGGGTAGTGAACCCTGTCCACTTACGAGTTTGGAGGCCCGCCTCTGGACTTCCTCAAGGATGCTGAGATCTTTAGAGGTCCAGGGTTTCAAATGTCATTCTCTCACAGCTAAGTATGCAATCCAGCGCAAAAAACGATTTACCTTCAGGCCTGTTGTTCTAGAACCATGACCAACCCAGCCAATGATGGAAGCAAGTTCGAGAACTAGCACAGTATGCAAAAAATGTCCGTGCGCCGCTCTCTAATCACCGGAAAAAAACATACAAACATCACTGACCTTCAAGAACGAAAAGTGTCGATTCAATTACTTTAGAAAATCAGAGGAT
Organism: Spirometra erinaceieuropaei; assembly: GCA_902702965.1. Classification (NCBI taxonomy): domain Eukaryota; kingdom Metazoa; phylum Platyhelminthes; class Cestoda; order Diphyllobothriidea; family Diphyllobothriidae; genus Spirometra; species Spirometra erinaceieuropaei. Next base: position 286,892 of record CACRXP010000711.1, read on the forward strand.
GGTGCTAGACATTTGGCCATCTCAAAAACAAGCTCGTTTTGTCTGACTTAGATCCTATTAAATCAGACGGATCAGAAGACATTCAAAAATCAGTTTTCTGCGTTAAGATCGGAGTTTTTCCACTGGTGCCTTTACAGGACTAAGCGACAGCTCAGCTCGAACAGTCGCGCTGGCATCAGATCAGATCGGGTGGGTAGATGGAAAGGACTTACAAGAACTGGCAGAAGATGTCATCGAAGGCGTTGCAGATGCCATACACCTCGAGGATGGTAACTCGAAATCGAAACTGGCTGCCCAGACGAAGATGGGCTGGCAATTCATCAGCCACTAGCCAGGGTGCATCGTACCGATATTTTTCAAACACGGGCTCCATGTCGCCTGGTGTGGGAGATTTGATAAAAAAGAGAGCAAGTATTTAACCCTGTGTCAGAACATGGTCAAGAAGACCAGAGGCAGGAGAGGATGCAAGCGGCTGGCACGGACGGACCCGCACCTAGGCGTATGGTAGGTGAGCTAACTCATGAAATGTCAACCGAAATTCTGAAATGAGTTTTCATTTCGCAAAGATTAATTAAGTATAGTTGGATAACTAATTATCGATCAGCATACTTCTGTTATCATTCAGGTACCTCAGGATGCCGGATTTCGAAAGAACTTTTTATGGCAGAATGAAAAACCTACACCTTGTAAAAAATACTACTTAGATTGCATGCATTTTTCTAATTTATTTTCGATGTCCTTAAACACTCAATTATACTTCCTGGAAAACAGGCATAAAAATATGCATTCTTTTACTCATTCGGTAGAAAATTATGTCTTCTTCCAATTTTATACTCGATTGAAAAGTATAATTTGGTTTCCAAAAGTTTATAATTGTGAGATTTTCCAATACTGTAAAATGGCTGCTCATAAAGCGTCATGTCTCTGCATTTACCAATGTGGCTCGTAAAGTTAACAACATGGTTCAAATTGACTGCTGAATTTTCTGAACCCTGTATAGTGTACACTTAATACCGTAGAGAAACGTGTGGTTTTCCGTAGGCGGAAATTATACGGCTTGTTGTTTGGGAACCCTGAATGCAGGTGTAACGGCAGGTCGGGTTCACAACTATTCGGGAATTGGAAAAGTTCTTGAAAACGAAATGGTACTTTTCCTTTGAGTATAAATTTCGAAGAAAACATAATTTTCTACCGAATGAGTAGAAGAATTCATATTTTTATGCATGTGTTCCATGAAATATAATTGAATTTTTAAGAGCATTGAAAATCAATGAGAAAAAAGGCATGCTATGTAAGTAGTAATTTTTTACAAAGTAGAGCTTTTGCGTGCTGCCAAAAAGATGTTCATCCAAAAGCCGGCATCCTGGGGTAACTGAATTATTATGGAATTATGCTGCTGGATTATTTGTTCTCCAACTCTAATTAATTAATCCTTTCGGAACGAAAACGCATTTCATAATTTCGGTTGATATTTCATGAGTTAGCCCACCTACTGTACCACCATACCACCTGGTCCACAAAAAACACTTGACTAGATTTTCAACACATAAAAACAGCACCACAAAGAGTCAGAAAGACGACATCGATGACCGCACAGCCATGTCCACACACATCCACCCGGAAGGTAGCCAAGTGTCAGAGAACTGTCAACGCACACCAGGCCGCGAAGGTCATGGTTTGCTGACCATGGCAGATGTCTTCATACCTTACATACCATGACTACTGACCTCAACTTACTTCAGTGGATGTCCGAGTAAAAACACAAGCAACCTACTTGTAGTGCTGTCAGCTGGAAAGAAACGTCTGTGCTGGGCTCTCGGTGTGTTGCTCTCATCTGTTTCCACCAAGGTATTTTGTCTTTCCGGCCTGACCGTGTGTGGCGTCGTGGCACTGGTTGGAAGAAGGCTGGGTGATCCGAATGCCAGGCGCCCATCGTTCCAACGACCATTGGAGCAGACCTGTGGGCGAGAGAGGGAGAGGAAGAGAAGTAAATATGGAGGGAGGGAGACCCTCGATGTGGGAACGAAAGTCTACAAAACTCACCCACCGAACGTTTTGCACAAAAACGACGAACATCGAAACGTCCAAGTCTGCTAAAAATTTCGGAAAGCCTACTACGCACATTTAGCTTTGAACTAAAGTCAACGGTAAGGGTTAAGTATATGCGCACGGTAAGAAAATACTAACTGCCAATGGAAGCGAAGAGACGAGTCCCAGGAAGTAGTCTTGGAGAAGGAGACACGATCGCTGGGACAAGAGTTTTATTAGCCTGACGCTCCGGATTCCTGCACCTACCTATCATCAGAGACAAAAGGGGATACGAGTGGTTCACGCACAAGGGGCTGCAGTATTTATAGGATGCAATAGCCAGGGTACTGCATACGTATGAACATTCACGGCTCCCCCCGCCCCTTTATCCGGGATCGTCGCACTTGATGTGCTAGTTGTTTGATGGCCGACATTCGCGTCGTTAATTGCTGCAATTTCATGACGTGTGTTGGACGTTGGTGTGATGATTGCTCGACCATCTGACGCACTGACCCTGGAGTTGGGAAACGTGTTCATCTGTGCGCTCTCCGCGTGTCTACTTACTCCGCCTAGGCGAATTCTCAGTATCGAGTATGGAAGGGAAAGTTCATTGAGGCGGTGTGGAGTAATGACGCCAGCTCTCAAGTTGCGGCTAATTCGACGGGATCCGGCCACACATCCAATTTCGAAGAGGCCGAAATTCTCGCAAGACGTGACAACCGCGTGAGCCGGCAGCTACTTAAGTCATGGTTTACTGGCCCCCAGTTCAGTAACAAGTGCCATGACCTTCCCATCCCATACTCAGCGCTGAGACGTCGCCTAGTCGGAGTCATTGGCCACGGGGGGAGCGCACAGGTGAACACTCCTCCCAACACCCGGGTCAGCGCGTCAGATGGTCGAGCAATCATCACACCAACGTCCAACACACGTGATGAAATTGCAGCAATTAA